>MCGO01000003.1:600000-944327 GCA_002104985.1 Rhizoclosmatium globosum | reverse complement strand
AATTGTATTTATTCCTTCCTTTTATCAACAAAGTAAAAACCCTCATATGATTACCCTCATCCTCGCCCTCGCAACTGCAGCCCTCACAACCGCCCACGGCCCCTGCACACAAGCCGACTACAACAAACGCGGCTGCGACACCAATAACGTTCTATGGCAGTGTGATGGAACCAACTGGGTCATTGAGAACGACTGTGGATCGGTTGGATACATCTGCAACGCTGTTGCGAATGCTGTCTCTTCAGCTGGATGTCAACCAAGTCCACCCCCTGGGAAAGCGTACTGTGCAGATCAGTTGTATGGGACATATCAGTGTGTCGGGAACTCGTTCCAGTGAGTAACCTGTTTTATATTGTGTCTGACTTTGGAGAGGTGATTAAGTGGGTGTATTTCAATAGACAGTGTGCGTTTGATCCGTGGTGGGTTGAGCTCAAGACTTGTGCTGCGAATGAGATTTGCGTGACGTCGTTCAATGGATACAGCGGGTGTTTACCAATAGTACTTGTGGGTGGTCAACTTGGACGGAAAGCGTACACCACCTGTAGTAGCTGCAACGAATGCTGTTGTGGTTGCTGGTGTGAAGCTACGACTGCTGTTACTGCTGCTACGTCAACTGTTGCTGTCACCAGTTCAAGTTCAACTACAGCCGCAACAGGAACAATCAAAGCTGCAGCTATCGACGCCAAACCTGTCGATACTGTCGCTGCTGAAACAGCTTCACCGGGACCATTGCCATCGCTACAGTTGCTTCTCTCGCTATTGTTGGTTTGGTTGTTGCTGGTGCAGCCATACTGTATAGACGCAAGAACCTGGCTGCCCGCAACCTGCTAGGATAAACCTTACCGACTCCATCCTCTTGCTTTTTATTCACTCTTTTCTAATTATTCATTTTTGATATATCCTCATTCCAATAAAGTTCTGCCCATAAGATCATTATAATATAGCATTTTATTCGATTTTCATGAGGTCTCGCGTATTCAAAGACGTTAAATAGAGGTTCATAAGTTCACGCTGCGCCCATAGTAATTTCTGTCCCAGCCTTAATCCTTTCCTTCTTGACAAAGAACGAACTCACAATCCATGCCCCCGCAAACCCAACAGGCAGCCAAAACAGAACCGACAACGTTTGCAAGTACCCATGCACCAACGCAGCCTGCAACACACTCCCATCTACCAAATACCGTGCGTCATGAAGCACCGACGGATCCTTATACACGATTCCAGGAGGAGTTTTCGGGTCAACCAAAGCAATCGTCGTGTTATAACTCGTAACCGCGTTATCAATATTAATTGGCAAGTTATGATTAAACAGCGCCGAGCAAATCGCAACTCCCACAGCGAGTCCCAAGTCTGTATGAAGTTATTCGTGGACACGGAGACGGCAAGTTGACTTGGAGGTACAGAAACCTGTGCAGAGACCATTGTCATTTGAAAGCCGAGGCCAACTCCGATTCCTGGAATTAGTAGGAATAAAACTTGTTTGTAGAGGGGTGCTGATTCATCCATTTGGGTTAGGAGGCCTGATCCGATGGCGGTTAGGATGGCGCCGAGAGGGAGGTATGGGTAAAAGTGCCTGTGAAGAGGCAGCGGTGCCGGACGCGATGGAGGATACGACCATTCCGAGCATTAGTGGGAGAGTGTGGATTCCTGCGTCTGTCGCGGAAGCTGGTTTGTGGGTTTTGATTGATTAGAACTTTTAGGATATATAAGGAATAAACATACATCCGAGGACGATTTGGAACCAAAGGGAACGTAAAATACAAGGATAAAGAAGGCGGCTCCGACAAAGCTGATGTGATGAATGTTGCGCTGCATATTGGTTCTTGAGGAGAGCAAAGGCAGGAGTGGGTTACTTGCGATCCAGCCCTCAACGTAAAAGAAGGCAATAAAGAAGACAGCCGATAGCGTAAAGAGGGAAATGACTACAGGCGAGTTCCAGTCATATAGGGTACCGCCACCTTGTACGGGAATCAAGAGGCAAATTACAAATGAGACCAAAGGAATGCTCCTAGCCAATCAATTTTTTTGAATGCTTCCAGAGTTGAGCCGGCGTTTGTTTTGTTCAGGCGGAGGAAAAATAGGACAGCAAGGACAGTCACAGCACCGATGGGAAGATTAATCCAGAATACCCTATTATCGAATATTGAAAGCATGAGTTGATAGAGATTGAATAAATCGAAAGAAATGAGTCAATACCATCGCCAACCAATATGATCCACAAAAGCACCACCCATCAAAGGCCCCACAATAGAAGCAAGCCCATACGTAGACCCAATCAACCCCAAATATTTCCCCCGATCCCTCTCCGAAGTCAAATCCCCAATAATAATCATAGTCAGCGAAAAGATCCCAGATCCACCCAACCCAGCAATCCCACGCGACGTAATCAGCATCACCATAGAAGTAGAAAGCGCACACAACAGCGACCCAACTTCAAAAACAGTAATCGCAAGCAGAAACACGTATTTGCGTCCAAACACGTCCGAGAGCTGCCCATATATCGGAATGAAGGCTGTAGACGTGAGGAAATACGCTGTACCGATCCAGTTTATTTGGTCGAGAGAGTTGAACTCTGATGCAATTGTTTGGAGGGCAACTGAGACGATTGTCTGGTGAAGAGTGTAGTTTCAGTGCTTTGTTTCTTTTGATTTGACAGAAGTGGAAGGAAGGGTGCGGTACCATGTCTAAGGAAGCGATAAAGACTGAGAGGGATAGACCCACGAATACGAGAAAGAATTGGAGGTTTGAAAGTGGGTGTTGTTGTTTTCTGAGAGTGATGCTTGTTTCATCGGTGATTGTTAGGATTGAGGGACGGGCAATGTCCACTGGATTAGAGGCATAGTCTGAGGCTGAGAAGATTCGGGGAGAGTCCTTTGCGATAATAAACTCAATTGGCTCCAAAGTTTGAGAGGTCATTTCTTTTTCTTTTGATTTGATTTGAGAAGCTTGGCTCTAATTGCCTGTTCTAAGTACTTACTAAGATGATTAATGTTCTTTCTTTCTTCTTTCTCTATTTATTCTTTCTTCTTTCTGATGGTAGTATTCTTGTGTCTTGTCACAAGTTCCCCCTTCTGAAAAGAGTCTCACAAACGCCACCCAACAAGCACCAATCAACAAAGGAATACAAATGACACCAACAGCATCGATATTAGCACAAGGATCTATTAGTATAATGCTACCACCACAATCTAAGGACCCAATCGAGAAACAGTTTGATTTAACTAAGCTGTGCCACCCAATGCATCCACAGAATCAGATGCCACTCAAAAAGCGGTACGTGCTGCTAATACCAAGTATCCTATTCCTAATTTAAACCACGAAAACAGAGCAAGACACCGACAAGACGAATCGACGTGAAATGGCCAGACGCCTCAAACTCAGATTCCTCATCCACTTCCACAGCAAACTCGTCACCAACAACTCCAACCGCTCCAACAACCCCAACTGTACCTTACCCATCTGCAACACCAAAGACCCTCGATGACATGTTTAATCTCGCCATGGACGCCCGGAACTGTTTCACTTTGTTTGAGTATCCTGTCTGGAACCATCTGAATGAAATCATGTACACTGCGAATCCACTTGTCCGTGATCGGAAATTGGTCTGCAGGAGAGAGTCGCGGGTGTCGCGGAGCTTGTTGTCAAGTGTGTGGATTGTATCAATATGGATCCCGCCCACTTGAGGCTTTTGGGTGTAGGGATCGGGTGGAGGATTTGTTGGAAAAGATGTTGACTGGATTGAGGAATATGCGCCAGGTTGTTGACGCCGTGAGTTCTTCTGTTGAGGAAGAGGGAGTTGGGACAGTCAAGACCTTGAAGAAGGGTGATATTCGAGTGGAGGATATTCCAGTGGAGGGAGTTCACGATTCACCGACCTTGAACGTGAATAATGTGGAATTAAGCTCCGTGGAACCGATAATGGATTCCGAGGGTGAATGGATTGACGTTGGAACAGAAGTCACTGAGGGCACACCCACTCTAGTGGATGATCATGAATGGGACATGTTTGATTCGACTCCATGATGAACCCTTCAATTACTATCCAAATGTACATAGTTTCCATCCAATAAACCATCTCTTCTTTTCCTTTGACTTCTTTTTGTTTTTTTCGTCAAACAGCTTCCCACCAACCAACCAACCAATCCAATCCAAACCTCAAAACGAAAGATGCCTGAAGAATCAACGCAGCAAGTGCAAATCCGGCTGTCAACCCGCCAATCAAAATACCAAATCGGAACTGATGAGTCCGTGCTTCTCATGGTTCCAACGCACCTGAAGCGATTCAACCTGTCTGAGATTGTGAACCATCTGCTCAACAATGGTGAGCCTTCCCTGTCCCTAACACCTAGTTAAGGGATCATACTGATACGCTGTGATAAACAGACAAGAAGGTTCCATTCGACTTCATCATTGGCGGAAAGTTCCTGCGAACCAGTCTCGGCCAATACCTCGAAAAACAGAATGTGTCCAGTGAAAACACCGTCGATGTCGAATACGTTCTCAGTTCCATGCCCCCGAAACCAACGAGTGCGATGGATCATGAGGATTGGGTCAGTGGCATTGCTGGTCCAGCTTTGACGTGAGTTTTCTTGTGCTCTGGATGGAACCTTCTGTTACTAAATAGAATACAATTGTGAAAAGTGGAACGATCGCTACAAGTTGTTATGATGGAAACGTGAGGCTGTGGAGTCAAACTGGAAGTTGTGTGGGAGTCTTGAAGAAACATGAACGCAGTGTGAAGGCTGTTGCATGGGTTTCTGGAAACAACAGTTGAGTATTTTGGTTTTTGATGATGTTGCAAAGACTCATTGTTCCATAATAATAGAGAGTTCTCGGTTGGTTTCTGGAGGCGAGGATCAGACTATTGTTGCGTGGGACTATGATGCGAAAAAGAACACCACAAAAGTTGCGTATGAGTGTATTGGACACAAGGGAAGCGTCGATGGATTGTCTGTGAACGGAGCTCGCACTCACGTATGTCTTTGAGAAACCTGGTTGCACTCGAATAACTCATACAACCCAAACAGATTGCTAGTGCTTCATTCGATGGATCCGTCAAAATCTGGACTACATCTACAACCGACGACACGGTCACACAAAGCACAAGTATCGCTGACGGAACAGGAAAGAGAAAGAGAGGCGAAGACAGCACCACACTCGTTAAATCCTCTGTCGCGAGTCTAGAAGCTCACGTCGGAGCTGTCTCCTCAGTGTGTTTCAGCAAGAACCAGGGCGAAGTGCATACACTCTTCTCCGGCGGATTTGACCACAGCGTTCGTATCTGGGATGTCGAGACTGGAAAGAACTCTTACTCTATGGTACGATCAATTTTCGGCGTTTCGTTAAAAAAAGCCCAACCTAACTTTCTGAAACAAAAAAGTCATGTGAAAAAGTCGTTCTCGGGTTGGACCACTCCACACACTCAGGACTCATTGCAACTGGACACACAGACAACTTGATTCGTCTATGGGACCCTCGAGACCAAAGTAAGTATTCATTCCAAATTCGGATTAAAAAAAAAGGGGTACTCACCACAATGAAACACACTTAAAACAGAGGGGCTTGTTGTGAAACAGAAACTCACATCCCACAAAAACTGGGTTCCAAGCGTCTCATGGTCTCCAACGAGCTCATACACGCTTGCGTCTGGATCGTATGACAGTTCCATCAAGGTCTGGGATATCAGGAGTACAACGCCATTGCACACTTTGAGTGCCGTTGAGGACGGCGGGGCAAAGAAGGTGTTGGCTGTTGTGTGGGAAGAAGGAAGTTTGTTTAGTGGTGGTGAGGAAGGGAAAGTGCGCGTTCATGATATGCAGATGGAGTGAAGGGGAGGTTGGATGATGGCCCTGACTGGAGGGAAGGCTCAACTCCCATAAAATAAAGAATAATTACATGGATACAAATTACGTAGTGAATATAAAGTGGATTCTTGATGGGGCTTTGTTACAGGCATCTTTTGTGATATCCATCCTTCTTTCTTGCTTTTTTCTGCCGCCCTTCCATTCCCTTCACCAACAGCCAAACCACCAAAATGAACATCAATCCACTTCGCAAGTTGGCACCTGTTGTGAATGCCACACCATCGAATGCAGTGTCAGTTGGAGAAGGAGGCCAGCCTGAGGGTGTTTCGTTCTCTATGAAGCCGGATGATTACGAGTTGGGCAATCCTATTGGTGAGTATCCATAGTCCCTCTGCTTTCACATGCTTACCGATTGGGTGCTTTCTCTTAAGGGTACGGCTCCTCAGCCATGGTTTACATTGCAAAGTACCTTCCCTTGCAAAAGATTGTAGCTGTGAAGGTTCTTGATTTGGACATGTTTGAGCGGAATCAAATCGATGAATTAAGGGTGAGTTATTTAGGCTGTTTAGGTTGGATGGAGCGATATTGAGGGTGGAGGTTGAATTGTTGTGGTGGGGCTGGTTTGATTGCCCAAACGAAAGGGAAGCGAGTGTGGTTTGAGTGATGAGTCAGTCAGGAACCGATAGATACCCTCGTGCTAGATACCCTCTTCATTACGGTGAATTCTGATCGTATTTTATTCCATCCAACAGAGGGAAATCCAAATCATGTCTCTATCAAGGCATCCAAACTTATTACCCGTCTACGGATCTTTCGTCAACGGCCCAAAACTCTTTATCGTTACTCCATTCCTTTCCGCTGGATCCCTCCTCGATATCATGAAGACAGCATACCCGCATGGAATTGACGAACAGTGTATCGTAACGATTCTGAAACAAGCGTTACAAGGACTCGAGTACCTGCACAAGAACGGGTTAATTCATCGAGATGTGAAGGCCGGGAATTTGTTGATGGATGAAGACGGGTTGGTACAGTTGGCAGACTTTGGGGTGTCGAGTAGTTTGATGGAAACTGGTGAACGGAAAGGGAACAGGAAAACGTTTGTCGGGACTCCTTGTTGGATGGCGCCAGGTAATTATCTGCGTTGCATTAAGGGACTATAGATTCTGATTCGTTCGACAGAGGTGATGGAGCAGTCTGGTTATGACTACAAGGCTGACATATGGAGCTTTGGAATCACTGCTTTGGAACTTTCAACGGGGCACGCTCCTTTTGCAAAATATCCGCCATTAAAGGTAACGATCGTCGATTCGGATGGACACGGATCACTCACACCTCTTAAAAACAGGTCATGATGATGACTCTCCAAAATGAACCACCTACTCTCGACCGGGATCAAACGTACAACAAATACTCAAAATCATTTAAAGATCTCATTGATTGCTGTCTCCAAAAGGATCCCACCAAAAGGTAGAAATATTAGGTGTTACTGATTGTGACATTTGCTGACGATTCCTTCAGACCCACCGCAGAGAAGCTTTTACTGCATCCATTTTTCAAGTTGGCTACCAAGAAAAGACAACACCTCGCGACCGACTTGCTGCAAGCTCTACCCCCAATCACTCGAAGAGCCCACGTCAAAAGTGAGTCTCTTCCTCCAACGAAACGAAATTCGTTTGGAAACGAACGTACCTAATCGATACTTCTCCCATTATAGAACCTTTTCCTCGTTTTCAAGAAGACATTAAAGGAATGTCATGGGACTTTTCATCCTCCTCTGAATCAGAAAACTCGCCCGACAGTTTCAAGCTTCCTCCAGATTTAACCATCATACCTGAGTCAACAGCGCCGTATCGTCCTGGCTCGTCCATGAGTGGAATGCCTCTTGGATATAAGTCATCGCCGTTAGCAAGTACGGAGGTATTGCAGTCTGACGCTCAAGCGGCTGCAACTTCTGCATCGCCAAACTTTTGCCAGGAAATCAAGAAGGGGCGGTTTAGTGTTACTGAGCAGCAGGAAACTGGTGGCGGAACGACACCAATGAGTGACACGAGTTCAGCGCCCAGCGTTGCGTCTCCTGCGAATGAAGGTGTGTGGTTGAAGTTTTCACAGGAGGAAATTTCTGATTCTGGAAAGTAGGAAGGCAAAAGTTCAATGTCTTGTCGATTCATTCTGATTCAAGTAATATGGCGAGTCCAGTCATGTCGGCTGGGGAGTCTGCCTCATCGCCCAAAGCGAGTCGGTTTACTGTGACTGCGAATGAGAGTCTTCCACCTTCATCGGTTCCTGTCGTTTCTAACGGTGCGTTGTTTTCGACTTTTAATGGAGGATTTTGTCGCTGATTTATGTGCTATAGACAAACGGAGTCGTTTTGAGGTTAATTCAGTTTCAGACCCATCAACAGGTCCGGCCGAAACCAGCCCAACCCCATCACCACATCCATCCATGGGTCGAACAAGTCGCTTTGCAAAGAGCGTGATATCTGATTCAGATTCGCAACCGAACACGGAGGACTTACAAGAAAAGCTGAATACGATTCAACGACAGAATTTGGAACAACAGAAACTGTTGAGTGAGCTTGTTGGAGCCATGACTGCAGCTGGGATGAGTGTTGGAGGAGCTGAAGGGTCTGAAGCCTTGAAGGCGATCCAGCAAAAAGTGGAGCAGCAGCGGAAACAACAGTTGCAAAGTAGTTCTGAGGTATGTTGATTTGGACATAAAAGTTAACATGAGTTCTAATATTGCGTTCTGTAGGATGACGTTTCGACGTTGATACAAGAGAATCGAAGGTTACGTGAAGAGAATGAAGCGTTGCGGTTACGACAGGATGCTCTTGAAAAGAAGCCATAGAACTAGCATAATAATACTTTGTAACAAATATCCTATTTAGATATGTTTTTGGTATCGGCATTGTGCCAAGTTTCATGAAGGACAAGTCTCTTCAAACAGATAGCGCTCCACGTTGAATTCTTGTAGATACTCAAACGAGTCTTTGTAAACTTCATTGAATAACTTTATCAGGTAAAAATAATTAAACTGATGCTAAATGAAGATAAGGAAACAAAATGGATAAAACATCCGATACATAAAACGCGAAACTTCCCTCAAATCAACATGGTATTCATAAACAATACAAACACATTCCACCGGCGTTATGCTTCTGTTGTCTCCTTCACCTGAGACAGTTGCGATCAGTCCCCATCGATCAACCTGCCTACTCCATTGGTAACCCGGAGATCAGCAGGATGTCTATAAAACTTGATCAGCTCAAACCATTCTTAATCAACAATAGAATTTAGAGTTACCTCTGGCTTCTTCCCTCCATCTCCACGGCTTCTCCAACCCCCTCACCTCATCCTCCTGCCTCCTCACCAAAAACGCCCGGAACCTCGCCTCCGTCCACCACATTTCGTACTCAATCGCGTCCAAGTCCGCCGGACCGAAACGAATCGAATACGCTCTGCAGTGAACCTCAGCCAAGGCGCTTGTGTACACATCCGACGTGACACACAAGTCTTCACGAACCCGCCACCGTTCCAACCCACCCAGAACCTGCGCCTTGGACAGCCTGGACCCCCCAAAGTACCGGAGCTCGAAGCGGTCCAGCCACTGGTCTGGTGCACTTCCGGGGCGGAGCGTGCCCATTTCTCGGAGGTACATCAGGTTGCAGTACCGCTCGATGGTGTCCTGGGTCCTGCCGGCGAGCCCGGAAGGGTACTCTCGGTCTTTTCTTGCCACGATATGCACTTTGGGTGCGTTGGTGGAGCTGTTTTGAGCGCGTTTTATGGTTAGAAAATGAAGGAGGTGGAAATTTTTGAAGAGTATAGGAAATGAGTGGCTTACAATGAGACGGAGAGTCCCGACCGTTTTGGTTTGGGCGGTGGGACCGGTTCTGTATAACCCACGGCTGCCAAGAATCTGCCGAAAAAGCTGATCCTAAAGAGGAAAGCAATTAGATGGGCTTAACTATTGAGTGAAATGTATGACGTACCCGGAGCGCGTGGTCACAGGCGTTGTGTCACAACCAAAGCCAAAGGCCAAGCTGGAGCTGGATGAAGAATCACCGTCTTGGAAGTAAGAAAGCTTTCGTAACATTGTGCGTTACTACTTTGTTCAATCTAGAAGAAGGACGTGAGTTAGCTACAGGTTCAGTGTGGAAAAGGAGAGTCTAGCTTCAAGGTGAGAATAACCTCGCAAAGGAGCTGGCAAGGAGCGAGGATAAGGGGCGAAGAAAGGGAGAAAGGAAGGAAGGAAGGAAGGAAGGTACTTGCACAATCAAGATTTTGGCGAGACAATATGCAGATTTCCATTCGTCCTTTGGCTCGCCTTTTGTACGAAAATTCCAAACACAACTGGATTCTGATAGGTACTAGTTTTTGATACGTGCACCGAAAATTTCATTGAGAGGAATCTCTGATCATTCATTAATGGATCTGCTGTACCCATACAACTCTTGTTTGGGATTTACATCTGTTAGCACAGTACAATTATGATCCAAAAACGAATTCACAACCAACTCGAAACAAGAATCATTTCGTTTTTATTGGTGAATGGAACATCATCGCTTGAAGTGAGAAAGTTCAAAGTAACGAATGACAGGATACACGACTCCAGCAAACAACAAGACAAGCTCGAAACCAATGTCTCCACCTCCAATCGCTTGAGCAACTGTTCCAACATACCAAACTTGCGACATTCCAAGAACAGCAGCCACAGCAGATACGGCAATCGTACACCACGCAGCGATTCCGATAGGAAGCTTTGACGCATCGTTATACTCTTCCGAGTTGTATTTACCGTTCCTAAAGAGATAATGCTCTTCAAAGAGAACGATAAAGTGCAGCGCAGTCCAGTACGACAGGATAGAAAGAATGTTTTGGAAGATGGAGTAGAAACTGTTTTGTCCCGCGATAGCCATGATTGTGTAAATGACAGTTCCAATCAGGACCCAGATGGCTCTTGGAACCGAGGCGAGGAGCGGGTGAAGGGCTTGGATGGAGAGGGCTGTGGAATATGTTGTTGGGATGTTGATGGATACAGCGGAGAGGGAAAGAACAATGATGAAAAAGGTTTGCCAGCCGGATCCGTAGGTTGATAGAGACTGAGACATTAGGTTTCCCCAGGATTGGTCGTATGCATCCTGCCAATCTGGTTTCAAAGGGAATGCGGTTGTCATAACGGCACCAAGCGATTCCATGAAACAAAGAGCAATAAAGTTTCCGAGGAAGGTCATTGTAAAGACAGTTGTTTTGCTGGTTTCCTCGGGGAGAGCCATGTTGTAGTCTGACGCAATAGGACCCCATCCTGATGCTGTTCCAAAAACGATTCCTCCGAGAGATAAAACAGAAGTCGCAAGTTCTTTGCCAGAAACGGTTGTATCTGTGATGGAGTAGGATCCAGAACCGGAGCCGTACATGATGAGGAAAATTACAAATACAGCGATCCAGACGTATCGTTCAATGACGTGAACGAGTTTGTAACCAAAGAAGCAAACAAGAACGGTAAGGAGCGAGACAAAAATGATTGCCCAGGTGGCGGAAAGGGAGGTCCAGACAGCACAGAGGGTTTGAGCCCCAACAAGAACTGCAATCACAGAATAACCAAGCTGCGTGATGACATTGAGGAAGGAGATAAACGTTGCACCGGACCATCCAAATGAGAATCGAGAAACAATCATTTGACGAAGACCCGTTGTTGGTCCCAAGGTAGCACAGAAGGCAACAGTAGCACATGCAAAGGCATTGAAGAAAATGATTGTAAGAAGCGCATCTCGAAGTCCAAGGCCGAATACTGGGCCAGCAAGGGCTCCGACTGGGGCAGTTGTCTAACAAGCAAAAGGGGAAGGGGTTGGTTATATTGGGTGGTCTTGGCAGTGGGTTTCAGATCAATCTCAGTTAACATACCACAGCAATATTGAATGAGAACCACAAAAAGAAGTTGTCCCACAGATTCTTTGCTTCTCTTTCATGTGGAGGAACCCATTCGACTCCACGGGTTTCAGCTCCGATCTTGAGCAATGCCCTTGTGATCCAGCTTCGGTTTGATTCAGAAGACTTGACGGATTCCTTGCCAATGGACTTGGTCTCAGTGTATTCAGGAACCTGGACGACTGAATCCGCTGCTGCCGAAGTGGATGTGGAGGACACGAGGAATTCGGTTGCCATCTTGATCCAGAGTTTCAAAGTGGGACTTGGGATCGCAAAAAAGAAAGAGAGATCCAACCTGCTAAACCATGTGCTCCCCCAAAATTCCCATCTTCGTAAGGTTGCAGGTTGTTACTATTGGATCGGCATTTTAATTGATTGAATAATGAAGCCCATCGTAACTGATTCTATTTGAATGTATTTAATAATTCTTATGTATTTAACATGACATCGGAGGGATAGTTTAATTAGCTGACATTATGGCATTGCAACTGGAGCAGTATAATTCAGCGCAGTACAATATAAATCGAATGAAAGGTATGAATCATGCACGTATTTGATATGAACCCCCTATGTTTGGGGGTTCAATGATAAGCGAGCTGGGGAAGATTGCGACGATGACATCACATCAAGATTTTACCAAAATGACGACACCTTCTGCCACAGCACCAGCACCAGCTGCTCCAAAGCTCAAGATTCTCCTTCTCGAAGGTGCGTACCTTATCTTAGTGCGAGTGCTCTAATGCAACGCTAACTGTGGCCGAAGGTGTCAGCCAAACCGGAGTCGAGATCCTCAGAGACGCCGGTTACGAGATCGAGTACCAGCTCAAGGCGCTTCCCGAAGACCAACTAAAACTGAAGATTCGGGACGTGCACGCCGTTGGTCTCAGGTGCGCATCTCAGAGCGAGGCCAAAAGCAAAAAAAAGGAGCACTACCCCTGTCTTATCTCCCCCTTGTTCCAAAACAACAAAAACACATGGAAGACCGGTTTAACTGACTATACCTCACATATACTATGAATACCCTTATAGATCAAAGACTATGCTTACCGCAGAAGTGTTGAAGGAGGCAAAGAACTTGGTTGCGATTGGATGTTTCTGTATTGGAACCAACCAGGTCAACTTGGAGTATGCTGCTACACATGGAGTGAGTTCTCATTTGATTTGTATCTGCTGATATGCTTATCGCCAATGTTCAGATGACTGTTTTCAACTCTCCATTCAGTAACTCCCGTAGTGTTGGTGAGTTTCAGTTGTCCTCAGCAACACACCTCCCGAATCCATACTGTATATGAAAAAACGAAATGCTATACGAAACCTGAATCGATTATGGAGCCTTATTTCAAATCATTGACCTTGAAGGGTATCTCTAACCATTTGATTTTGCAGCTGAGCTTGTCATTGCCGAAATCATTGCCCTCGCTCGTCAAGTGACTGACAGAAACACTGAAATGCACAATGGTGTCTGGAACCGAGTGGTACGTCTCTTTGGTGTATCCTTGACGATTGACTAACCCTTTTCCAATGAAGGTCGGTTCTGCAACCCACGAAATCAAAGGAAAGCAGTTGGGAATTATTGGATACGGACACATTGGAAGCCAGCTCTCTGTCCTTGCCGAATCCATGGGTATGGTTGTCAAGTTCTTTGACGTCAACCAGCGATTCCCTGTAAGTTGCACGAAACACACACTCTCTCTGCTTCTCCTCAAACAGACATTAAAATAGCTCGGAACCGCTATTCCAGCCAAGTCGCTCGAAGATTTGCTCAAGACTTCTGACTTTGTCTCATTACACGTTCCAGAGACTCCTGAGACAAAGAATATGATCAATGCAAAGGAGATTGGATTGATGAAGAAGGGAGCTTATTTGATTAACGCAAGTCGTGGAACTGTGGTATGTATCCTTGTGACTCTGTTGAGGGAACCTTACCTAAGATTTAACTCCTTGAATAGGTTGATATCCCAGCACTTTCGCAAGGTCTCAAGTCTGGACACTTGGCCGGTGCCGCTGTCGTACGTGTTTCGTGAAGCTTATTCTCGTCAACTAACTACCGTTGTCTCTTAATAGGATGTCTTCCCAGTTGAGCCATTCGCAAACGGAAAGAACTTTGACAGTCCATTGAAGGGCTCACCAAACACCATCTTAAGTCCTCACATTGGAGGATCCACTGAAGAAGCTCAAAGCGCTATTGGTGTCGAAGTCGCGACTGCTCTCGTCAAGTTCCTCTCAACAGGAATGACATTGGGATCTGTCAACTACCCAGAGATTGACCTGCGTCCTGTACAGTCCAAGAAGACTGTTCGTATCATTAACGTGCACCACAATGTTCCAGGAGTGTTGAAGGTATGTAGTTTTGTATTCTACAGTCTACACTCAGAGTGTTAAACCCTCCTCCCCCCAAAATAGCAAGTAAACAAACTCTTGTCGGACTGTAACATTGAGAAGCAAATCTGTGACTCAAAGGGTTCAATCGCATACTTGGCTGCCGACCTGGAAATCAACCCTGATACCAACATCCAGTCAATCGTAAATGGTATCCGTGCCATGCCAGAAAACATCATGACAAGAATCATTGTTTAACTAATTCAACATATTTGTCATCTTTTTCGTTTATTTAGTTAAGTTTTTTTGTTTCGGAAATTAAATACTTTCCTGTCTTGGTTTTGCAAACTTGATGTGTCAATCAAAGAGGTTGTTTGTGATGTTATTTACGATCAAAATATCAGCCAACGCAAACTCAGCAGTGTCCCGTTATGGCGCCAGGTTAAAGTAATCACTTGTTTATTACGATGTCATGTTTGAATATTGATAAGAGACTTGTCTGAGTATGAAAAATAGAACGGTTATAAGAATACTATGAGGTCATGCTGATGGGAAGCTCAAACACCCCATCCAGCCTTTGCAGCGGTAATCAGTTCTCCACCAAAGTCTTGTGACAATTCCCAAATCATCGTTCCTCCAAGACCAGCCGATTTCGCGAAAGCCGCCTTTGCTTTAATAGAGATTGGATCATCGTACGCAACAAACGTTGGTCTATTGAGATAGTTTGGAGTATACAAAGTCGGGTTCTGCGCAAAGTCAAAGTATTCACGCGTCCATCCATTCGAAGCGGTAGTTGCACCCTTCGCCAATGGCGCAGCTGTCTGCTGACCGGCACCACGCAAGTTCAAGTACATCCAGACGCCAGAGTTGTACGAAAGGCCACACTTGTCAGTCCATTTCGCAGTGTCGAGGTAATCACCAATCACACCGCATCCGTCGTTCTGGTCAGCGCCTTTACATGGCTGATACAGCCCGTTGTTGACGTTGGACGTAACGGACCAGGAGCGCCCGTAGAACGCGAGACCGTTTGTGAGTTGAGATGGTTTGGCTCCTGCAGCGATCCAGGCCGCGATGGATGAAGTTTGGGAAAGAGGCTGGCTGTATCCCGCGTTGTTGGATGGTGGTTCCTGTGGATCGTTTGTGCCGTTTCGTGGAGAGTTGAGAGGCGAGTTCTGGAGAGAAGTTGGTCAGTTTTATGGCAATTGTGGAATCGTCGTAACTCACAAAGTCAGAGAAATTGTTCCAGGACCCGTAGAAATCGTACGACATGACTTGTACGTAGGAGACGTACTTCATAATGTCTGGAATACGGTTTACTTTGGTCTTTTTGTCAAAGTAGTGTTCAACTTCTGCTGAGACAGCAAGCGAAATGGTACGGTCTGGACCAAGTTCTGCGCGGAGGGCAGCAAGAAGATTGACAAAGTTTGAAACGTCGCTGTCGTCAACGGCGTTGCACGTAACACCTCCTCCCCCAGGATACTATAAATTGTTTGAGCATGTCTTCATAAGAACAAAATCATGGGCTCACCTCCCAATCGATATCAACCCCATCAAATCCTTCAGTGTCCAAGAAAGTGTGGACATTCTTGACAAATGTCTGAATGAGGGCAGGGGACTTTGCGATAGTGGAAAAATGCAAAGACCCGGACCATCCTCCAATCGAAATAATAGCTTTCAAGTTCGGATATTTGTACCTCTGCGCAGTAAACTTTCTCATATAGTTCAGATCTGCATTCGGGTCAAAGGATTTCAAAGTTCCATCCGCAAGCGCATCGACTATTCAAAGTTCGCTTAGATTCACGTCAGTAAAAAACAGTCAACTACTTACCAAACGCATAGTTGATTCCAGTAAACCCACTCAAATCCAACTGATCAATCGCATTCTGACGACGCGAGTACATGGACCACTGAGTCCAATAACCAATCAAGCCTGGACTCGTGTACGGTTTATGCTTAAAAGCCCCGTCACAAGGGCCTTGAAGAGTCCAACCACTTCCCGCAGCAGCATTCGGTGGTCCAGCCGCGCCTTGGTAACCCACAACCCAGTTCTGGCTGTTGTACGAAACAAGATCGCCGTTGTTGTATGGAATCTGACCGGCGCCGAAGGGAGTTGCGGTCCAGTTGGGGTAGCAAGCTGGGAGACCTGAAGCCTGGGTTGTGGCTGGAGCAGAAGCTGACTTTGTTGTAACTGGCGTTGCTGTTGAAGTGACGGTACCTGGCAAAGAAACAGTGCTGTATTTCGTTAAAGACACAATGGAACTAGAGCTCGATGTGACGGCTGGTGCGAGCGATGTGGAAGTGACAATGACACTTTGGGAGGGTTTGACAACACTTGTTGGAATAGGGCCATTTCCACAAGACCCTTGCTTTGTCCAGGCATCCCAAGGATTCGCAGAGTTAGCTGTTGGGTCGGTACCGTGGGACCAATAATGAGCCACAAAGTTTTGCCCGTCCTTGCTCGCCTTTTCACCCTGGACATAATCTTTGTTCGCGTCATAGGAAGGAAAACAATCAGACGATGGAGTAGCGGAACTTGTAGGCGACGGACGAACGGAAATGGTCGAGGACTTGGCTGCATTAATGGTAGAGGAGGACGGGAGGGGAGTTTTGGATACAACTGTCACTTTGCTGGTTCCGCAGGGTCCTTGTTTGGTCCACTGGCTCCAAGGACCTGAATTAGCAGCAGGATCATTATTTTGAGACCACCAATTGGCTACATAGTTATTTCCGTCCACACTAGCAGAGTCTCCCTTGAGGTACGTCTTGGTTGCATCGTACGCTGGTGCACAAAGAGTCTGGGCTTGAGATACCGCAGCAAGTGCAACGGTGATGATTGCTATCTTCATGGATACGATGTGAGTTGTCGGGAAGAATTGAATGAGCCTCACGTTTTTGTGCCCCAATAAACTTCAAAGGATCACATGACTCCGACGTGAAAATGAGAGAGACTCACATGACATCACCAAGTTTTAACTTCCCACTTTATGGACGCGACTACAAAACAAGGGTCCTTGTGCAAGAACTCTTATAAAATAGTTGAACAAGTCACTAGAATACTAGCTTATTATTTATTGGTTTCATAGAGAAATCACGAATATCGAAAAACAATAGAAAGTCGAGATATCACAACATAGCTCAGGAGATTTGTTTAGTTACCCCATCCGGCTCTGGTGGCAGTGATCAACTCCTGGTTGTAGTCCTGAGACAACTCCCAGATCATAACTCCACCAAGACCAGCAGTCTTAGACCATTGAGCCTTAGCCTGGATAGAAACTGGGTCATCGTAAGAGACAACAGTAGGTCTGTTAAGGTAGTTTGCAGTGTAGATAGTTGGGTTTTGAGCAAAGTCAAAGTACTGACGAGTCCATCCGTTGGAGGCAGTAGTTGGACCAGACGCAAGAGGAGCAGAAGCTTGTTGACCGCCAGAGTTGGCAGCTCCACGCAAGTTGTTGTACATCCAGACACCAGAGTTGTATGAACCACCACATGGGTCTTGCCACTTGGCAGCATCGAGGTAGTCTCCAATACAACCACATCCAGTGTTTGAGTCAGCCGACACACATGGCTGGTAAAGACCGTTGTTAGCGCTAGAAGTGACTGCCCAGGAACGACCGTAGAAAGCGAGACCGCTGGTAAGTTGGGATGGTTTGGCACCGGCACCGATCCATGCGTTAACGGCAGCAGAGATAGAGAGTGGCTGACTGTAACCAACGTTGTTGGAGGGTGGCTCAACTGGGTCACTGGTGCCATTTCTTGGAGAGAACAATGGGGAGTTCTAGGGTATTTGGAATGAGCATGTTTGTGGGGAATGTCAGAAAACTTACGAAGTCAGAGTAGCTGTCCCATGATCCGTAGAAGTCATAAGACATGATCTGGATGTAGGAAACGTACTTGAGAATGTCTGGAATACGGTTGACCTTGGTGTTTCCATCAACGTAGTGCTCAACTTCGGCAGAAACGGCCAGTGAGATGGTACGGTCTGGACCAAGTTCAGCACGAAGGGCAGCAAGAAGGTTGACGAAGTTGGAAACGTCCGCTGGGTCAACGGCGTTACAGGTGAGACCTCCACCTCCAGGGTACTAATAAAAAGAAGTTAGTAATCGGCAATTCGGTAGGAATCAATACACACCTCCCAATCAATGTCAACACCGTCAAAACCTTCAGTGTCCAAGAAAGTGTGAACGTTCTTGACGAAAGTCTGGATGGTAGCAGCAGTCTTGGCAATGCTGGAGAAGTAACGAGAACCAGACCATCCACCAATGGAGACCATGGTCTTCAAGTTGGGGTACTTGTAACGAAGAGCAGCGAACTTCCTCATGTAGTTAAGATCGGCGTTAGAGTCAAAGGACGCCAAAGATCCGTCGGCAAGAGCATTGACTATAGTTTGGTTAGATTTTATAAGCCGATAGTAACGAAAAAATTCTTACCGAAGGCGTAGTTGATTCCAGTGAATCCAGTCAAGTCCAACTGGTCGATAGCGTTCTGACGACGAGAGTACATGGACCATTGAGTCCAGTAACCGATGACACCTGGAGTGGTGAATGGCTTGTGTTGGAAGGAACCGTTACATGGTCCCTGGAGAGTCCAACCTCCACCGGCAGCAGCGTTCGGTGGTCCAGCAGCTCCCTGGTATCCAACGACCCAGTTCTGGCCGTTGTAGGAAACAAGGTCTCCAGTGTTGTAAGGAATCTGACCAGCGCCGAATGGTGTGGCGGTCCAGTTGGGGTAACACGCGACGTTGCTGGAACCTTGAGTGGTGGTAACAGCAGCGGCAGTGGTAGCGACAGCGGCAGCGGTTGTGGTGGTCTTGACCTGGGCGGCGGTGGTAGTTTGAACAACGGCAGCAGTGGTAGTCTTGACAACAGCAGCGGTAGTTGTTGGAACGACAACGGCGGTGGTGGTCTTTACAACGGCAGCGGTGGTAGTTGGAACGACGGCGGCAGTGGTGGTTGGCACGACAGCGGCAGTGGTAGTCTTGACAACAGCAGCAGTGGTAGTAGCTGGACCAGGTCCACATGGACCTTGGTTAGTCCACTGTCCCCAGGAACCAGAGTTGGCAGCTGGGTCGTTGTTAAGAGCCCACCAGTTGGCAACATAGTTGTTCCCATTCTCGCTGGCAACGTCTCCCTTCAAGTATGTCTTGGTAGAGTCGTATGGAGGAGCACAGGCAGTTTGCGCTTGGGCAACAGCAACAAGGGTTGCAGCAATAAGAGCGAGCTTCATAGGATTGTTGTTGTTGTTTGATACTAAATGCACAGAAAACTCGGCAGGATATTTATATCAGTTCGACCTGGCTTTCCACGGAACTCGTGATTAGGCACGTGATGCTTTCCACGTGAAGGGGCATGACCATCCAAAAAAAATTTGAGTGGAAGGCACCACACCCAAAGTCACGCAGTTCTGTCAACCTTAATTCCAAGCTACAGACTGCTGAACAGTCTATTTTTTTCTCGTGTTGTTGGCTTCTGCAATATTAAGGACTGGTCTTGCCAGATTTTCTTAAATATAAGACCAACATTTCCAATTCGTATCACAAATCGACAAATTTGTGCCACCCGCAGAGTGTCTCTTAATTAACCAAGCATGGACACATCCATTCCAATCACTTTGACAGGCAAGCGTTCTTGATCCATTCAAGCGACCATACCTCGATGGATTTGGACCCTTAAATGATGAACATTTAACACACAAATATACTTTGCGATATTTTATTACGCCGTCATCAATTCAAATAATCAAACACATTAGACCCAGCATTCTGACTGGTATCGTCTCTCCTTTTCCAACTTGCCCAAAAGCTCAAGAGCGGCTTCTTCACTCATTCCTCCTTTCAATTTGAAAATGTCAACAAGTGCGCCGTTTACACTCTTTGGAATACGTTGCGCATTCCTACAACGCATATTAATTTTAAGTAAGGATAAGAACGAACGATAAGCAGAAACATACCCTGAAACATAAATATACCCTCCCCGTTGAACAACGTCCCAAATCAAGTCTGCTTGCTCTGCCATTCGATACTGGATGTACACCACCTTGTTCTAGTACAACATCAACATTTTGCAATCAAAAAGAAAAGAGAAGATACTCAACTGCATCTTCACGCGAGAACGCGTTAAAGAGTTTCAGCTTTCCTTGACTCTCCAACTGCTCAAACTCTGCCCCATATAGATAGTCCCACTGTCTCCCACGGTATCCCGTAAACAGAACATTCTCAACAGCTCCTTGCTCCACCCGCTTCAAAAGCAGACTCCTCATCGGCGCAATACCAGTTCCAGCGCCAATCAGGACAACAGGGAGTGCTGCAGACTCAGGAACAGACATGGTTCCCTTTTCGATTTTGTATGTGACGGTGCTGACTCCAGGTTCCAAACTCGCCAAGTACTTTGTACAAACACCCTCACGGAGTTTCGCCATACGAGTCTTGTACTGCACGACCCCGACCGTCAAGTCGATTGCATTTGGAGTGATGGATGAGATTGAATATTGTTTGGGACGTAGAGGCGCGATTAGATCGAATATGTATGCAGGTGGAATTTTTCCTGTAGTGTGAATGGTTGTTAGCCAAAAATCGTAGGGGGTGTAACGGGTGTATCTCCTCTATTTGTGTGTTCCACGCGTCTGTACTCATTCCCCACCCTTCCTTCTATGCTCGTTCCTCGCACTCTTTCAGACTCCGTCCATCTCCTCGCTAGTTCCTTTATATTCGTTCCCCACCGCGTTTTTTTTTGTTGCTCGTTCCTCGCTCTTTCTACGCTCGTTCCTCGCACCTTCCGATTTCGTCAATCTCGCTCGTTCCTTCCTCTTTCTACGCTCGTTCCTCGCACTCTTTCCGACTTTGTCAGTCTCGCTCGTTCCTCGCACTCTTTCCGACATTGTCAGTCTCGCTCGTTCCTCGCACACTTTGCTTCTCTGTCCATCTCCTTGCTCCTTCATCACTACTTCTATGCTCTTTCCTCGCACCTTCCGACTTCGTCGATCTCGCTCGTTCCTCGCACTTCCTCCTAGTCCGTCAGTCTCGCTCGTTCCTCGCTCTTTCTACGCTCGTTCCTCGCACGCTTTCCGACTTCGTCAGTCTCGCTCGTTGCTCGCTCTTTCTACACTCGTTCCTCGCACTTCCTCCTAGTCCGTCAGTCTCGCTCGTTCCTCGCTCTTTCTACGCTTGTTCCTCGCACTCTTTCCGACTCCGTCAGTCTCGCTCGTTGCTCGCTCTTTCTACACTCGCTCCTCGCACTCCTTTCGAGTTTGACAGTCTCGCTCGTTCCTCGCTCGTTCCTCGCGCTCGCTCCACGCACTCCTTCCGACTTCGTCGATCTCGCTCGTTCCTCGCACTTCCTCCTAGTCCGTCAGTCTCGCTCGTTCCTCGCACGCTTTCCGACTTTGTCAGTCTCGCTCGTTCCTCGCTCCTTCTATGCACGTTCCTCGCACTTCCTCCGACTTCGTCGGTCCGACTCCGTCAGTTTCCGACTCCGTCAGTCTCGCTCGTTCCTCACACTCTTCACGTACCTCTACAAGAATGAAAATCCTGAATGACCTCAAAAACAGTACGCCTCAGTTTATGACAGTACGCAAAAACCTCTTCATGGCCTTCACTAGACGCAAACTCCTGCAATTTCTCAGCATGCATGACATCGGTGGTAAAGAAGGAGAGGAGGTGGAAAAAGTGGCGGGAAGTGGGACGACCAAAGAGGTTTAGGTGGTGGGTGAGTGTTTGGCGGAGGGTGAGGGTTTGAGGGAATGGGAGGGAGTTTGTTGTTGGTGTTGTTGTTGTTGTTGTAGACGTAGAAGAAATGAGGTGGAAGGGAGTGTCGGCAATGTCGGACCATTCGAAAAAGTCGAGGGCTTCTTGGACATCTGAGGCAGAGTTTGAAGGATAGATAGTCATGACATCCGCAGGAGAGTAGGTGGGTGGGTTTGCAGATGTGTTGGATAGATCAAAGACCATGTGACGAACATCTTGAAAGTGTGCGGGATGAGTGATGCGAGTATTCTGAATACATTTCGCAGTGTAGAGAGTGGGTGGAGTAGTTTTCTGAGTAGAGTCCGAGGTAGTCAGAAACTGAATCGAGTAAGTAGGTGGTGGCAGAATGTTCTTTGGCAGGATAGTAAAGTTTGGCGGAACGGGAAAGCGGGCATCCAGAGCCTCCCACAGCTTATTGCACCACGGATCGAATGCACCGTCGAGTCCAAGAGGGTGCTGGTCGTCGCCATCGCCCCTTCCGAGCAAGGGAGTTGCACCCAGTTGGATCAAACGTTTGAACAGCTTCTTTGCGGGGTAGTTGAATCTAGTCTTCTAAGTAAACAAACAAGTAACGAAACAAACACTCACTTCGGATACGCACTGTCGCCCAGACCAAACACGGCAACACTTCTTCCGCCAAACAAACCATCAAGCGACTTCCGAAGAAGCCACTTCCAAAACCGAGTCATGTTTCGTGGTTCGGCGCCTTGGCCCGTCGTCGAAACAACAAACACAAACACGCAATTCGCTGACTCAGAAACAAGTTCACTGCGCCGCCACGAATCAAGCGACGTCACAAAAGCGTCGAACCCGCGCCGCTTCGACTCGCGCCTGAGTGAATGCGCACACTCCTCCGCTGTGCCAGTCTCGCTGCCGTACAGGATCACTAACTGCCCTCGGGAAGGGGAAGGTGGTGGTGGTGGTGGTGCTGGAGATGTCATTCGTGTCAAGATCGAATCACAAGAAAATATTAATGGAGAAGATAAAGAAAATGAAAAGAGAAAAGAGAAAAAGAATCATATCAGAGGGCACAAAGAAAACTAAAACATGATTCCAATTTGTTTGGCGAGCAATTGTCACTTCCCTGATCCCCCTCCAGATTCAAAAAATGTGAGCCGTCCCTCTTTCCCCTCCCCTCCTCTCCTTCTTTCCTTTATGTCGACTACACCTCTCCTCGTACATCTCACCTTTCAATCAATCTGAAATTTGTTACTTGATTTCAGATGATTGCCGCTATCCAAAGCATCAGTATCATCAACAACAAGAGACTCGTTCAACAAGACTCAAACGCAACTCTCTCCGATGATGTTTCTGTTTCGGAAGTCGACTCTGAACGTCGAGCAATTAAAATTGAACAGGCCTCTATTGCGTTTTTGGAGATCGAAGACTGTGCGTTTGCTACTATTTGTCGAAACAAGAATATTCGCTACTCAAGCCATGGATATGTAGGCGTTTTGTATCTTCATTTTACGCTGCTTTATTTACTCTTTTCCACGCTCAGGCAATGGTCCTCCGTTCCATGACTCCCACCCTCCACCGTTTCCAAGTTGTTTTCCCATGTGCTACCAAGGTCCCTATCATTGCGCGTGAAATTGAAATCAAAGAAGCCTCTGTCATGTTTTTGGAGATTGAAGACTGTGCGTTTGCTACTATTTGCCGAAACAAGAATATTCGCTACTCAAACCATGGATATGTAGGCGTTTTGTAGCTTCATTTTACGATGCTTTATTTACTCTTTTCCACGCTCAGGCAATGGTCCTCTGTTCCATGACTCCCACCCTCCCCCGTTTCCAAGTTATTTTCCCATGTGCTACCAAAGCCGCCAAGGTCGCTATCATTCTTCGTGAAATTGCTATTAAAGAAGCCTCTGTCGTGTTTTTGGAGATGGAAGACAGTGTGTTCGCTACTACCTGCCAAGACAAGAACATTCGCTACTCAGACCATGGATATGTAAGCGTTTTTAGCTTCTAAAACGATGTTGTGTTTATTTACTCTGTTGCTCACTCACTGGCAGGTGATGGTCCTCCGTTCCATGACTCCCATCCTGCCCTCCTTTCCAGTCACTCTCCCATTCACTGCCAAAGCCGCCAAGGTCCCTATCGGAGCCATTGCGCGTGAAATCGAAATCAAACAAGCCTCTTTCGTGTTTTTGGAGATGGAAGACACTGCGTTCACTACTACTCGCCGAGACAAGAATATTAACTACTCGGACAATTACGTACGCTTTAAGGCTTATTTTAAATTGTTTATTTACTATTCTCACGCTCAGGCGTTTGTCCTCCGTTCCTTTGTTGCTCCACTATCCGACATTCAAATTATGACCAACCCAAAGGAATCCGAGAGTAAGGTGCGTGTCATTTAATCCACTTCTTCTCCTATTTCTTACCTCTAATCAACATAAATATGTGTTGGGGGTTTCAGATGTTCGCCGTCATCACCAGCAACGAGGAGACTGAGAGATTACCGGGACAAGATTCCACCGACACTCTCCATGAAGACGCCCCTATCCCACAAATAGACACAAAAGCACGTGAAATCGCTATGAAAAAGGCCTCTGACGCGTTCTTCCAAACGGAAGATATTTTGTTTACCACAATTTGCTATGACAAAAACAACCACTTTTCGGAATCGAGTTATGTGAGTGTTCCTCTTTTTAATCCTACTCTTCAACTAAATCAATAACGCACAGGACCTGGTCCTTCGTTCTGTAGTTGCTTCCCTGATCCAATTGCAAACCACACCACACGCTTTGACCAAATTCGCCAATGTCCCAATGTGTCCTATTAAGCGTGTAGCTTGCATTAAAAAGCCATCTATTAAGGAGTATTGGCCCACTTTCCAAGAGGTTTTCGGCTCAGGGGTCACTTGCTGGTCTGACGACACAACTCCAATGGACTACGAAGCTCTTCCAAGGCTTATTGCAGCTCAATCCAAGCAGCCAACGGCAACCAAACCAATCCGCTCCCCAACCCCCGAGCCATTGTCAACCAAACACATCTTGCCTACCACCTCCAAACCAAAAACAAAGAAAGGAAGGAAACACAACCGCCGAAAGTAGATTTTCGTTCTTCGTTTTTAAATTTCCCTTTTGAATTTCTTTTTTGCTTTTTGTTTGTTTTCTGTAGAAATAAAGGTAACCCCTCGCACTCGAGAAATATAGAAAGCGAGCATCCGTTATATCGTTCATTTAAAAATATCAAGATCAAAAGTGCTTGCTTCGAGTGTCGGGGATTTGTACTACTATAAAATGGATGGTTACGAGGGGTGTTGAACTTTCGTTTTCGGCAACCACGCTAATATTTGGACCATTCTTGAAGAAAGCTGGCTCAAAAGTTGGAAAAGCTTTCTCAAAGCCAGAGACTTGGACTAGATTATATCACAAAATGGCTGGTATTCAATGGTTCAAGAATTAAATGGGAAGGGTGAAATCGAAATGGCTGGGATTGAATTTTGTGTGATGTCACTTTCATTTCATTGTGCCGCAACAAAAACATCCGCTTTTCGGATTACGGATATGTGTGCCTTGTATTTCTTTAATTTGACTTTTCACTAATTGAACACATAAGATCGTGGTTCTTCGTAGCTTGGTTGCTACTTCACTCCATTTTTAATCCCCCCACTCAAGACTGAGAATCATGCCTATTGGCCCACTTCTGAAGAGGTATTCGGCCAGAGGGTCACGTCATGGTTTGACGATATGGTTGCCATGGACAATGAAGCTCTCCCTCGGCTTCTCGCGGCTCATTCCCAAAAGCAGGAACTGGCCAAGTCAAACCCTTGGCCTATCCTTAAACCAGTGTTTCTTGAACCTTCATCACCACCAAACACCAAGCAAGCAAAAAGGAAAGCCAAAAAGCACCACCGCCGAAAGTAACTTATATCTTTCGTTCATATTCGTTCCATATTTCTTTTCCCTTGGTATGATTTTGTTTGTGGATGGGAATAAAGGCGACCCCTAAGAAAAGTGAGGCATATAATATTGGTTCTAACAACACTGCTTTCGAAAATGTCAATTTCAAAAGTAGTCAACCGTCTAAAGCAAGCAAATGCAGACTCGTTGGTAATAATTTCGGCAAAAGGGTTATCCTCATTGAGATGGTGAAGTAACTATTGGCTTTTTAGAACAGACACACTACATGGAAGAAACTGCTTTGCGTACAGCCTGCCGTGACAATAGACCGTACTCTTAATTTGTGCCGCGACAAGAATATTCGCTTGAAGGAATGTGGTTATGTAAACCCTTCGCTCATTCAAAACGTTGCTTATGCTTCAACGGAACAGGTATTTAATCATATGTCAGAACATTTCTACTCCCCAGGTCAAGACAGCGAACAGGAACATAACTATTGCCCTACTTCTAGAAGTTTTTGGCCCACGAGTAACTTGCTGGTCTGAAGACAAAACTCCGATGGACTAAGTAAGAAAGGTGAGGTATAGAAGTTGACACTGAACGTCGTGCTTTTTACACGAACATCATTGGCTTTGTTTAAGCAAGTTGGTATGTTGTATGTGTCACTATTTGACCAGTTAATATCCATGATAATATTATTTACTAACTTGAAAGAAAGAGAATAGAAACAGAAGAAACATCATCATAAGCAATATAAGAAATATAATGAAGTTGTCGTTGATTTGGGGTTTAATCAACGGTGGTACTGATGTTGCCGTTGCTGCTACCGGCCTTTCCTTTACCCTTGCTTTTGGGCTTCTTCGCCTTCTTTGGTTTTACGTTGCGTTGCAGGTTGACTTGGTTGATCCACTTCTGATCCAACTAGTTTTTTGGGTTAATAAAACGAAACTCAACTTCAAAAATAGACCTTATTGGCTGTGTTGGTGAAAGGTTCGTGGGTGTTGGTCTCGGTGTCTAGGAGTGTTGCAGCCGAATCGAAGTGTGTGATTTTCACACTTGGGAGATCAATGAGGGGTGTCGTTGTTCCGGCAATCTTCTCGGTGGTACCATTGCTCTCCTCCTTGTAACGAAATTAGTATGATTATGAAACAAATAGTATAGAAATACCGTGACGGATGTAATAGCTGTGGACAAACGACCAAAGTCTTCAGTCGCGATAAGTGAGTCGATTGCGCTAAGAATGATTTCATCTTTCTCGACTATGTTGCTTTCAAGTGTGGTTAGCTGGTAGGTAGTTGGTTCTGGGCACATTGTTGTAATCTCATCCTATCAGTAAAAGTTTAATCAAGATGATTGAAGGAGAAGCCACAAGATCTTACACTCATAGGTAATTGCTCTTCAAATTCTCCAGAGATTTTGGATGGTTGTGAGATCTCAGATCCAATTCTATCGATGTGGGCTGAGCAAGGAGTAAAAAGACAGTCGTCTTCAGCCGTTTCACAATGATTGATAGTTGTTTCAGGAACATTTTGGCTCGATTGTGGTGTCGGAGATGGTGCTTCGGAACTATTGGCTTCGTTGTAGCCGCGGTATGAACGTCCGTAGAATACTTTGGTGAACGTCTGGGTAATAGTTGATTTCAATTGACTGAAGAAAGATCCCTATACTGTATGTTAGTTTTGATTGTCTGAGTGTGAAAGGAGCTGTACCATTTTAGTTGTTCTGGATTTACAGTGACTGAAATGGTTGATTCACAATGGTCCTCTGTTTTCTTATAAAGTAGCTTCGGGTAATTTTCAAAGAATTTGCATTCGTTAAGGTGGCTGTCCTTGTAGAGTTTCCTTTACTAATTCCTGATTGATGGCCAAAAAGAAACCTGTCAATAACCAGACGCTTCCTTGACCACAAGGTAAAGAGCACTTATAACAGCGATGATAATAAGCAGATATATTCCCGTAAATTCCGAATACTGATCAAACAGACACATTCAAATGAACAGAGTCCCAAACAACAACGGTATTTATTCAAGAATCGAAAATAAAAGTAGACAAAGAACCGAACGTCCGACACGCATTCTCTGCAACTTCAGTATAAACCCTGCGCTGAGCTAACATGCCCAGAAGACCCTCCTAAACCAGCTTCCTCCCGACGAACATCAACTTCCCTAACCTCTTCAACAACACCACCCTCAACTCTGCCACCTCCTCTACCAACAGCACCATCTCTCTCCCTATCACGTTCCCTCTCCCTCTCACCACCTCTCTCCCGACTCCGACTCCTTCCACCACCACCACGATAACTATCTCCACGACTCCGACGATACAAATCCCGTTCCCGATCGCCTCCTCCACGATAACTGTCAGGAGACCCGGCACGACGACGACGATGTCTGTCTAGACTGCGGTCTCGGTCTCGGTCGCGATCGTCACGATAACTGGATCCACGAGAACGTCCTGTTTCGGTTTTTGGTGAATGTACACAATGGAAAAATAAGGGGTTGGGAAATGGGAAAGTTGAAGGTGATTTCGTTAGTTCTTGGAATCAACAGCAAAAAACAAGAGTTGTGGTTGTGAAGGAGCAGGAGAGTCGAGTCAAGGTTCAATGCTGTGCGCTTTTGACGATTTGAGAAAGAATGGCCGTGAGGTTATTTTGGGTTTTTGTTTGTTTTTTTGGTGTTGTTTGTGGAGGTTTGAGCATGAAGAAGAATATTTCCCAGATGGGATGTAGCAGCAAATATACAAAATGAGTGTTTGAGTTATACCTGGTGATCGGGATCTAGATCTAGATCGTCGTCTGTAACGGTCTGAATAATACAAAGTTGAGCTGAAGCTAATAACTGTGATATGTTGTCATACCAATAGAACGGGAACGTGAGCGTCTTCTACGTCTGGGCGGAGATCGGTCTCTACGACGGTCTGTATCAGATTGTTGTTAGTTGGCATCAGCTTCCTGTCGTATACATCAAATTGCTTCCGCTCATTGTCTAAGATGGCGAACCCCTCAGTAAAAACTCGGCAGAACTCACCATAGGAACGGGAACGAGATCGGGAACGTGGCCGTCGCGCAGGTGGAATATCACCAGCACACCAAGAAACTGTGGCATTCCCACCAAGATTCCGGTCCTTATTGAGAATCCGCAACTCTGCTTCACGAACACGACGCATAGTGGTATCATCAAGAGCCTTGGGTCCTTTGTTGATGGCGTTTTTTGAATAAGTCACTTTCAAGGGCCGTTCTGCCAGAGTCGTTCCATGCAAACTGATTGCTTCATTCGCAGCCTCAACGACAGCTAGAGCATATTTAGATTAGAATACGTTACAAGGTTGATGTATGTGAAAAGTGATACTACGTTCTTAGTGAAGAACTACACTCGTCCCTTTGAGTAACAATCCCCGAATTTTGTTTTCCTCACACTCCGCTCGCTATTTTAATTCACCAGTATTTCGCTGGCACTCGGTATCTCTTTGGCGCCGCCTGATAGCAACGAGCTTCACTCTTTCTCTTTACACTGTTCCTTCCACACGAGCAAACTCACCAAACTCAACAAACGCAAACCGACAACCATGAGCAGGATCCCCAGCCATTTTAATAAACGTAACAGGTCCACACGCAGAAAACATTTGCGTCAAATCCGCTTCCGAAATCAAGAGCGAGATGTTCCCCACATAAATAGTACGTCCGATTTCATCCGCTTTGACGGGATCGACAGTATAGAGTTGAGGCGTGACGTATGGGTTCTTGATGTTTGTGCCAGGGACGCCTTGGCCTAGAGCGTTTCCGATGAGAGAGGTTGAGTGGATGATTGGTTGGATTGGTTGGATGGGATGTGGAGCTAGTGCGAGTGGAAGAGAGACGGCTGGAGAGACTACGGCAGCGTGTGATGTGACGAGACTGGTGTGATTGATGGGTTCAGTGAGAGGCTGTTTGAGTGACAGGTACAAAGGAGGAAGGTGAAACTCACAGCATTTTATCACCAAGTTCAGTTCCTGTCAAATGCATTGCGATTTCTGAGTGTCAAATCAAGTTAATAAAGAGGTGACTCAGGTGTGGATGGATAGGTTGGATTGTTAAGTTCTGGGTACACTAACACCCTCTAGCCTTGACCATCCAAACCATCCAAACCACCCAACACAAGACACGCCACGCACGCACCCGCCGCACTCGCATCCTCGAACGTGACCAGGGCTTCTTTTGTGTTTGCGCTGAACTGGGACGCGCCGAGGTCCTGGATCGATTCAATCGTGCCAAGGTGCGCAAAGAGCTCGCGAAGTGTCTCGGCGCTGACTAACGGCGATATGTTGGACACCTGCGTTTTTATGCGTGGCTTAGTCAGAGGCGGCGGTTTGTTTCAACGGGACTTGCCTTGACTGTTGCACTCATTTGGACAAACAAATTAAAAGATGGAATGAGGTTGGAAGAATGTAGAACTACATACAAAACCATCATCTGTTTACACTCTTACATGAAGGCTGCCAAGACCTGATTTCATTTGCTGTATCGTCTTGCAGCAGCTTTCTCAAACACAAACAGTTCTTTAGTCACCAACCTGAAACGCCCAGTATACTTTGTCGGCAATTTCACTTTCTAAAACTATATTCGATCACTTAATGGCTCGAAAAGAAACAAAAACCTCCTTCATCAATCTGACAAATAAGGGGAGGGCTTACGCTCTTTCAAACCCGCTCGAATCTCCCCCTTATGTTACTAATAGACGTCAACAACTATTCTAAAGATACACCTTTATTCATACTCCCACTCTAGAGAGCACGCTAATAGACACAGAAGGAGACTGGGGGGGTGAGGATGCATGAGACTGATAAGTGTTTTGAAATGGAAAAATGGGGGAAGAGGTCACAGTTAAAAACCAAAACGAGCGAAACCACATTCACTATACTTTTAAAGAGCAAGAACAACGGCGGCAGCGGCAGCGGCAGCAACTCCGGCAACAGCTCCAGAGCTCTTGGTAGTGGTAGCTGGGGCAGTGTTGACTGGAGTTGATGAGGCAATCGCGAAGGTGTTTCCGAAACAGTTTCTCCAGCCTCCAAGCTTGGCGTCACGGTAAGATGACTTGATGGTGTACTTGTTTCCGGCTGGGAAGCTGGCTGGGATAGTGTAGGTGGCAGCGAGGCCAGAGACAGCAGCCGGTTGAGTAAACTGTCCTCCGTTGACGGATTGGACGTTGTTTGGGTTGGAAGCATCCTGTGTATCAAGAAAGACGCATAAATGTTTAGTTGAATCTGTGTCTGATCACAAGGGAGTGTCAAAAGAAGACTTACAGCAATCTCAAAGGTAATGTTGGCAGCGTCAAAGGCAGGGTCGCTTCCACACTTGTCCCAGACAATGTTCTATACGCACATTCAAACAGGTTAGAGGTGGCTCAACTCCAAGGACATACAAACTCACAATCTGTCCTCCAGCAGTCAAGGTTGAGTTGCTGTATGGGGAGATCATGTACAACCAGGCTCCTCCAGAAGTAACACAGGTAGCTCCTCCCTCTCCAGCGACACAGGCAGAGACAGTAGAGGCAAGGGCGGCGGCAACAAGGGCAAGGAACTGCATTTTTGGTTGATTGATTTTTCTTTGTCAAATCGTGCCTGGCATCGAAAGGCTCCACCAAATCGAAATCACACAAACAGAATTTTTGACGTCTCACACAGTGTGTCTGAAAAGGGTGGCCCCTTAAATATCCTCCGCCCTTTCGCTTGCTGTCAGTAAACTGATGGCATCAACCTGTCAACCATGCTTACGTTTCCTTTCTACCTCATTTCTTCCTTGGGTCAATGGAAGCAGTCTAACATTCAAGAGATTGTGTCTTAGTGATAGACATATCAATCCAAACAAAGAGATAGGATGACCTTCATCTTTCACTTCTCTCAGGAATGTATCCAAACTTAAGAAGTCAAATCGTACTTTAATTCGAACTTGATCTCGATCCTTAACAAAACCATGGTCGTCAAAACAATCCCATTGACGGATGCATACAAATACCTTGTTAAAATTATGATGTCTCTTATTAGAATGGAACCACCTATAATTAGTGTCAAGGTAGTACCCCAATGAATTGGTCGTTCATTGGCTGCTTCGCTGGCAAATTTGCAATAAGGGTTACTTTGCTTGTAAAATTAAAGCCGATTAATAGGACTGTGGTTAAGAGTTAAATCGAACGGCGTCTTCCGCCGTTTCAGAAAAAAAGCTGGAATACAGTGACGCTAGCTCTCGAATTTATGGCTCAATCACTTTCTGTCTTACAGACGTTTGAGGTCATCGATCTCGAACTGTTGGTATGGAAGCAGAAACAGGAGTAGCTCGTCAAGAAGGACTCAAAGTCGTTCCATTTTCTCCGCAATCCTCTGAATAAAATTAATACAGAGAGCATGAGCATATTATTTTTGATGTTGATTTTGTTCAAGAGTCTAAGACCGTTTTCAGTCGTTTTTTGTATCATTTGATTCATAGGGGTTCAATGTTACTTTGTGAAACAAAACAAGAATGCATTGAGAACATAAGAAATACGGACATTAATATTGTTGTGTGGGATACTTCGGAAATAACCCATGAGCAAGAAAGGCAGCAGAAATGACAGTTGGATCGTTCCTCGGACAGCTCCTCTTCCGACCAGCCTGGACCGCCGACCAGCTTCCAGATCTCAGCGGCCAAGTAGCATTTGTGGCCGGCGGATGCACCGGACTTGGGCACTCTGCGGCGAAGCACCTTGCCTTGCGCGGTGCGTCGGTCACAGTTGTCGCGCCAGACGTTGCAAGCGGCGAATCAGTCGTCGCCGCCCTTCACAACGATTCGGATCAACAAAGCCACGGATTCGTCGTCGCTTCTGCCGTGGACCTGCGTTCGCTTTCCGCCGCTGCCGACGAGTTCCTCAAAACACACTCGAAACTCAATATCCTCATCAACGCAGACTCGATATCATCGCACCAGTTCTCCCTTTCAGAACAAGGCATTGAACAGACTTTCCACACGAACCACTTTGCCCCAATGCTGTTGACTCACAAACTCCTGCCTTTACTCGAAGCTTCACAGCCGTCTCGAATCGTGAACTTGACTTCAATGACGCATATGATTGTTCTCAATTCGATCGATTATCAGTACTTTGACGTTCCTGAAATGTTTGACGAAAATACCCGCTACAATGAGTCGAAACTCGCTGCTATACACTTTACTCGGGAACTTCAGGTATGAAAAAAGGCGTCAGAATGAAATTGGGACGGAATGGGATGGCGACTTGGAGAGACGCGATTTTCAGCAAAAGGCTTTTGGGTTGAGATCCGTATTTTAGCGAGGAACCATCAGTTAAATGAGACTATAAAGGGACAAAAAATACACCAAGTGAGCGACAGTATCTAGGAAACGGTGTTTGACGGAATCAAATGAGCGATTAAGCATGTTTCATAACAAGTGCATCATTTATCTCAACTGAAGCACTAAATATCATTGTAGGATCGCCTAGAAACAAAATACGCATTACTCAACAAACCCTGCAACATTTACGTAAACTGTGTCCATCCCGGTGCCATCAAAGACGATCATCCCACCGGCGACCGCGACCTGAAACACATTCTTCTCGATTCAGTCAAGGTCAATGTCGAAAAGGGTGTCATAACACCACTTTATGCTGCCGCTGCGCCAGAAATCGAAACAATGAACATCAAGGGGAAATATTTGGTGCCTTACTGCACGGTCGCGGAGCCATCTTTGATTGCGCAAGACAAAGAAACGTGTGTCAAGACGTGGCAGTGGTCCGAATATGTGTTTCGACATTATTTTGAACCGGACTTTGAGATGGGGATATGATACCGCGGCCACAGTAAATTATTATAGAGTAAAAGGTCTTTGAATAGCGTCGATTCTTTTTTTGTTGATGTCAGAATTGGACGTCAGTTTGTTTCCTTACGCGTGCACTTGCATTACACTTCCACGAACACAAAAAGACGAGATGATATCAAGTTTATTTTACTTAAACTATGGAATAACATGACTTTATCTACGGGATAATATGAAGCTCATCTTGTTTCAGGAGAGGCTCTGGCCAAACCACACCTGTGGACGGTGTTCGAACTGCAGCAGAGCAGCCCGTATTAGGGGCTTCTTCGTCGACCTGCCATACCTAACCTGGCCGACCAAGTCCACATACAAACGATTGGTGAGCGGCATCTCCTGATTAAGCGACAGGCGAGTAGCACTTGCTTGCTTGCTTGAGGGCTCGAAGAATACGCGACTATAGTTTATACACCAATGAAGTAGCGGCCTATCCGGTAGCCACAAAAGAAGCCATGATGCGATGGTTCTGTTTTGATATTCTTAGCAAAAAGAAACAAACACACCTTCTACGGGCTATCTTCAGGTAGTAAGTGAGAGGACTTGCAGAACTCTGGCGATGGATAGTGAGCGAAGGACAACTGACTCTTTCCTGAAAGGAGTACCAGTGTTTGTTCTTCGTATTTGTTTTTTTTTCTCCATAAGATAACCTATATTTATTTTTGTGATATATTTCCTTATATTTCTGGCCAGATTCGACATTAAATCAAAACCCATTGCGATTATTGCTAAAACCCCGGGAATAAGGCTCACGAACAATGTCTGGGGCATACAACATGTATACTTGCAAGTGATATTCCCTTCGTTTATTCAATAAATCAAATTTCATCAATCCCTCAAATCTTAAAGCTAACACCACTCAAATTCGGTCAACAGCGAAAAGTGGTCTGAAGGATACCGAAACGACGGAATCCTGTCATCATCCACATCCACGGGCATATCCAACGTAGACACAACTTCCAGCCCACAATTGACACGATAGAATATGTAGTCAATAGTATGCCGCGATTCCTGCCCTTTCCGTACTTTCCAAGTCGTATATTCTGGTTCCCCGTCAGAACCTCTTCCATTCGCATATGAACTCTGCATTCCAAGAGAGTGTTGTTCAATGAACGGATAAACTCGAGCCGGGTAATGGTTTGACGTCGGAGTTGCGTTCAGGTCAGCTGCGATGATGATTGGCGTTGATGTGGTTCCATAGTCAGACAAAAGCGAATCCAGCAGTGTTTTCATTTCTTGGTATCGGATAGATTCACCCAGTTCGTTCTTCTCGGCTTTCAGGTGGGTGACAGTGACAATCAAAGGGCGGCTTGAGTGTTTGTCGAGAAGCTGCACGATGAGAGCCTTCTGGTTCTGTGGGAACAAGTCTGTTGGGGAGGGCGGTGTATCCGATGAAGGAGAAGCCGCGTAACGAATGGACTTGGTTGATGCGATGCTGAATCGTTCTGAGTTCACAAAAATGGCAGATCCATCGACCGAATTCGGCTTCTTTTCAAAGACGCCGTCGAATCCAATTGATTTGAGCGACGGAAGAATCCAGTCGTCAAAGTGCGGTTCATCCAGTTCTTGGACACACAAAATGGTGGGATCCAATTCAAGAATGTGCTCAAGAATGCTGGTGGAGAAAGATAACGTATTAGTGCGAACTAATAAACTTGGTAAAGGAGTACCGGTTCTTCCGGAATTCCCAACGAAGGCTCTCTGGTGGTGCACGCTCAAATCCCTTCGAACCTTCAGAGCCACACAGCGAATCGGCCAGCAGATTCCACTGCATCACTCGAAAGCATCGACTTGAATCTGCTGGCGCTTTGAGTATCCTTGCCGTCCGAGGGTACAGAGGAGAAACCGATGACAGAGCTTGTTTCACAGCCAATGACAACGCTTTGCGGTTTTCAGTCATTTCTTTTCAATATTTAATTTAAACCTGTTTATTCTCTTAAAAACTAGTATTGCTGCTTCGTGTGCTGCTCTTGTTGAAATTGTTGCCCACATTCGCAAGCACCCGTTACATTCTTGGAAAATTATGTTGACTACTCTATTTCTGAGACATATTGCAACTTGATAATAAAAACAGCTTGACCATGTGCTTTGTGATTTCACTGTTGCAAAACATAATGCTTTCAGTATTCCAAGTTCTATGAAATGTGAGTTTCGTTTAATCACCTTATCAAATAACTAACCGGGTCCATCCTTCCAAGCTTGCTAAACGTGGATTTCTTTATCGTCGATTCAAAACGTGCATTCGTCATCTCGACGCCGTTGAGCTTGACTGGTTTTAGACGTGTTGACTTTGCTAAAAGCGATCAGTTGCAATACTGCCACACATCCTTCAATGGCTGCATGATTCTTTGTTTTTAGACTGTCGGCAATTTGTAGTGTCGACCAAAATCCAAGGCTGGCCGTTATACACGATGCTGTTTGTTGAAACCATCCACGACCCTTGAACTGCAACGAAATACCCATTGTTAACACGTCAATTGAACATCGCAGATTGTAGGAAAGGGTTACGAGTTTTGGGTGTGTTTGAACGGACAGTCAATAAAACCAACTGAATTAGAAGGTGTTCTGCGCGTGTTGTTAACATTTTACGAAGAGGAGCAAAGGTTCACCTTGCTGAAGAAGGAATGATTGTCCAGGAGTTTGCTCGCGTTTTCTCAATTAAAGAAACTCACAACCTTCCCTCAAATCACAACGCCCATGAACATATTGTAGTTCTGGTTGATGTGCCCTCTTGTAACATTCGCACCCGTAAACTCAAATGATGCATGGGCTCTATTTGATTCACGTTAGAGCTCTCTGCCTTCTCAATATTACTTCAGTCTTACCACTTTTTGCTTCTTTGATATGAGTGATAGAGATGGAAATTGGTGTCCACCTCATGCGAACAGTTCCCGCTGGGATAGCACTTGAACTGCAAAAAAGACCCATCTCTGTAAACGTGCGCACTTAATAATCAAAAATAAAAGGGTAATGAGCGTACCTGAACGCCATCAAAGAGTAGAAGATACTCCTTATCAACTGTACTTTTGATTTTGATATCCTGCCTAACCTATTCAGCTATAAAAAACGCATTTTGTATTCATTATTAAGAAGGGTGTATGCTTTCAAATGATCTTGAAGCCCTTTATTATTATGGTAAATCAAATAAAGAACTCGATGAAACAAAAATACAGAAGCAAGAATAAACTACGCGACAAATCCTATTCCACCAATTGGGATTCCTAATTGAATCACTGGGCGTGCTAGTCTCTTCAACCAAGAGTCTCGCCAGACAATCAACTGATTCTGACACTTCCGACTCCACTTGCGCCAATTCAATCGATGGAAAAGACTCCAGCGCCAAAATCTTTTCGGTAACCCTTTCTTCCACGAACGCCCTATCTTTGTTCCATTCTCCCTTCACAACCTTTGGGACCCGAAACACTTCCAAAAACTCACAACCATCTTCTCGCAATTTCTTCAAGAGTCCTTGAAATGCTTCAAAGTCTTCGGGGATATAGTCAATATCTGGAGTGTCGTTATGTAACCACCATGTATTGAAAGTCGCGAGCTTGATCCGTTCATTGAATATACGGACTTTGAGGTCGAGTTCCGAAAGGGATAATGACTGTATAGTAAGGCTAACAGTTTCTAGGGCGTTCATATTATATCGCGGCATTGAATATGTTGGACTTGTGGATGTAGCTGAGGTTTTGATTTGAAGTGGTGTTGGCGCAATCTTGAACGATGTGTCGCTTGGCTAATACGTGAAATGTGAATCATTAGTTATAATAAGCTAAATAAAAGAGAGTTACGTGGGTGATTTTGGATGCTGAATTGGTGCCAACCTTTGAAAACGCGATTGACTGGTTTGGTGTAATTGGACAGAGTATTGTTTCGGCTTCATTTGTAGTTTCAGCGTTTGATGGTTTGGGTGTACGCGATACGAAAGCAGATTCCTCGTCGAAAATACAGGCCCCGCTATCGTGACGCACATTGATTCCGCTTGAAAACTTAAACGTTCCGTTGTACTTTCGATACTTTTTCCATGATTCCGTTGGTTGCGTTTTTGGTTTACCGATTGATTTTGTCGGGAATGAACCAATCCACTTTGTTTGAAATAATTCTTGTCGCTCGAGAGCCTTTGCGCGATTGCAAACAAACGTTTCGTTACTCTGTGACTGTGTTAATCGATCAGGTTGTGTTGATTGTATAGAGGAGGAGGGCGCTGACCATTTTTCGGTTGAAGGATTGAGAATCCCTTTGTTCTTGGAAATTGGAGGAATTGATTGGGTTGGATGGATGCAATACAAGGTGCATGTGTCTCATAATTGTTTTTATTTAAAGTGAATAAAATGAAATAAAGAATCGATTTAACGGCGCGTCGAAGAAATGATGCGTGGTTGTTGTGCGTTTGAAAAAAGCTTTATGGGCTTGCTTTTATTTGCTTTGAAGCTGTCTTAACAGGAGTTTCAATTGCGACAGTGCTGTCGACTGGGGAGATTGGGTCGACCGGCAACAACAGTGCAAGGTTGGGAGACCTGGGGGGCAACACTTGTGATGATACATTGGAAGGTCCGACTTGCTTTGATTCGGAAACTTGAAAGTATTCCACTTCTCCCATTGGTTGGAATGGACTGACCAAAATCCAAGGCTGGCCGAAGTACACGATACTGCTTGTTGATACCAAGACCCTTGAACTGCAATGAAATGCCCCTTCTACAAACAATAAACGGTAAGAAAGCACTGAAAGATAAACAACGTACCTCGACGCAGAAGTATTGGGAAACAATACCGTTACTTCCCACACTCGAAAACCGCGTTACTCGATTGAGAGCAAGGGCGTATTGGGGAAGAAAGTGGTTCTACGAAGATAGGTTAGTTTCTTGCATTAATGTGTTGGTATCATACCATTAGGAATTCTGGGTGTAGTTTTCTGTAACAATATATTTGCTTCACCAAAAAGAAAAGAGATGGAAGTCTAAGAACAATGCAATAGAATGACGAAATAAGGAGGAAATAGGAATGAACTCAAACATCATATCATAATAAATGAAGATTAATGCAGACAACAATGTCAACGACGGGTAGATGAAAAGTTTCGGAGTTGGGAGGAATTTGAAAAAAGCTTGACGGGTTTGTTCTTGCCGCGTTTGAATGATTTTTGAGGTACGAGGGTAGGGGGTTTGATGTCTACTGCGCTGTCGGAAGGGGAAGGCAGACTTGGGTCAATGACGGAGAGTTGTAATGGAGAAAGAGATGTGTGTCGGGGTGGCTTCTTTGATTTAGGAATAATCTTTAAGGCTGGGATAATGTAGTATTGCTCAGGCTCTGTAGCAATAAAGGGGCTGACAAGTACCCAAGGTTGGGAGTTATAGAAGATTACAGGACCTCTGATAGAAAGTTCCAGTTGAGATTGTACTTGAACTGCAAGAAAGATGCCGCGCTATTGGTATGAGCATTTAAGAAACAAACAAGACAATAGTTATCATACCTGAATACGATTCCATTGCGATGTGAAGCCACTTGTATCTAAACTACATTCCTCCGTAATTTGTGTGAAAGGTAACGCATATTGCGGAAACGCCCATTGTTGGTTCTATTAAGTTGACGTTAGTAATATCTCTCACTTTGAATGAAGTTGTCATACTGTATACGTCATTCGGAAAATGGAAATTTGTGGCGAAGGATTGTGTGAATCCCTTTGTTTGAAATCTCAGGAAATAATCGTCGTCGCCCCACAGAATTTCGATTTCTATATTTGAAATACTTCTATAGCGTGACTTTATTGAATAAAAAGGATGAACTTCAAGAAAAACACGAAAGAATAGCCAAGAAAAATGGAAACAGGAATCGAATCAATCTATAGAAGCTCTTAACAACGGGAAAATGAAAACACATGTAATTTGAATGAATTGAGATGAGTTTGGCTGGTCGGTGTGGTGGTATTTCGAGTTGAGTGAAAGGGATTCAATTTCGACTGCACCATGAGCGGGAAATGGGATATTCGAGTTTTTGACGACAAGTTGTAAATTGGCGAAATTGAATCAACATGGCTGAGGTACATATGAAGCATTGTTTACGGTCTGAGGCAAAAGAACCACCACTCTTGACTGTGAGTTGAGATTTAGAACGCATAGAGCATAAGGGCAATCACCTTCTTTTGGAAATCGTCCGAGTAGCGACATAAATCATTCACGCACTCCCACAACACCTGCTAAAAGGGTACAGTGGTTTAGCACCCAGGTTTCTGACTGATACCTGTAACCTCAGTCCGAATCCGGGTACGACCTCGTTTTGAGGGGTTAATTTTGCGGGAGGGACGCGAGGAGTTGGGTGTTGCGGTGTGCGTCCTTGAGGGCGGTTTATCGTAGTCACAACGAGAAATAACGTATTCTCTGGCACGAGCCCCTCGTGACAATAAATTTGACGAAACCTAGATTCCAGCAAGATAAAAAAGAGTTTTAGCGAATGTCCAGTTATTGTTCGAAATCGAGAGAAAAAATGAGGCAAAGATTTACATGAAGTTTGCCTTCCTCCGAAATCCGAGAAAGCAATAACATCTTGATGGAAACACTGGGGTTGTAGGGGGAGATGGGAAGGTAAAATCTCCTTCCACCTGAAAACTCCCATGGTCTTGGAGGCAAACAGCACGTTGCGAAGTCCATGAAAGTAGTGAGGCGCTCAGGCGATGATTACACTGCCAAGTGTGAGAGAGGAGTAAGTGCTTATCAGATGCCATCTATGTACTCACCAAAAACTGCTTCCTCCCTCCTCCTACCAACACCACTTGTACCAGAAAGAACCCGGTAGGACGTAAGGATATAGCTGTGAGGCCGCGCAGGGAACTTTCATCTCTGCTTATCATTCGTAAACAACCTTGCACCAATTGAACAAAGTTCATTTTGCTGTACATACTTCGGAGCTTTCGTCGGTAACATATCAGGAGTGACGGCATCAATGTCTCATCCATCAGAAAACACGTTGCTCGTAGTAAAACACATACAGATGCATTAAGTCATCCAACTCAAGTGGAGAATCCGGAATCGAAAGCCTCGGTGTTACAGGGAGAGCCAAATAGAACCATGAATATGCATATGAATTCGGCAGCAATGATGGTGTTGAGTCGAGTCGAGTAGGGTTGCAGCGGGACTGAATTCACGTGCTGGTTGATGGCCGTTCCAAATCGGCAGTCCTGAACAGTGCCATTCCCATGCCTCAATCATAAACAGGATTCTGAGCGATCATTGATTCTTGTATTACTCTTGCATCGAGACCCAAACACCGGAAACACATTAAATCAGAAGATGTTGGAAGATGGCAGGCGATAGCTGATTCCTGACTGTTGCCGTATGTACTCATGTTGCTTGAAGCTTGGTTGGACGAGTTCCCGATTGGGGGCGAGTTCCCGATTGGGTCAATCCTCGATTTATGCAACGACTACGACTCTTTCTTCATGTCCGATTAAAACAGCAGCAAACCTGAAGAAGTGGAACGCGTAGCGTATTGTCCCCAAGAGCAGGGTGATATGAGTCGCGAATTTGTTTCAGCGCCGAATTAAAAGGATGCCGACGGGAAAGAGCTTAGATTTGTGGTCCGTGAGTGATTCTAATGTACTATTGACAGTAAGGAAACTAACCTGAGTACGTAGCAGCGAGAATATCCATCTCAATAAAAGCGAATTCCTTTGAAACGTAATTCTGCGATTGGTTCGGTCATCTTCCGTCGCTGCCCATTTCGAGCGCTATATCGGTCCAATCATTGCAAGCCTACGCTATTGGACAAAGCTCAAACTATCTGGGATGACGTTGAATGAGATTCTACTTGATGTGATACAGTTTGACGATGAGGCTGCTATACTGAGAAGTAACCGCGAACAATTCAACTGACCATAATTATTACCGACACGTGTATCCTGAGTGTACATTTTCCCTCGCCCTATCCATTCAAATCTCTAAGGAGCTTAGTGGCACATAAGCTCTCCCTTGATCGAAGAAGAAAGAAAGGTTGGGCGCAGGTTTCATTGGACGTTCTCTGTCATGCTCCGTCAGGAATGAGACAGTTTGTTTGTAGGGCTGACTGATGACGTGAAGCCGATATTGCAAATTAAGCTGCGTGTAAGAAATGAGCTGCTTTGATGGAGGAGGATAGGAGAGTGTTATCGTAGGTGTTGGTGGGTGAACTGTGACTCGAAGTTTGATGGATTCGTGTGAGGGTCAAACAGGGTATTGCCGACTATGCTTCGAAGAGACTCTGTCACTTAAGTTGTTTAGTTTACACGAGTGAATCAAACTAAGTTGTCACATACTCGAACAGCAATCTCTTGACCGCGGTTTTCGAATCAAACGTCCGTTAAATCGGTTAAGCGTTGATGAATGTTCTGTTGTTTTGGTCGAATCAACACTTTGTCCACACTTTGTCCAAAAAGGAAATGACGGAATTATTATTATTCAACTCGTAAAAGAATATTCCGCGCGATAATCTTCTCAAGTAAAACAATTAAGCTGGAATTGGACGGGAAATCTTTGTCAAAAATCAAACGTACGTCCATTCTTCTCAACCCTGCCATCTTCCTTGTTCTCCCCCGCTCACTATTTCGCGTCGTTATCAATCAATACTAAACAGATAATATCCTGCAGATGTCTTCCTTTACCGTTGATACTCCACGCGACTTCCTCCTTCTTCAGCAAGGTATCTTTGTTTCACCTGAATATGCGATTTTACAACGCTCGCAGAACACCTCCTCAGCCAGTTAGTTTCTATAAGAGTCCTTCTCGAAGCGCAAGATTCTAAATCCTATCCTATCTGCGATGTTGGAGTCATTGGAATGGTCAAACTTCAGGTAACCAACATAGACAACGTCTCAAAATTTATAATAATCATACTCTCAGGCTGTAGGTATTATCGACGATTGCTGCACTGCACTTGTCACAAACGAAAGTATGGTCTCTCTTAGTGAGACATTGGTAGATGTATCAGAGGTAATGTAGTTTGCTTAATGAATTGTAACGCTGACTTTTAATTAGGACGCCGCACCTGTGTACAAGGAGTTCAACAAGAATGAAGTGTATGAAGCAGCTGCGGCACCTCTTCAACACAAACATAACAATGCCTTTAAATATCTTCTTTCCAGTTTCGAGATCAACAACAGCGATAATGCCTGGGTTAGCGGTTAATTCTTGTTTGTTGTCTTACTAATTCTCAACTTAGAAATTCGTTCAAGAGTGTACAGTCGCGAAAGAACCTCATGAAAGCAGCAGTATATATTCCGACACAACCAAGAAAAGCTCTCACCCTCCTACTGGTTCTGACAAATTGATGACTGGCCCTCTTTTCCCCCAGTTAGTAACTACCGTGAGTTCCCTCGTTTTTTCTCAACATCCTATCACTGTCTGAACAACACTAATCTTCCAACTCAGTCAATAATAAGATGGCTTTCCCCTCACAAACTAACCTTGCCAGGACTCAAATGAAAGTCGATGGTAAGATTAGTTGGTCAATATTCTCGCTAACGTGTTTATCTAGCATATAAGTTTGGAGGCCTGCTGAAAGGTCGAAACGCACTTATCACAGCAAAAAGCATCTGCGGTAGTACGCATTTATGTTTCCAGAAGAACGCAATCGTTTCGTCATTTGGTCCAAGCGTTATGCCAAAACCAAAACTTTTTTCTACCAAGACTGCATTCATCAGCCATGAAAAGTCCGACTCAGAAGTAACTCTTGTTGAAACAGAAACAGAGACAGGCTATGAAGCAGAGAACGATAAAAGGAGTGACTTGAAGACAGCTATTCCATCAATGTTTTGGTGCGATTTTTTTATCTCTCAACTTTAAAGCAGTTCTTTAATTTAAGTTATTATAAAAGACAATTCTGACTCATCAATAACTCATTTGGCCACCCCTTCATTCTCTGTTCGTTCCGAGAGCAGATAATCGTTGATCGCGTTATTCAAGTCCGTTATTTCGACTTGATCACATTCCTTGGCGAGGTAGTCTTGACGTTGTGGGGCCGAAACGGGATCGTTTAATTCTTCGCCGATTGTACGTTTGGATGAAGTACAAACTTCCATGTGAACAATCCACCACTTCAAGAGTGCATCAACGCAATTTTTCGAACATAATTAGCTTTAATCTTCAACTTAGCAAAATAAACCGGGCAGACGACAAAAATAGTCCGACAAAGAACACTCCATCAACAAGAACTCCAATTTTCACGAGCGGGTTTCATTATTGACCGACTTCAAACTCTTTGACGCTGGGTTGGAGGGATAACTATCCTATGAGGAAGAGTTAAATTCAAGAAATGATATGCGGAAATCATACATACACTCACTCAGCTTGTGATAGCGATATTTGGCATTCATAGCTTCAAGGGACGCATTCTTTGGCACCAGCCCCTTATGCCACTGACTTACGGAAGCCTGGACTTTGGTGAGATGTAATAGAGTTTTAGCGAATGTCCAGTTGTTGTTCGAAATCGAGAAAAAAAATGAGGCAAAGATTTACATGAAGTTTTCCTTCCTCAGACGTCTGTCTGAGGTTGCATTTAAGTTGTTGATGGGAGATGGAGAGGCCCTTAATTCTTCAAACCAACAAATCCCGCCTATGCGACCAACGTAGCAATCCAGCACTGTGCGAAGTCATACTTTGCGGTTTCTGTGATAGTATCAGAGCGCTAAACGATGAGTACTCGGCTAAGTGTGCGAGAGCAGTAAGCGCTAATCAGATGCCATCCATGTACTCACCATGCATTCCTCCTCCCTCCTCCTACCAACACCACTTGTATCCGAAAGGATCCGCAAAGACGCAAGGATATAGCTGCGAGGCCGCGCACGGCTCTTAATTCAACCAGTCGGCGCCTACCAATCCTCAAAAGTTCATCCTGTGTTGCAACTACATACCAGTACCGGTAGCCTCAAATCTTAAAGTAGCGTTGTTGTTGAAGCAACACACGACAGCCGAATACATCCAGAATCCGGAATTTGCTTGACTGTGGAAGTCTAGTTGGCAGTAGTCTGATAGAAAGGCCAAATAGTATCATATGATTCAGTAATGGAGTTCGGTAACAATGATGGAAGGTGATAACGACTGTGGTGGGACGGAAAACGTGTTGGTTGATGCTTCATTATTGCCACGGGTGATAGAAGCTTCGTATTTCTGCTTCCATACGCACTTGCCGATGCCGGGTTCTCTGAGACTATTCCGACCTGTTTGACGCTGAAATCGGGAAAATATGCTTGTCAATATCGGGATAATATGCTCGTGTGAAAGAGTCATGATAGCTACAGCTGGTGGTCAGGAAACAACGAATCCTTCTTTGGTCTGGACTGAAATATCCACGATGGTTACAGATATGCGCGAGTGAATAGGCTACACATTCCCGCATTTTGGTCGATATTCACGAAAGCGAGCCCGCGAACAAGAATCCGTTTATTCCAAGTTGTGTGAATCGTGGGTGAGTTTGCATACACATCATCAACACTAACTGGGGTTTTAGGACGTGGACGTCTGCCTTTTTGACGGACGACATTGACGTAAACAGTTCTAGCTCGCTATCTAGCATGGGTGACGCCATTTCCTAAATTTCAAGGAGTAGGAAATAGGAGTCTTTTGTTGTATCAGCTTGACCAACTGTATCCATATCTTTTGTTCTGTGGGCAAAGTTAGTCCGAGATACCGCCAACAACTCAACTCACCGTGGGTTTTACAGATCTTTTCATCCATCATATGATATTAAGCTCCAAGTCTTTTCACACGTTGATTGTTCGCTGTGTGCATGCAAATGCCTATATCTGCGTTAGTTTCGCTAGACGACAGTTGTGGCATTTTGCCCTCTTTCGACGAAGAAATAAAGTGTAGGTGCAGGGCGGGCGTACTATAACATTATCGAAGGGCCTGCTCATACACGAATCCGATCTCGCGAATTAAACAAGAACGAAGTGCATTTGTTGAAATCTGGTGGACTTTAAAGTGTCGAAGTTTGCTGGATTTGTGTGAGGATCCAACAGGGGGGATCGCGAAGGATGCTTCGTAAAGACTCTGTGGTTTAAGCTGTTTAGTTTATGCGAGAAAAGGTTTGGTGGGTTTGTCTTTGCACGTATTAGAATGGGATGACTGTTGGCGGCAACTCTCTTTCAACGCGATCTGTGAGTGTTCAAGTTGATAAGAAATTGGTTTGGATGGATCAACTGCGAACGAATACTTGGTGGATTGAATGAATGCTGGATTAATGTGGATGTTTCGCAAAGCAACACTTTGTCCACACTTTGTCCAAAAATAAATACTTTGAATTCAATGTGGAGTATAAACCGTGTTTGTTTATTCGTAACCTGGGGGGTTTTATCAATTTGAGTCTGTGTTCAATCTTGTCGTTAGAAGCCTTCCTTCGCCCCACTGCTTGACTGTTGACTCTGAACCCTTGGAATAAAAAATTATTTAGCTTCTTTGCAGAGCTCCCCTTCAATATCAATATCAATAGTAAACACATTCCCGACTGAAAAATGGATGGTGGATGGATTCAGTGGAGAAAGATAGCCAACTCCAGCTTTGAATAAGCCAAGTGGAAACGAGTTGTTGAGATGATAGCTTCGATTTACCTGAGGTTGTCGACGATGCTGAAGTTGAATGGGAAGTTGATGAATGGGACATTGAAGTGCAAGTCGAATGCAACTTGTTCGCGACATTCCTCGAAAACCAAAAATCTTCAATTAAGTGTGATAACGACATCAACTTTGAGTTGAGACCACCCCAGGCATTCGGGAAGACAGCACTATTCCAGAGAGTCGCTGACACTTTCAATGCCTTAAACTCTGACATGGTGCGCTCATTAATTGGAAACAATACGCGACTTCTTTCAACTTTCAACAGTCATTATTCATTAAAGGAGCTTCGTTTTCTCTCAACTCCCCTTTTTTTCAAGCCAAACAACGGGTAGCGTATTGTTGAAAACATCCATTGGTTCTGTTCAAAAGTAAGCACTCGTTCTAGTATTTCTGTATGTAAGGTACTTTTATAGCCTGAATATATTGAAAACAAAGAGAAACGCAAGTACCAACTTTGAAAAAAACGCGACAGAATACTGAAGTGAAGATAGAAGCAAGAACAATATATAGAGAAAGAAAAAGGGAAAGCGCTCAACGGCGGGTAGATGAAACGTTGTGAGGGTTGGATGAAATCGAATATAGTTTGATTGGTTTTGTTCTGACACGTTTTGGTGTTTTCGGGAGTTCGGTGATGGGGGATTCAACTTGTACTGCACCGTCAGTGGGGGATGGGAGACCGGAGTGTTTTTGGGAAATATTCAAATGAGTAGGTACGGTAGGAGAGCCTGGTTGAGGAAGAATCAAAGAAGCTGCGTTTGATGATGGAATAGGGAACCATTTGCCTGACTCCGTGGGTAAGAAAAGGCTTACAATAACTCATGGCTGCCCGTATTGAGTTATCACGGGGCCCATAATAAACAGCTCCCATTGTGATAAGATGGGAACTGCAAGAAATCCCCCACGCTATGAAAAGGATGACGTTAGACAGAAGAGATACAGTAGATAAACTCAGACATACTTGTACGAAAGTAGAGCCTGAGAGAACGCCTTTTTTATCGACAGTGAAAGTGTTGGTTACTCTTGTGAAAGGCAAGAGAAACTGTTGAAAAGCCAAGTGTTGGTTCTGTTTTGATTCACGTAAGTCTGTCTACTCTGTTTCACAATTAATATCGTACCATTTTCAGTGCTTTAGAGTTTTAGAATGAACGAGATGGAAATTGGTGGCTGGAGAGTCAGACGCAGTCAGATCAAAAAAACAAAAAACAGCATCTTTTTAGATAATTTCTCACAACTCAAAACAGTTCGTTAATTGGAGTTATAATAAAATACAATTCCTTCGTCTTATTAACTTATTTGGCCACCCCTGAAACAGGTTGATTTTACTTTGGTAGTTTGTGAGTTTGATGTTTTCGGCACGTTTGAATGAAGTAAACTTCCATGTAAACAATCCTCTACTTCAATGCATCAACGCATTTTCCGAACATAATTAGCTTTAATCTACAACTTGAACCGGACAACAGACGACAACTAGTCCAACAAGGAACAACCAGAATACCGATTTCCACGATCAGATATCGTTATTGACCGACTTCAAACTCTTTGGCATTATGGTTGGAGGGATAACTATTCTATGGGGAAGAGTGAAATTGAAGGAATGATATGCGAAAATCATATATGCACTCAGCTTGTGAGTCCACAACAGCGATATTTGGTATTCTTAACTTCAAGAGACGCATTCTTTGGCACTAGCCCCTCATGCCGCTTACTTTACGGAAACCTAGACTTTGGTGAGATGTAATAGAGTTAGCGAATCCGCTTATGCGACCAACGTAGCAATCCAGCACTATGAGGAAGTCCCACTATGCGAAGCCCATAATAGTATCGAAGGGCTAAACGATGAATACTCTGCTAAATGTGCGAGAGCAGTAAGTCCTCGTCAGATGCCATCCATGTACTCACAATACCAGCTGAGCAGGGGACTTCCATCAATTTTCAACCTCCGTCTGTCATTCACGAACAATCATGCACCCATTACTGAAAGATCATCCTGTAGTACATACTACGGAAGTTTCATCGACAGCAGCGTCGACTTCTAAGCCTCATCCATCGCAATGCAATATTGCTCGACGATCAACTCACGACTGCGCCATACACGACTCCTCCTAAACATAATCTGGAATTTAAATGATTGCTAGAGTCTTAGTCTGTGGCAGTTTAAATTTTGGCTGAATACGTGTGATGAGGTTTCGTGCTTCCGTTTCCAAGGCAACAGAATCCGCTTGCCAATAAGGGTATAGTCGATAAGTTGGAAAATGTCGGAGGATGGCAGGTGATATCAATGTCCTGACAACTGCCGATAGTTGGTTTATGTTGAGACGACGAATCCACCGTTGATTTGGAGTGGAATGTCCACAATGGTTATAGCTTCCTGCATTACGATCGATATTCTTGAAAGCGAGCGAGACCACGTACAAGAATATGTGTAGTCTGAGTTGTGTGATTCGTGGGTGAGTGATTTTGCATGCACGTTATCATACTTACTTGTGTTTTAGAATGGGATGTCCACGGAAGACATCGGTGTAAACATGCCCTTGATAAACCAGCATTCCGCCGTTGCTCCACATTTCCAATGCTCAACCATTCTCGTAGAAGCCAACAGACTATCTTTGAACTTTCTTCGAATATGGAAGATAGTGATGATTGCTCCAATTTATCGACCAGCATATTCTCGGAAAATGCCGACTCGTCGCTTTTTAGTATTGATGGATATTATTGTTCGAAGTATGGATGGGCGGCTCTTGTTGTGTGATCGACGGCAGATGTATTATGGGTTACTTCGGAGGTGAGAACTCAACCTTGCTTTCCGTTCGCACGTCTGGTAATGGAAAATTAATATCGGCGATCGCATCTTAATCCCTCCACACCACCTGCCGATTTGGCTAATTATTGTTTTATGCTATGACGACGATCTTTCTTCGCGTCCGATTAAAACAAAAGCTGTCGAGCAAGGTCGTGAAGTATGCAACGTATAATCTTAAATATCTGGAGAATTGTGTCAAATTTCATCGTTTCTGAGGAAAGCAACAGCGACAGCTTGGATTTGTGTCCGTGAGTGATTATAATTCACAATCAAAACTATGAAAACTAACCTGAGTACATAGCAGCGAAAATATCCATCTGAATAAAAGCGAACTCTTTTGAAACTACTTCTTCGAATGGTCCAGAATTCTGCCGTCGTTTCCTATTCCCACCAAGTTATTCCATTAATTGCAATCCAACAAATGAGGCCCGAATATTTTGAATGACAAATCAGGGTTGAATATTGTACTGCTTGATGCGACGCTGGCTGGTGATAGTTTATGAAATCGGATGAAGAGCATCCCAAGCAACTGCAACAATTTAACTGACATTGATTGTTATTGACACGCGTATCCATCTTCCCGAGAGTTCCATCGGATGCAACGTTTCTCTCACCTTATCCCTTCAAATACCCACAGCGGCGTTCGATTCTCTCGAAGACAGTTGTGGTACATTAGCTCTCCCTGAGTCGAAAAAGTAACAAAGTCTGGATTGGCTGCAATGGACATAGACTCTCATGGATTGTTTGAGCAGGAATGCGAGTGTTTTGGGAATAAAAGAGTTGTGTTTATTGTTTGTACTTTCGGACAATTATAAGACACGATGGAATGTTCTAGAAACTCCCTTATTTACCACTCCTTACTCATCTCCAACATCAGGAATCCATGTATTCTCTGCTGTCTACGATGATCGGGTGAACATGCAGGACTTCGTCGATCTAACTCGCGTCTAGCGGGTCAAACACCCCCTTGCGACGGAGTGCTGCAGGTTGTCGAACTACACCCACTTCCCCCCTTGCGGCAAGGTGCGGCATTTGTCGCGTTTACTGTTAAGATTTTACTGTTTTATAATCCCCCTTGTAATTTTTGGTTAAAATTTGAAATGATGAACAGCATTAGCTCGTTCGTCTCCATTCATTAATTCTCGGAGTGTTCTCATTCCCATTTGTCGGACCAGTTTCTTATGTTGTGCGACAGGTAATGCTTTTGTTAGTATGTCAGCAACCATTAATTCAGTTGGACAGTAGACAAGTTTAACATCTTTCTTTTCTAAGTGTTCTCGAATAAAGAACATCTTTATATCCATATGCTTTACTCTTGCATGATGGACAGGATCGATAGCGATAGCCATAGTAGATTTGTTATCTTGGAAGATTGTCATAGGATCATCGGTTTCGATGTTTAGTTCTTTCAACAGCATCTGCAACCAGATAGCTTCTTTAACGGCTTCTGTAAGTGCTATAAACTCGGCTTCAGTTGAGGAGAGTGCTGTCGTTGACTGTTTCTTTGAAAACCAATTGATTAAACAACCAAACGCATAGACGAGGAAACCTGATCGCGATTTTCGCTGTGGTTCTCCTGCGTAGCTTGCGTCAGCCATAAGGAATGGAGCTATGCTTCCCTTCAGTTTTATCGGCTCTCCCGTGATTCTCGAGATCATCGGAGCATCAGTTTCTCTTTCGGTCGCGTTTGGGTCTTCCGATGCAGCGTCCATAATAATAACTGGATTCTGACTTGGTTTGTAGAATAGTCCTAAGTCGTATGTTGTTCTTAAATATTGTAGAGCTCGAATCAGTGCATCGTAGTCACATTGTCGAGGTTCATTCTGATATTGAGCTATTGTATTTGTTGTATAGCTTAGTTCTGGCCTCGTCACTTGAGATAAGTGCGATAGTTTCATGTTTGTTGATAATATCCATTTCTTAACTTTTAAACACGTGATAAGTGGACTACTGTTATCATGTATCCATGATTCACGCATAGGTGATTCTTTCATTTCGCTTTCGGGTATATCCCAATAACCGGCTTCTTTGAGGACTTCGGTCGCGTAATTCGGCTGACCAATCCATATTCCACCATTTATGCGTTCGATTTGAACTTTAAGTATCCAGTTTGCATTGTCATTTTCAGTTATTGTGAATTTCGATTTCAATAGATCTTTAACCATTTGAATCGCGTCGTGCGAGTTACTTGCGATTAGAATATCATCGACATAGATAAGTACTATGGTCATTTGTTTTGTATCGGGATCAAATTTAAACATTATACAGTTATCAGATGATAGTTGTTGGAAACCATTGTTAATGAAATGATCGCGAATCACTTTATAGAATTCGCGCGACGATTGGTGAAGACCATATAACGTTTTCATCAATTCAGCAATCATCTGTTTTCCTTTCGCATCGGTTTCTTCAAAACCGGGCGGTAGTCGCATGAAGTTCTTTTCTTTTAGGATTCCATGCAAGAATGCGGTCTTTATATCCGCTGTAGACGTATGTAAACCTAATAGCATCGCTAATGCTAATGTTAATCGTACAGCTTTCATTCTAACTACAGGTGAGAATGTCTCGTTGTAGTCTTCGTTTTTAACTTGACCTGTTCCAACGGCAACGAGGCGCGCTTTGAAACGTTCTAAGAAACCCATCGGGTCTTGCTTATAGTCGAAAACCCATTTGCAGTTTATAAGCTTCCTTCCTTCAGGTAATTCGCTTATACTCTTTTTATCAAATACGCCTAAGTCTCTTAACGACTCGAACTCGATTAACATTGCTTTCTTTAAATAATTCGCAAATTTATGATTCAATGCCTCCTTCAGGTTTTTCGGTACTGGCCCTAATTCCGAGACATGTACATACTTTTCCTGGTGGCTTTGGTGAATCAGCTACGTCGTCCCAATTTATTCTATCCTTTTGGGTTCGTTTTTGATTAATGCTTGTAGCAGCGGCTTTGAATTTTTGTTCTTGTTTCTCTACAAACTCGCTGAGTTTTCGGTAATATTTTTCGAGTCTCTTCTCGTGGTTTCTATGTTGAATATTTTTACCGTCTCCATTAACAGCTCTTGCTTCGGTGTCTTCAGCAAGTATCTTAAAAAGCTTCGAGTTATTCGCATATAGCTCATCTAAGGCTAAAGCAGTTATCACTTCAGGCAAGCTTTCACAATTAGATTCATTGATTTCGTATTTGTAGTTAACTCCAAACAGTTTCGGTTTAAGCTTTGCCTCCTTCTTCAACGGCTCCGCCACGTTGAGTTTCGGCCTGTCTTTACCAACTTCCGCCTTTGTTGGCCCGAGCGAATTGGATACTACGGATTTTGTTTCAGGTCTTGTCATGAGTTCAGGTTTGTTTTCGCTTCTTCGCTTTTTATTTAAATGTTTAATGTATTTTATCTCATCTGACTTTGCACGCTTTCCTGCCAACCGGATTTGTGCGTCACCATCGGAATCGCTTTCACTAGCGTTGGGTGAATCTAAGTCATGTGAGACCTTCTCTCTATCACCATTTGAATTCAACGAGTCCTTTACTTTAGGTTTCGTTCGTTGAATTACCTCTTCCTCAGGGCACCCGAGGGATTCTACGCGTTTCTGTTCTGGAATCCAATGGGTCGGGCCAGGACCATCTACGGGATCCAGACGGAGTTGACCATCGAACGTAAGCTCAGTGTTTGGTGCTCCATTTTCAGCACTAACCAATTCTTGACTCGAAGGATCTACTGCTGTTACCACACCAGCGGCGCCGCCAAGGTCAAATAGGTCAGTTGGACTCACATCCCCGAATTCTTCAACGTGCAGGTCTTTATACGCTGATTGTTGAAGCAGGAACGGATTCAAGTGATGTGGTCTCAAAACCAAACCAGGGAATATCGTCGGGTAACATCGAATGTGGTATTCTGTACTCACAGTCGCCGTTCTAAAATTATAAACGCGTAGCAGCAATTGTCCTTCATATCCCAGAAAGATGACCGGTTCACCTTTGTGAAACTTGGTCTGGCGGACAAGTGGGTCTCTTTCGCTTCTATTGGCTTTTCTAACCTCACTTCGTGTCTCCTCAGGGATAAGCTTCATTGCTAGGCAACCAAATGGCTGGAGGATTCGTAAATCTATTTTTGGTTGTAGTGGTAATAGTTGGCAAGGTATTTGTTTTGTTGTTGAATGTATTGTTAAGTTTTCAGTGAATATAGTATAATCTAAAGCGAATTCAATAAAGCTTGGTGGTAATGTGCTATGTTGTAACGAACTTGCGGCGCGGTGTCCTGAGACCCCTATTGGTCGTTCAACTCCACCATTGAATTCCTTCACGTAGCTTGGTGACTGTTTATGGTCCCAATTATTCTTTTCACATATAGTTTCGAATCTATTTGTTGCGAGTTCACCTCTATCGGATCTCCATTCAACAATTTTGATATTATATCTTCGTTCAAGTTTCTCACCAAATGCGGCGATCTTCTCATCAAGTTTTTGTAAATTGTGGTGCCATAAGATCCATTTATATTTCGAGTATGCATCCACAATTAAACTAGCGTAACGTCGTCGATGGTACGTTTCGACTAATAATGGAAACGTGTCTTCAAATAAGGTGTGTCCAAACTTCGGCGCTGTTGCATTTGCCGAGTAGACTGGTTTCTTTTTGATTGCTACCAGTCCACAAATTGGACAATCTGTTTCGCATTTTGAAAAGTCGAACTCAATATTCATTGCTTTAAGCGTACGGCACACGCCTTTAACACCAACATGGTTTAATTTGTAATGCCATTTCAAATAATCAGTCTCAACTTTTCGAGTTTGGGATTGGGGCATAATGAACTTCTTTTTCTTTTCGTCTTTTAATTTATCTTCTTTCTTTTTATTATTCACATTGTTCGCAACTGGTTGTTGCGTGTTTCGGATTTTCGAGATTTCCAAATAATATAGATCGCCGTGGCGTTTGCCAATACGGACCATTTGATTCATGTTACGTAAATAAAGATGTACTGCATGCTTATCCAATACTATTGCATCGTCCGTATCACCCAGCAAGTGAGTTACTGACATCAATGCGTCTGATAATTCTGGAACATACAGAACATTCTCTATTCTGCGCGTTATTCCGTTTCCAAGATTTAAAACGATTGTTCCATATCCCTCTATCGGGATCTTGGAATCGTTTGCGAGGTAAACGAATCGCCCACTAGTTGGTTTAAAGTCGATCAAGTCCGACTTCTTGGGAGTCATATATTTTGATGCGCCACAGTCAACCATATCATTGGTCTCGCTTTTATCCGTATTTGCTTTATTTGCTGATAATTTGTTGCATTTTACACAACTACAACTTTTTATTTCAAATAAACCCGCTTCTTTCAGCAGAGTATCAATTAGGTTAGATAAATAAACATTGTCTTTTGTAATTTCTGACTTGAATTTGAATCCATCATTCGTCGTCGTTGGATTCACTGTCAGACTCGAAGGACTGGTTGCCACTTTCTCTGTCGGTTTCGTCTTCGACTGTAACTCGGCAGGCTTTGGAAGATCCAGTTTCCTCCTTTTTGATTGGTGAGTTATAGTGTAATTGTTTAAAGGACTTACTTTGAGTAGATTCTCAAGTTCTTCCAAGTCCTTGGTATCCACGTGGTTTCCACGTTCCTTCTTGATCGTCTTGAGTTTCTTGCCGTTGTGCTCATCACGTTGGCTGTTCTTCAAGCGATCTTTGGCATCCTTGATCTTCTGGGTAAGCTCCTTCACTTTCCCCGCTGCTCTCATTGTCTTAACGGTATTGCAGTCTTCAAGTGTATGAGGAACTCCGTACGGATGAAGGACGCATTGGTCTTTGCTGGGTTCGCTGTGTCCACGTTTCCTTCCAGCATCTGTACGCCCTTTGCCATCATTTCCACGTCCACGTTCGGCGCGATCATCTTCGCGATTGCGACTGTAACGACCCCCCTTGTAATCGATGGGAGCGGTGGATGACGCGGCATTGGCTTTGGCTTTTGCGGCAGAGTTTTCTTTTTCAAGTTCCGTTTGATATGCTCGAAGGCAGCTGTTCATGTTATCCAATAAAGCTCGTGCGGTTTTATACTTTGAGTTACCGTCACGGCGAATCTCGGATGCTAGTTCCATGAAGCAGTGTCCCATCGAGGTGTTCGGATCAGGTAGAACAGACTTGCACGCAGCCAACATCAAATCCACAACAATGTTGTTAAGTGTGGATGTATCATCATTGGTAGCGTACCTCGGTTTTAATACTTGGGCTTCGTCGAGGCATTTTTCCGCTTCATTCAAGAACGACTTCATTTGGTTAGCATCGTTCCGTTTATACGCGTTTCCAAGATTAAGGACTTTAGTGAAAAATTCGGATGCTTGAGTACCAGATTTATCGACATGGGAGACTTCAGATCCAATAATTTTGATGGCGCAGAACAACGTCGGATTCTTTTGATAATCCGCGTGACGTTTCACCTTGTCAATAAGATCACCATCCTTTGGAAACAACATATAAAGTTTCGAGAATGCTTGAGCGTGAGATGATTTAACCTTTTTGTATTTTTCCATCTCCTTCTCATGCTGCTCCAATGAGTAGTTATAGTTTTTCCAAGCACCAATGTAGATGGCATGGTCGTATTCATAGTTTCGATAATTTTCAGCATTTTTGAGAATATTTTGTTGGATAGTATCATTATCTGGTGCGCCTTCTTCAATTGTGGTTGGAAGTTTGACAGGCGCGTTTGGTTCTGTGAAGGTCTTTTGACCAGGATGTTGGGTCGTCACGAGATTATCAATGGAAATATCATCATTGAACTCGTTGTAGAATCCCAGACTGCTGAAAATAGTTTCCAAGTCTTTTTGACATTGGGTCCAATTGAGAGCATTCAAACCCCCGGTATACGTATTTTGGAACTTCTTAATTAAGAAGTCGGCGTCCTTGTTTTTGTCAGAGAACATTGTAGGCTGATGTTGTGTTTGAGCAGGAATGCGAGTGTTTTGGGAATAAAAGAGTTGTGTTTATTGTTTGTACTTTCGGACAATTATAAGACACGATGGAATGTTCTAGAAACTCCCTTATTTACCACTCCTTACTCATCTCCAACATCAGGAATCCATGTATTCTCTGCTGTCTACGATGATCGGGTGAACATGCAGGACTTCGTCGATCTAACTCGCGTCTAGCGGGTCAAACATGGATCAGTTACGGACAAGGTGGATTGGTGAGGGGGTACGCGGAGAATGCTTCGGAAGAACTTTATCGTCCAAGTTTGTTTAGTTCGCAAGATTGGAGTGGCGGTGGGTTTGACTGAGTTTGCCACGTATCAGAATGGGATTCGCCATGGCTCTTGGCTGAACGTTCAAGTTAATAAGAAGCGTATCGGCGATGGATGAACTGTATGTGGATGCCTGGTGGATTGATGACATGACAGCTTAATGACCACGTCTGTCAAAAACACTTTGTCCACACTTTGTCCAAAAACACAAGAATACTAAACGCGTGAACCCTTAGAATAAAAAGGTTTTATGAAGTTTCTGTTCGTTTTTAATATTATATCAATATCAAAAGTAAATGCATTCTCAACTGGAAAATAGGTTAGAGGATGGAGGATGGATTCAGTTGGAAAGCGATAGTTGCAAGACGATGAGGAAACAAGTCAACTACAACCTAAAGCGTAACCATGGAGAAACAAAATTGAAACTTCAGTTGTGTCTCATCGCTGGAATGTGAATGTATTGCTGGTGTCGGTGTGTTAGCGTCGTATTCCCCTGCCTCTTACTCATTTTTTCATCTGCGGAGGCTCCATCTTCACCACCAAGGCTGAGAAGACAATGGATGCGCGCGACTGATCACGAATCTGTCCCAAGCCAATGTCTATCCCAAGGACACTGGAAGGATTCACTTCAAGACCTCCTTAAATCCAGTTATTTATGTACTCGAAAGTGTCGACTTGATTGACACAGCCCTTGCAATCCGCCGCAAGCTGTGGGCAGAGCTTACAAGTCTCTCAGTTCACTGGCTTTGACTGCAAGTTCTCAAAAGAAGGCTTAGTGGTTTTGATTCAGATTGCCGTGAGTTCGAAGTTGGCTTTCATCATTCCTCACTCAAAGATAGTACATGGATGGGCTTTAGATGGATGCCCAGATTTTATTCCCACCATTGCTTCAGGAAATAAAATTGAAACGTCAGAGTTTCGTTAGAAAGGGTCTAATGACAAAAATGATTCGAGTTTGAAACACAGTGAATTTATTGAAATCCAAAGAAAAAACGCAATTAAATTCAATACCAAACTGAAAAATCAATGGTATCGAATAGGTTAAGAGAAATACAAAAAACTTAAAGACGTCAACGACGGGTCGAGGCAATGTTGCGAGAGAAAGATGTTACGGAAAGCAACTTGATTGGCTTTGACTTAACACTCTTAGAGGGCTTTGAAGGTTTTATGGTGATATGTTCAATCTCCACAGTGCTATAAGTGGGCGAAAAAAGGGTTTGGTGTTGGAGGGAAATACTTAAAGGAAGGATTGGAATAGCAGGTCTTGAGCTAAGCGTTGGAGTCTCTGGAGAAGTAGAGGTCGATGATGGGATTGAGAACCAGTTTCCTGACTCCGTTGGGATGAAAGGGCTTATTACTACTCATGACTGACCATTGTAGTATATCACTGGGCCCATGATTAATAGCTCTCGTGGTGATAAAAAAACAGGAACTGCTTTCTTGCTGTGTTCATACGAGTTACTGCTTTCGAGAGGGTTTCTTCTACGGAATTGTGATCTACGCTTAACGGAATATCGACTGGAGTAGCGTAAGCTTTTGATTTCAATATGATGTCTTTCTTTACTTTTTCTTCGACTTAAGGGTGCGTGATAAGGAGGGTGCAATTCAAAAGTATCCACAAGACCAAATCCCCCATGTCTAACAAAATGTGTTTGCTGTGCCTCTAGAAATAATTTATGGCTGAAAGTTTTAGATGGTGTCTTTGGACGAGCCACAAGAAAAGAATTTAAAAGATGCCCATGATGAAGGATTTTTGGACTGTTTAGTGACTTGAGTGGAACGAGGGTCATCTGGGTGAGACTGCAAACATAATTAGAATGATATGTTAGAAACAAGTTAATGCGTACATAATCAGTCTTCTTGAAACCCCAGGAGAAACGCTTGGTGTCAGATTTTGTGACAAACTGAGCTTTAACATCAGTGTTCTGCATTGTGAACGATAAGAAAAAAGCAATGATTGGTTCAAATACCGTTTTGGGTTGAATATCTTTAGCATCACATTCACGTTCCAGTGATGAGACACAACTGAAGTTTCAATTTTGTTTCTCCATATGGTTTCGCTTTAGCCTGTAGCTGACTTGTTTCCTCATTGTTTTGCAACTATGTTTCTCCAACTGAATCCATCCTCCATCCTCTAACCTATTTTCCAGTTTTGAATGCATTTACTTTTGATATTGATATAATATTAAAAACGAACAGAAACTTCATAAAACCTTTTTATTCTAAGGGTTCACACGTTTAGTATTATGTGCATAGGCGATTTTGTCGTGATTGAAAATTGAGGAGGAGGAAGCATCGATATTCACAATCTCGATTGAATGATGTTGCTGGTGAATACTAGAAAACGATTCTTGAATTTCAACTTCGGCTTTGTTGGTGTCAGCTAAGCAGCTACGTTCCTGCTTATGGTCACCCATGCTTTCAAGATGGTACTTGGAAGGAAACTAATAAAACAAAGTAAGACTCTGATATTTCACCGACGAATACAAACCATCTCATCGGAGCCAAGATTTTGAGATTTCGCTTGTGAAGCGGCAATGTCAAAAAGAAGCAAATCGAATGTGAGGTCGGTATTCTGTCATATGAAATCAACATGGGCTGGATGAAGAGTGAAAGCAGGCGTTACATTTTCAGTCGGATCTGATTGGCGGCCCCGTGAAATTATAATCGGAGAGAACAGTGGTGACAAAGAAGCAAAAGTCGGTTCGTTGTCGATAGATGGCTGAAACGGCAGAATATGAATAAGGAACTCAGATTGATGAACACGTACAATATAAGTCAGGCTAAGATTTTGAGACAATTTTGATAAATCGCTCTGTTGTTTGAGTGTTAGAAATACGATGCAGCTTTGTGAGTGCTTACTGTTTTAGATTGCTTGTTTTTAACATCCTTGCGTATATCAGACCTCACAGATTCCTTAGACAAAGAAGATTTAGAGAAATTTTTGAATCCACACGGCCGAGGTGGCGCTGGACGAACAGGAAACTGAGTCTTTCCTTGATTATGGTGCTTCATTGATGGTATGGGAATGGAGTTTGTCATTTGGCTTTGATCTGAAGGCTTTCGAAGACCTAATTCTGTCTTAACAACATTTTTGCGGGGCTGAATCGGTAGAGCAGGGAATATATCACAAAATTCTTGCGAGAAATTGTTGCGAGGCTGAATCGGAAGAGCGGAATGCTGTATAGGGAGCTAAAAAGAAATGAGTACGAGATAAAGAAAACGTGGAATACAATGCGAGCATACTAACACCAACACTGTATTCCAGTTCCAGCGATGAAATAGTGGCTTCGGATTCAGTGATGGTGGAAACGGCCTCTGTCTGACATGGAACAACCTTGTTCTAATCAAAGTATCAGCGAAAAGAAGAACAAGGTTGGTGAGTGTCGCTACCGCGTTATTGCCATGGAATTTAGAGTCTTTACGGTCGAAGTTTTCGGCTTGAATGGGAGGATATTCTTTATGTGGAGCCGGGTTCTTTGAAGCATTTTAGATGTCGGACTTGTTTTCGCGTCGTGAAGGACCAAACAAAGTTATCTGCTTCAAACATCAACCCCCATCACCACTGTATTCGACCACGAGACGCGCTTACCGATCACTTCCTTCAGCTTCCATTGGCATTAATTTTGTGGATAAAAGGTCGTCGGAGTCTTCATTGTCGACAACGAGTTCATCCAACGGAGACGCTCCTGAAGCACCACCTCCGCTTGCATTACGTATTCTTCGCTTCGTTCAATCCGCAGAGGTCTATTCCAGGTGCCTTGGTCAGACCCCGTCCCATCTCTAATCAGAGGTACAATAACTCGGATACTCCTCAAACACACTCAACTTGAATCGCGTAAACCACAGAACGTCGAATGTCTGTGCGAGATTCAACCCAAGTCTCTGCATGGTCGAATCCTCCTTCTCCTCCGGAATCCTCAACAAACACATCAACGATAAACCCACTCGTTCTTCTTTTAACCCGACCACCAAACAACAGATTCGACACCCACTGGACCCTCTTAACCCACTGGACAAAGTGTGGACAAAGTGGGGACAATGTGTTGCACCACTGACTGGCCACCATCGTCAACATCACATCCAAAGACTGTTTCTTCCAGTCTAAAACTATCTTCAACTCCAACTTCAACCAAGATCGCGTGTCCTCAACTCCAATTCAATCCACGCCCCAATCTCTCAAACGCAGAATCCTCTTTCATCAATCCACCCTTCCTTTCTCAAAACTCTGACTCAAAAAACTAGAACAAATGCGCAAAATCTGAGCCACATTGTTGTCCACAAGTATTATTCGGTAATAATCCTATACTTTGTCACCACACATTCCCGTCTTCTAATCCAAAATCACCTATATAGCCTCAATCACGTATTTGAACAACTGTATCTTGAATTAACGTAGTATCTCGTTGAACTGGAAGTTTGAAGCAGCATGTCCGACATATCTGCGTCCTTGTCACCCGAACTCCGAAGCACTGCTGAAGAATCGCACGTTGATGTAAGAATTCAACAGGACTGTTATGAATCGCTCTGACGTCAACCCAACCAAATAGCATCAATTGCTTGTTAAAAGGTCGCTCAGTACCTTCAAATTGTCGGTCGTCGTGCGTAAAACAAGTATCCAGTTCAGCAAAGAAGAAATTGCTGCACACTTCACAACCCGCTTAAATATTTCGCAATGGCATTGGTTCCATCTCAGGACAAGGCTCGGAGACCTTTTTGCGAAGCGCTGCAGCAGTGCTGGATGTGGCTGTTCCCAATTCAAATGCAGCTGATGGAGTGTTTTGACATGACTGACGGAGTTATCTGTGACTGTAAAATGAGGTGAGTGCTTGGTTGCTGGACGAAGTCCTCCTCTCACTTTGCTACTGTATCCGTGCTGAAGGCTCCAACGCAGACATTCATTCAAATCAAGATACTAATACGGCAATCCTCTCACAGGCGTGCGGTGGCAGCCTTGCATACTGGAAGAAGGGGAGTTTCTTTTTTTGAGAGTTTCACCTTACCAGGCACAACCCCATTCGAACTTCTATCAACGCGATCTATTTAAATACGAAAAATTCAGTCCTGAGAGTTGCATATCAAGTAATGCCAAACTATCGACTCATAAACTGCACAGCTTATGAATTTGGAAGGCATATTCTTCAACTATTTTCAAAGAAACCTGGATCCATCGTTACAACTACTTGCAATTGGCTCAACTCACGTAGTCAACAGACAAACTTCGTAATCTATCTCACTGACACCAAGCGAGTTCTACTTTGACCAAACTCAACAGATTTTCCCGGCGCTTCTCATGATACAAGAAGAGTGCTGTCAAAGTGGGAAGCCAACCCAATCGATTTGAAATTTCAGAAATGTGGCAGTGCTCGTGATTTTGAAACTTTTACTAAGTAAACCTGCTAGTTAAGGAAAGATATTTGGCAAGCATTAGAGAGAGTACAAATCAGTAGGTTTCACTGCAAAACGTGTCAAGAAAGTGCACGGGAGCAGCCTCTGTAGGGCGAGCAGTTCCTCAACTTGGCCTGCAGTCTCAAAGTAGAGCTCCTTGGGCTGGGGCCCCAAAATCACTGCTTTCTGGTCTGCTCATGATACAAGAAGAGTGCTGTCAAAGTGGGAAGCCAACCCAATCAATTTGAAATTTCAGAAATGTGGCAGTGCTCGTGATTTTGAAACTTTTACTAAGTAAACCTGCTAGTTAAGGAAAGATATTTGGCAAGCATTAGAGAGAGTACAAATCAGTAGGTTTCACTGCAAAACGTGTCAAGAAAGTGCACGGGAGCAGCCTCTGTAGGGCGAGCAGTTCCTCAACTTGGCCTGCAGTCTCAAAGTAGAGCCCCTTGGGCTGGGGCCCCAAAATCACTGCTTTCTGGTCTGCTCATGATACAAGAAGAGTGCTGTCAAAGTGGGAAGCCAACCCAATCAATTTGAAATTTCAGAAATGTGGCAGTGCTCGTGATTTTGAAACTTTTACTAAGTAAACCTGCTAGTTAAGGAAAGATATTTGGCAAGCATTAGAGAGAGTACAAATCAGTAGGTTTCACTGCAAAACGTGTCAAGAAAGTGCACGGGAGCAGCCTCTGTAGGGCGAGCAGTTCCTCAACTTGGCCTGCAGTCTCAAAGTAGAGCCCCTTGGGCTGGGGCCCCAAAATCACTGCTTTCTGGTCTGCTCATGATACAAGAAGAGTGCTGTCAAAGTGGGAAGCCAACCCAATCGATTTGAAATTTCAGAAATGTGGCAGTGCTCGTGATTTTGAAACTTTTACTAAGTAAACCTGCTAGTTAAGGAAAGATATTTGGCAAGCATTAGAGAGAGTACAAATCAGTAGGTTTCACTGCAAAACGTGTCAAGAAAGTGCACGGGAGCAGCCTCTGTAGGGCGAGCAGTTCCTCAACTTGGCCTGCAGTCTCAAAGTAGAGCTCCTTGGGCTGGGGCCCCAAAATCACTGCTTTCTGGTCTGCTCATGATACAAGAAGAGTGCTGTCAAAGTGGGAAGCCAACCCAATCAATTTGAAATTTCAGAAATGTGGCAGTGCTCGTGATTTGAAACTTTTACTAAGTAAACCTGCTAGTTAAGGAAAGATATTTGGCAAGCATTAGAGAGAGTACAAATCAGTAGGTTTCACTGCAAAACGTGTCAAGAAAGTGCACGGGAGCAGCCTCTGTAGGGCGAGCAGTTCCTCAACTTGGCCTGCAGTCTCAAAGTAGAGCCCCTTGGGCTGGGGCCCCAAAATCACTGCTTTCTGGTCTGCTCATGATACAAGAAGAGTGCTGTCAAAGTGGGAAGCCAACCCAATCAATTTGAAATTTCAGAAATGTGGCAGTGCTCGTGATTTTGAAACTTTTACTAAGTAAACCTGCTAGTTAAGGAAAGATATTTGGCAAGCATTAGAGAGAGTACAAATCAGTAGGTTTCACTGCAAAACGTGTCAAGAAAGTGCACGGGAGCAGCCTCTGTAGGGCGAGCAGTTCCTCAACTTGGCCTGCAGTCTCAAAGTAGAGCCCCTTGGGCTGGGGCCCCAAAATCACTGCTTTCTGGTCTGCTCATGATACAAGAAGAGTGCTGTCAAAGTGGGAAGCCAACCCAATCAATTTGAAATTTCAGAAATGTGGCAGTGCTCGTGATTTTGAAACTTTTACTAAGTAAACCTGCTAGTTAAGGAAAGATATTTGGCAAGCATTAGAGAGAGTACAAATCAGTAGGTTTCACTGCAAAACGTGTCAAGAAAGTGCACGGGAGCAGCCTCTGTAGGGCGAGCAGTTCCTCAACTTGGCCTGCAGTCTCAAAGTAGAGCCCCTTGGGCTGGGGCCCCAAAATCACTGCTTTCTGGTCTGCTCATGATACAAGAAGAGTGCTGTCAAAGTGGGAAGCCAACCCAATCAATTTGAAATTTCAGAAATGTGGCAGTGCTCGTGATTTTGAAACTTTTACTAAGTAAACCTGCTAGTTAAGGAAAGATATTTGGCAAGCATTAGAGAGAGTACAAATCAGTAGGTTTCACTGCAAAACGTGTCAAGAAAGTGCACGGGAGCAGCCTCTGTAGGGCGAGCAGTTCCTCAACTTGGCCTGCAGTCTCAAAGTAGAGCCCTTGGGCTGGGGCCCCAAAATCACTGCTTTCTGGTCTGCTCATGATACAAGAAGAGTGCTGTCAAAGTGGGAAGCCAACCCAATCAATTTGAAATTTCAGAAATGTGGCAGTGCTCGTGATTTTGAAACTTTTACTAAGTAAACCTGCTAGTTAAGGAAAGATATTTGGCAAGCATTAGAGAGAGTACAAATCAGTAGGTTTCACTGCAAAACGTGTCAAGAAAGTGCACGGGAGCAGCCTCTGTAGGGCGAGCAGTTCCTCAACTTGGCCTGCAGTCTCAAAGTAGAGCCCCTTGGGCTGGGGCCCCAAAATCACTGCTTTCTGGTCTGCTCATGATACAAGAAGAGTGCTGTCAAAGTGGGAAGCCAACCCAATCATTTGAAATTTCAGAAATGTGGCAGTGCTCGTGATTTTGAAACTTTTACTAAGTAAACCTGCTAGTTAAGGAAAGATATTTGGCAAGCATTAGAGAGAGTACAAATCAGTAGGTTTCACTGCAAAACGTGTCAAGAAAGTGCACGGGAGCAGCCTCTGTAGGGCGAGCAGTTCCTCAACTTGGCCTGCAGTCTCAAAGTAGAGCCCTTGGGCTGGGGCCCCAAAATCACTGCTTTCTGGTCTGCTCATGATACAAGAAGAGTGCTGTCAAAGTGGGAAGCCAACCCAATCAATTTGAAATTTCAGAAATGTGGCAGTGCTCGTGATTTTGAAACTTTTACTAAGTAAACCTGCTAGTTAAGGAAAGATATTTGGCAAGCATTAGAGAGAGTACAAATCAGTAGGTTTCACTGCAAAACGTGTCAAGAAAGTGCACGGGAGCAGCCTCTGTAGGGCGAGCAGTTCCTCAACTTGGCCTGCAGTCTCAAAGTAGAGCCCCTTGGGCTGGGGCCCCAAAATCACTGCTTTCTGGTCTGCTCATGATACAAGAAGAGTGCTGTCAAAGTGGGAAGCCAACCCAATCAATTTGAAATTTCAGAAATGTGGCAGTGCTCGTGATTTTGAAACTTTTACTAAGTAAACCTGCTAGTTAAGGAAAGATATTTGGCAAGCATTAGAGAGAGTACAAATCAGTAGGTTTCACTGCAAAACGTGTCAAGAAAGTGCACGGGAGCAGCCTCTGTAGGGCGAGCAGTTCCTCAACTTGGCCTGCAGTCTCAAAGTAGAGCCCCTTGGGCTGGGGCCCCAAAATCACTGCTTTCTGGTCTGCTCATGATACAAGAAGAGTGCTGTCAAAGTGGGAAGCCAACCCAATCATTTGAAATTTCAGAAATGTGGCAGTGCTCGTGATTTTGAAACTTTTACTAAGTAAACCTGCTAGTTAAGGAAAGATATTTGGCAAGCATTAGAGAGAGTACAAATCAGTAGGTTTCACTGCAAAACGTGTCAAGAAAGTGCACGGGAGCAGCCTCTGTAGGGCGAGCAGTTCCTCAACTTGGCCTGCAGTCTCAAAGTAGAGCCCTTGGGCTGGGGCCCCAAAATCACTGCTTTCTGGTCTGCTCATGATACAAGAAGAGTGCTGTCAAAGTGGGAAGCCAACCCAATCAATTTGAAATTTCAGAAATGTGGCAGTGCTCGTGATTTTGAAACTTTTACTAAGTAAACCTGCTAGTTAAGGAAAGATATTTGGCAAGCATTAGAGAGAGTACAAATCAGTAGGTTTCACTGCAAAACGTGTCAAGAAAGTGCACGGGAGCAGCCTCTGTAGGGCGAGCAGTTCCTCAACTTGGCCTGCAGTCTCAAAGTAGAGCCCCTTGGGCTGGGGCCCCAAAATCACTGCTTTCTGGTCTGCTCATGATACAAGAAGAGTGCTGTCAAAGTGGGAAGCCAACCCAATCAATTTGAAATTTCAGAAATGTGGCAGTGCTCGTGATTTTGAAACTTTTACTAAGTAAACCTGCTAGTTAAGGAAAGATATTTGGCAAGCATTAGAGAGAGTACAAATCAGTAGGTTTCACTGCAAAACGTGTCAAGAAAGTGCACGGGAGCAGCCTCTGTAGGGCGAGCAGTTCCTCAACTTGGCCTGCAGTCTCAAAGTAGAGCCCCTTGGGCTGGGGCCCCAAAATCACTGCTTTCTGGTCTGCTCATGATACAAGAAGAGTGCTGTCAAAGTGGGAAGCCAACCCAATCAATTTGAAATTTCAGAAATGTGGCAGTGCTCGTGATTTTGAAACTTTTACTAAGTAAACCTGCTAGTTAAGGAAAGATATTTGGCAAGCATTAGAGAGAGTACAAATCAGTAGGTTTCACTGCAAAACGTGTCAAGAAAGTGCACGGGAGCAGCCTCTGTAGGGCGAGCAGTTCCTCAACTTGGCCTGCAGTCTCAAAGTAGAGCCCTTGGGCTGGGGCCCCAAAATCACTGCTTTCTGGTCTGCTCATGATACAAGAAGAGTGCTGTCAAAGTGGGAAGCCAACCCAATCAATTTGAAATTTCAGAAATGTGGCAGTGCTCGTGATTTTGAAACTTTTACTAAGTAAACCTGCTAGTTAAGGAAAGATATTTGGCAAGCATTAGAGAGAGTACAAATCAGTAGGTTTCACTGCAAAACGTGTCAAGAAAGTGCACGGGAGCAGCCTCTGTAGGGCGAGCAGTTCCTCAACTTGGCCTGCAGTCTCAAAGTAGAGCCCCTTGGGCTGGGGCCCCAAAATCACTGCTTTCTGGTCTGCTCATGATACAAGAAGAGTGCTGTCAAAGTGGGAAGCCAACCCAATCAATTTGAAATTTCAGAAATGTGGCAGTGCTCGTGATTTTGAAACTTTTACTAAGTAAACCTGCTAGTTAAGGAAAGATATTTGGCAAGCATTAGAGAGAGTACAAATCAGTAGGTTTCACTGCAAAACGTGTCAAGAAAGTGCACGGGAGCAGCCTCTGTAGGGCGAGCAGTTCCTCAACTTGGCCTGCAGTCTCAAAGTAGAGCCCCTTGGGCTGGGGCCCCAAAATCACTGCTTTCTGGTCTGCTCATGATACAAGAAGAGTGCTGTCAAAGTGGGAAGCCAACCCAATCAATTTGAAATTTCAGAAATGTGGCAGTGCTCGTGATTTTGAAACTTTTACTAAGTAAACCTGCTAGTTAAGGAAAGATATTTGGCAAGCATTAGAGAGAGTACAAATCAGTAGGTTTCACTGCAAAACGTGTCAAGAAAGTGCACGGGAGCAGCCTCTGTAGGGCGAGCAGTTCCTCAACTTGGCCTGCAGTCTCAAAGTAGAGCCCCTTGGGCTGGGGCCCCAAAATCACTGCTTTCTGGTCTGCTCATGATACAAGAAGAGTGCTGTCAAAGTGGGAAGCCAACCCAATCAATTTGAAATTTCAGAAATGTGGCAGTGCTCGTGATTTTGAAACTTTTACTAAGTAAACCTGCTAGTTAAGGAAAGATATTTGGCAAGCATTAGAGAGAGTACAAATCAGTAGGTTTCACTGCAAAACGTGTCAAGAAAGTGCACGGGAGCAGCCTCTGTAGGGCGAGCAGTTCCTCAACTTGGCCTGCAGTCTCAAAGTAGAGCCCCTTGGGCTGGGGCCCCAAAATCACTGCTTTCTGGTCTGCTCATGATACAAGAAGAGTGCTGTCAAAGTGGGAAGCCAACCCAATCAATTTGAAATTTCAGAAATGTGGCAGTGCTCGTGATTTTGAAACTTTTACTAAGTAAACCTGCTAGTTAAGGAAAGATATTTGGCAAGCATTAGAGAGAGTACAAATCAGTAGGTTTCACTGCAAAACGTGTCAAGAAAGTGCACGGGAGCAGCCTCTGTAGGGCGAGCAGTTCCTCAACTTGGCCTGCAGTCTCAAAGTAGAGCCCCTTGGGCTGGGGCCCCAAAATCACTGCTTTCTGGTCTGCTCATGATACAAGAAGAGTGCTGTCAAAGTGGGAAGCCAACCCAATCAATTTGAAATTTCAGAAATGTGGCAGTGCTCGTGATTTTGAAACTTTTACTAAGTAAACCTGCTAGTTAAGGAAAGATATTTGGCAAGCATTAGAGAGAGTACAAATCAGTAGGTTTCACTGCAAAACGTGTCAAGAAAGTGCACGGGAGCAGCCTCTGTAGGGCGAGCAGTTCCTCAACTTGGCCTGCAGTCTCAAAGTAGAGCCCCTTGGGCTGGGGCCCCAAAATCACTGCTTTCTGGTCTGCTCATGATACAAGAAGAGTGCTGTCAAAGTGGGAAGCCAACCCAATCAATTTGAAATTTCAGAAATGTGGCAGTGCTCGTGATTTTGAAACTTTTACTAAGTAAACCTGCTAGTTAAGGAAAGATATTTGGCAAGCATTAGAGAGAGTACAAATCAGTAGGTTTCACTGCAAAACGTGTCAAGAAAGTGCACGGGAGCAGCCTCTGTAGGGCGAGCAGTTCCTCAACTTGGCCTGCAGTCTCAAAGTAGAGCCCCTTGGGCTGGGGCCCCAAAATCACTGCTTTCTGGTCTGCTCATGATACAAGAAGAGTGCTGTCAAAGTGGGAAGCCAACCCAATCAATTTGAAATTTCAGAAATGTGGCAGTGCTCGTGATTTTGAAACTTTTACTAAGTAAACCTGCTAGTTAAGGAAAGATATTTGGCAAGCATTAGAGAGAGTACAAATCAGTAGGTTTCACTGCAAAACGTGTCAAGAAAGTGCACGGGAGCAGCCTCTGTAGGGCGAGCAGTTCCTCAACTTGGCCTGCAGTCTCAAAGTAGAGCCCCTTGGGCTGGGGCCCCAAAATCACTGCTTTCTGGTCTGCTCATGATACAAGAAGAGTGCTGTCAAAGTGGGAAGCCAACCCAATCAATTTGAAATTTCAGAAATGTGGCAGTGCTCGTGATTTTGAAACTTTTACTAAGTAAACCTGCTAGTTAAGGAAAGATATTTGGCAAGCATTAGAGAGAGTACAAATCAGTAGGTTTCACTGCAAAACGTGTCAAGAAAGTGCACGGGAGCAGCCTCTGTAGGGCGAGCAGTTCCTCAACTTGGCCTGCAGTCTCAAAGTAGAGCCCCTTGGGCTGGGGCCCCAAAATCACTGCTTTCTGGTCTGCTCATGATACAAGAAGAGTGCTGTCAAAGTGGGAAGCCAACCCAATCAATTTGAAATTTCAGAAATGTGGCAGTGCTCGTGATTTTGAAACTTTTACTAAGTAAACCTGCTAGTTAAGGAAAGATATTTGGCAAGCATTAGAGAGAGTACAAATCAGTAGGTTTCACTGCAAAACGTGTCAAGAAAGTGCACGGGAGCAGCCTCTGTAGGGCGAGCAGTTCCTCAACTTGGCCTGCAGTCTCAAAGTAGAGCCCCTTGGGCTGGGGCCCCAAAATCACTGCTTTCTGGTCTGCTCATGATACAAGAAGAGTGCTGTCAAAGTGGGAAGCCAACCCAATCAATTTGAAATTTCAGAAATGTGGCAGTGCTCGTGATTTTGAAACTTTTACTAAGTAAACCTGCTAGTTAAGGAAAGATATTTGGCAAGCATTAGAGAGAGTACAAATCAGTAGGTTTCACTGCAAAACGTGTCAAGAAAGTGCACGGGAGCAGCCTCTGTAGGGCGAGCAGTTCCTCAACTTGGCCTGCAGTCTCAAAGTAGAGCCCCTTGGGCTGGGGCCCCAAAATCACTGCTTTCTGGTCTGCTCATGATACAAGAAGAGTGCTGTCAAAGTGGGAAGCCAACCCAATCAATTTGAAATTTCAGAAATGTGGCAGTGCTCGTGATTTTGAAACTTTTACTAAGTAAACCTGCTAGTTAAGGAAAGATATTTGGCAAGCATTAGAGAGAGTACAAATCAGTAGGTTTCACTGCAAAACGTGTCAAGAAAGTGCACGGGAGCAGCCTCTGTAGGGCGAGCAGTTCCTCAACTTGGCCTGCAGTCTCAAAGTAGAGCCCCTTGGGCTGGGGCCCCAAAATCACTGCTTTCTGGTCTGCTCATGATACAAGAAGAGTGCTGTCAAAGTGGGAAGCCAACCCAATCATTTGAAATTTCAGAAATGTGGCAGTGCTCGTGATTTTGAAACTTTTACTAAGTAAACCTGCTAGTTAAGGAAAGATATTTGGCAAGCATTAGAGAGAGTACAAATCAGTAGGTTTCACTGCAAAACGTGTCAAGAAAGTGCACGGGAGCAGCCTCTGTAGGGCGAGCAGTTCCTCAACTTGGCCTGCAGTCTCAAAGTAGAGCCCCTTGGGCTGGGGCCCCAAAATCACTGCTTTCTGGTCTGCTCATGATACAAGAAGAGTGCTGTCAAAGTGGGAAGCCAACCCAATCATTTGAAATTTCAGAAATGTGGCAGTGCTCGTGATTTTGAAACTTTTACTAAGTAAACCTGCTAGTTAAGGAAAGATATTTGGCAAGCATTAGAGAGAGTACAAATCAGTAGGTTTCACTGCAAAACGTGTCAAGAAAGTGCACGGGAGCAGCCTCTGTAGGGCGAGCAGTTCCTCAACTTGGCCTGCAGTCTCAAAGTAGAGCCCCTTGGGCTGGGGCCCCAAAATCACTGCTTTCTGGTCTGCTCATGATACAAGAAGAGTGCTGTCAAAGTGGGAAGCCAACCCAATCGATTTGAAATTTCAGAAATGTGGCAGTGCTCGTGATTTTGAAACTTTTACTAAGTAAACCTGCTAGTTAAGGAAAGATATTTGGCAAGCATTAGAGAGAGTACAAATCAGTAGGTTTCACTGCAAAACGTGTCAAGAAAGTGCACGGGAGCAGCCTCTGTAGGGCGAGCAGTTCCTCAACTTGGCCTGCAGTCTCAAAGTAGAGCCCCTTGGGCTGGGGCCCCAAAATCACTGCTTTCTGGTCTGCTCATGATACAAGAAGAGTGCTGTCAAAGTGGGAAGCCAACCCAATCAATTTGAAATTTCAGAAATGTGGCAGTGCTCGTGATTTTGAAACTTTTACTAAGTAAACCTGCTAGTTAAGGAAAGATATTTGGCAAGCATTAGAGAGAGTACAAATCAGTAGGTTTCACTGCAAAACGTGTCAAGAAAGTGCACGGGAGCAGCCTCTGTAGGGCGAGCAGTTCCTCAACTTGGCCTGCAGTCTCAAAGTAGAGCCCCTTGGGCTGGGGCCCCAAAATCACTGCTTTCTGGTCTGCTCATGATACAAGAAGAGTGCTGTCAAAGTGGGAAGCCAACCCAATCAATTTGAAATTTCAGAAATGTGGCAGTGCTCGTGATTTTGAAACTTTTACTAAGTAAACCTGCTAGTTAAGGAAAGATATTTGGCAAGCATTAGAGAGAGTACAAATCAGTAGGTTTCACTGCAAAACGTGTCAAGAAAGTGCACGGGAGCAGCCTCTGTAGGGCGAGCAGTTCCTCAACTTGGCCTGCAGTCTCAAAGTAGAGCCCCTTGGGCTGGGGCCCCAAAATCACTGCTTTCTGGTCTGCTCATGATACAAGAAGAGTGCTGTCAAAGTGGGAAGCCAACCCAATCATTTGAAATTTCAGAAATGTGGCAGTGCTCGTGATTTTGAAACTTTTACTAAGTAAACCTGCTAGTTAAGGAAAGATATTTGGCAAGCATTAGAGAGAGTACAAATCAGTAGGTTTCACTGCAAAACGTGTCAAGAAAGTGCACGGGAGCAGCCTCTGTAGGGCGAGCAGTTCCTCAACTTGGCCTGCAGTCTCAAAGTAGAGCCCCTTGGGCTGGGGCCCCAAAATCACTGCTTTCTGGTCTGCTCATGATACAAGAAGAGTGCTGTCAAAGTGGGAAGCCAACCCAATCGATTTGAAATTTCAGAAATGTGGCAGTGCTCGTGATTTTGAAACTTTTACTAAGTAAACCTGCTAGTTAAGGAAAGATATTTGGCAAGCATTAGAGAGAGTACAAATCAGTAGGTTTCACTGCAAAACGTGTCAAGAAAGTGCACGGGAGCAGCCTCTGTAGGGCGAGCAGTTCCTCAACTTGGCCTGCAGTCTCAAAGTAGAGCCCCTTGGGCTGGGGCCCCAAAATCACTGCTTTCTGGTCTGCTCATGATACAAGAAGAGTGCTGTCAAAGTGGGAAGCCAACCCAATCATTTGAAATTTCAGAAATGTGGCAGTGCTCGTGATTTTGAAACTTTTACTAAGTAAACCTGCTAGTTAAGGAAAGATATTTGGCAAGCATTAGAGAGAGTACAAATCAGTAGGTTTCACTGCAAAACGTGTCAAGAAAGTGCACGGGAGCAGCCTCTGTAGGGCGAGCAGTTCCTCAACTTGGCCTGCAGTCTCAAAGTAGAGCCCCTTGGGCTGGGGCCCCAAAATCACTGCTTTCTGGTCTGCTCATGATACAAGAAGAGTGCTGTCAAAGTGGGAAGCCAACCCAATCAATTTGAAATTTCAGAAATGTGGCAGTGCTCGTGATTTTGAAACTTTTACTAAGTAAACCTGCTAGTTAAGGAAAGATATTTGGCAAGCATTAGAGAGAGTACAAATCAGTAGGTTTCACTGCAAAACGTGTCAAGAAAGTGCACGGGAGCAGCCTCTGTAGGGCGAGCAGTTCCTCAACTTGGCCTGCAGTCTCAAAGTAGAGCCCCTTGGGCTGGGGCCCCAAAATCACTGCTTTCTGGTCTGCTCATGATACAAGAAGAGTGCTGTCAAAGTGGGAAGCCAACCCAATCAATTTGAAATTTCAGAAATGTGGCAGTGCTCGTGATTTTGAAACTTTTACTAAGTAAACCTGCTAGTTAAGGAAAGATATTTGGCAAGCATTAGAGAGAGTACAAATCAGTAGGTTTCACTGCAAAACGTGTCAAGAAAGTGCACGGGAGCAGCCTCTGTAGGGCGAGCAGTTCCTCAACTTGGCCTGCAGTCTCAAAGTAGAGCCCCTTGGGCTGGGGCCCCAAAATCACTGCTTTCTGGTCTGCTCATGATACAAGAAGAGTGCTGTCAAAGTGGGAAGCCAACCCAATCAATTTGAAATTTCAGAAATGTGGCAGTGCTCGTGATTTTGAAACTTTTACTAAGTAAACCTGCTAGTTAAGGAAAGATATTTGGCAAGCATTAGAGAGAGTACAAATCAGTAGGTTTCACTGCAAAACGTGTCAAGAAAGTGCACGGGAGCAGCCTCTGTAGGGCGAGCAGTTCCTCAACTTGGCCTGCAGTCTCAAAGTAGAGCCCCTTGGGCTGGGGCCCCAAAATCACTGCTTTCTGGTCTGCTCATGATACAAGAAGAGTGCTGTCAAAGTGGGAAGCCAACCCAATCGATTTGAAATTTCAGAAATGTGGCAGTGCTCGTGATTTTGAAACTTTTACTAAGTAAACCTGCTAGTTAAGGAAAGATATTTGGCAAGCATTAGAGAGAGTACAAATCAGTAGGTTTCACTGCAAAACGTGTCAAGAAAGTGCACGGGAGCAGCCTCTGTAGGGCGAGCAGTTCCTCAACTTGGCCTGCAGTCTCAAAGTAGAGCCCCTTGGGCTGGGGCCCCAAAATCACTGCTTTCTGGTCTGCTCATGATACAAGAAGAGTGCTGTCAAAGTGGGAAGCCAACCCAATCGATTTGAAATTTCAGAAATGTGGCAGTGCTCGTGATTTTGAAACTTTTACTAAGTAAACCTGCTAGTTAAGGAAAGATATTTGGCAAGCATTAGAGAGAGTACAAATCAGTAGGTTTCACTGCAAAACGTGTCAAGAAAGTGCACGGGAGCAGCCTCTGTAGGGCGAGCAGTTCCTCAACTTGGCCTGCAGTCTCAAAGTAGAGCCCCTTGGGCTGGGGCCCCAAAATCACTGCTTTCTGGTCTGCTCATGATACAAGAAGAGTGCTGTCAAAGTGGGAAGCCAACCCAATCAATTTGAAATTTCAGAAATGTGGCAGTGCTCGTGATTTTGAAACTTTTACTAAGTAAACCTGCTAGTTAAGGAAAGATATTTGGCAAGCATTAGAGAGAGTACAAATCAGTAGGTTTCACTGCAAAACGTGTCAAGAAAGTGCACGGGAGCAGCCTCTGTAGGGCGAGCAGTTCCTCAACTTGGCCTGCAGTCTCAAAGTAGAGCCCCTTGGGCTGGGGCCCCAAAATCACTGCTTTCTGGTCTGCTCATGATACAAGAAGAGTGCTGTCAAAGTGGGAAGCCAACCCAATCAATTTGAAATTTCAGAAATGTGGCAGTGCTCGTGATTTTGAAACTTTTACTAAGTAAACCTGCTAGTTAAGGAAAGATATTTGGCAAGCATTAGAGAGAGTACAAATCAGTAGGTTTCACTGCAAAACGTGTCAAGAAAGTGCACGGGAGCAGCCTCTGTAGGGCGAGCAGTTCCTCAACTTGGCCTGCAGTCTCAAAGTAGAGCCCCTTGGGCTGGGGCCCCAAAATCACTGCTTTCTGGTCTGCTCATGATACAAGAAGAGTGCTGTCAAAGTGGGAAGCCAACCCAATCAATTTGAAATTTCAGAAATGTGGCAGTGCTCGTGATTTTGAAACTTTTACTAAGTAAACCTGCTAGTTAAGGAAAGATATTTGGCAAGCATTAGAGAGAGTACAAATCAGTAGGTTTCACTGCAAAACGTGTCAAGAAAGTGCACGGGAGCAGCCTCTGTAGGGCGAGCAGTTCCTCAACTTGGCCTGCAGTCTCAAAGTAGAGCCCCTTGGGCTGGGGCCCCAAAATCACTGCTTTCTGGTCTGCTCATGATACAAGAAGAGTGCTGTCAAAGTGGGAAGCCAACCCAATCAATTTGAAATTTCAGAAATGTGGCAGTGCTCGTGATTTTGAAACTTTTACTAAGTAAACCTGCTAGTTAAGGAAAGATATTTGGCAAGCATTAGAGAGAGTACAAATCAGTAGGTTTCACTGCAAAACGTGTCAAGAAAGTGCACGGGAGCAGCCTCTGTAGGGCGAGCAGTTCCTCAACTTGGCCTGCAGTCTCAAAGTAGAGCCCCTTGGGCTGGGGCCCCAAAATCACTGCTTTCTGGTCTGCTCATGATACAAGAAGAGTGCTGTCAAAGTGGGAAGCCAACCCAATCGATTTGAAATTTCAGAAATGTGGCAGTGCTCGTGATTTTGAAACTTTTACTAAGTAAACCTGCTAGTTAAGGAAAGATATTTGGCAAGCATTAGAGAGAGTACAAATCAGTAGGTTTCACTGCAAAACGTGTCAAGAAAGTGCACGGGAGCAGCCTCTGTAGGGCGAGCAGTTCCTCAACTTGGCCTGCAGTCTCAAAGTAGAGCCCCTTGGGCTGGGGCCCCAAAATCACTGCTTTCTGGTCTGCTCATGATACAAGAAGAGTGCTGTCAAAGTGGGAAGCCAACCCAATCGATTTGAAATTTCAGAAATGTGGCAGTGCTCGTGATTTTGAAACTTTTACTAAGTAAACCTGCTAGTTAAGGAAAGATATTTGGCAAGCATTAGAGAGAGTACAAATCAGTAGGTTTCACTGCAAAACGTGTCAAGAAAGTGCACGGGAGCAGCCTCTGTAGGGCGAGCAGTTCCTCAACTTGGCCTGCAGTCTCAAAGTAGAGCCCCTTGGGCTGGGGCCCCAAAATCACTGCTTTCTGGTCTGCTCATGATACAAGAAGAGTGCTGTCAAAGTGGGAAGCCAACCCAATCAATTTGAAATTTCAGAAATGTGGCAGTGCTCGTGATTTTGAAACTTTTACTAAGTAAACCTGCTAGTTAAGGAAAGATATTTGGCAAGCATTAGAGAGAGTACAAATCAGTAGGTTTCACTGCAAAACGTGTCAAGAAAGTGCACGGGAGCAGCCTCTGTAGGGCGAGCAGTTCCTCAACTTGGCCTGCAGTCTCAAAGTAGAGCCCCTTGGGCTGGGGCCCCAAAATCACTGCTTTCTGGTCTGCTCATGATACAAGAAGAGTGCTGTCAAAGTGGGAAGCCAACCCAATCGATTTGAAATTTCAGAAATGTGGCAGTGCTCGTGATTTTGAAACTTTTACTAAGTAAACCTGCTAGTTAAGGAAAGATATTTGGCAAGCATTAGAGAGAGTACAAATCAGTAGGTTTCACTGCAAAACGTGTCAAGAAAGTGCACGGGAGCAGCCTCTGTAGGGCGAGCAGTTCCTCAACTTGGCCTGCAGTCTCAAAGTAGAGCCCCTTGGGCTGGGGCCCCAAAATCACTGCTTTCTGGTCTGCTCATGATACAAGAAGAGTGCTGTCAAAGTGGGAAGCCAACCCAATCGATTTGAAATTTCAGAAATGTGGCAGTGCTCTGATTTTGAAACTTTTACTAAGTAAACCTGCTAGTTAAGGAAAGATATTTGGCAAGCATTAGAGAGAGTACAAATCAGTAGGTTTCACTGCAAAACGTGTCAAGAAAGTGCACGGGAGCAGCCTCTGTAGGGCGAGCAGTTCCTCAACTTGGCCTGCAGTCTCAAAGTAGAGCCCCTTGGGCTGGGGCCCCAAAATCACTGCTTTCTGGTCTGCTCATGATACAAGAAGAGTGCTGTCAAAGTGGGAAGCCAACCCAATCGATTTGAAATTTCAGAAATGTGGCAGTGCTCGTGATTTTGAAACTTTTACTAAGTAAACCTGCTAGTTAAGGAAAGATATTTGGCAAGCATTAGAGAGAGTACAAATCAGTAGGTTTCACTGCAAAACGTGTCAAGAAAGTGCACGGGAGCAGCCTCTGTAGGGCGAGCAGTTCCTCAACTTGGCCTGCAGTCTCAAAGTAGAGCCCCTTGGGCTGGGGCCCCAAAATCACTGCTTTCTGGTCTGCTCATGATACAAGAAGAGTGCTGTCAAAGTGGGAAGCCAACCCAATCGATTTGAAATTTCAGAAATGTGGCAGTGCTCGTGATTTTGAAACTTTTACTAAGTAAACCTGCTAGTTAAGGAAAGATATTTGGCAAGCATTAGAGAGAGTACAAATCAGTAGGTTTCACTGCAAAACGTGTCAAGAAAGTGCACGGGAGCAGCCTCTGTAGGGCGAGCAGTTCCTCAACTTGGCCTGCAGTCTCAAAGTAGAGCCCCTTGGGCTGGGGCCCCAAAATCACTGCTTTCTGGTCTGCTCATGATACAAGAAGAGTGCTGTCAAAGTGGGAAGCCAACCCAATCGATTTGAAATTTCAGAAATGTGGCAGTGCTCGTGATTTTGAAACTTTTACTAAGTAAACCTGCTAGTTAAGGAAAGATATTTGGCAAGCATTAGAGAGAGTACAAATCAGTAGGTTTCACTGCAAAACGTGTCAAGAAAGTGCACGGGAGCAGCCTCTGTAGGGCGAGCAGTTCCTCAACTTGGCCTGCAGTCTCAAAGTAGAGCCCCTTGGGCTGGGGCCCCAAAATCACTGCTTTCTGGTCTGCTCATGATACAAGAAGAGTGCTGTCAAAGTGGGAAGCCAACCCAATCAATTTGAAATTTCAGAAATGTGGCAGTGCTCGTGATTTTGAAACTTTTACTAAGTAAACCTGCTAGTTAAGGAAAGATATTTGGCAAGCATTAGAGAGAGTACAAATCAGTAGGTTTCACTGCAAAACGTGTCAAGAAAGTGCACGGGAGCAGCCTCTGTAGGGCGAGCAGTTCCTCAACTTGGCCTGCAGTCTCAAAGTAGAGCCCCTTGGGCTGGGGCCCCAAAATCACTGCTTTCTGGTCTGCTCATGATACAAGAAGAGTGCTGTCAAAGTGGGAAGCCAACCCAATCAATTTGAAATTTCAGAAATGTGGCAGTGCTCGTGATTTTGAAACTTTTACTAAGTAAACCTGCTAGTTAAGGAAAGATATTTGGCAAGCATTAGAGAGAGTACAAATCAGTAGGTTTCACTGCAAAACGTGTCAAGAAAGTGCACGGGAGCAGCCTCTGTAGGGCGAGCAGTTCCTCAACTTGGCCTGCAGTCTCAAAGTAGAGCCCCTTGGGCTGGGGCCCCAAAATCACTGCTTTCTGGTCTGCTCATGATACAAGAAGAGTGCTGTCAAAGTGGGAAGCCAACCCAATCAATTTGAAATTTCAGAAATGTGGCAGTGCTCGTGATTTTGAAACTTTTACTAAGTAAACCTGCTAGTTAAGGAAAGATATTTGGCAAGCATTAGAGAGAGTACAAATCAGTAGGTTTCACTGCAAAACGTGTCAAGAAAGTGCACGGGAGCAGCCTCTGTAGGGCGAGCAGTTCCTCAACTTGGCCTGCAGTCTCAAAGTAGAGCCCCTTGGGCTGGGGCCCCAAAATCACTGCTTTCTGGTCTGCTCATGATACAAGAAGAGTGCTGTCAAAGTGGGAAGCCAACCCAATCAATTTGAAATTTCAGAAATGTGGCAGTGCTCGTGATTTTGAAACTTTTACTAAGTAAACCTGCTAGTTAAGGAAAGATATTTGGCAAGCATTAGAGAGAGTACAAATCAGTAGGTTTCACTGCAAAACGTGTCAAGAAAGTGCACGGGAGCAGCCTCTGTAGGGCGAGCAGTTCCTCAACTTGGCCTGCAGTCTCAAAGTAGAGCCCCTTGGGCTGGGGCCCCAAAATCACTGCTTTCTGGTCTGCTCATGATACAAGAAGAGTGCTGTCAAAGTGGGAAGCCAACCCAATCAATTTGAAATTTCAGAAATGTGGCAGTGCTCGTGATTTTGAAACTTTTACTAAGTAAACCTGCTAGTTAAGGAAAGATATTTGGCAAGCATTAGAGAGAGTACAAATCAGTAGGTTTCACTGCAAAACGTGTCAAGAAAGTGCACGGGAGCAGCCTCTGTAGGGCGAGCAGTTCCTCAACTTGGCCTGCAGTCTCAAAGTAGAGCCCCTTGGGCTGGGGCCCCAAAATCACTGCTTTCTGGTCTGCTCATGATACAAGAAGAGTGCTGTCAAAGTGGGAAGCCAACCCAATCAATTTGAAATTTCAGAAATGTGGCAGTGCTCGTGATTTTGAAACTTTTACTAAGTAAACCTGCTAGTTAAGGAAAGATATTTGGCAAGCATTAGAGAGAGTACAAATCAGTAGGTTTCACTGCAAAACGTGTCAAGAAAGTGCACGGGAGCAGCCTCTGTAGGGCGAGCAGTTCCTCAACTTGGCCTGCAGTCTCAAAGTAGAGCCCCTTGGGCTGGGGCCCCAAAATCACTGCTTTCTGGTCTGCTCATGATACAAGAAGAGTGCTGTCAAAGTGGGAAGCCAACCCAATCAATTTGAAATTTCAGAAATGTGGCAGTGCTCGTGATTTTGAAACTTTTACTAAGTAAACCTGCTAGTTAAGGAAAGATATTTGGCAAGCATTAGAGAGAGTACAAATCAGTAGGTTTCACTGCAAAACGTGTCAAGAAAGTGCACGGGAGCAGCCTCTGTAGGGCGAGCAGTTCCTCAACTTGGCCTGCAGTCTCAAAGTAGAGCCCCTTGGGCTGGGGCCCCAAAATCACTGCTTTCTGGTCTGCTCATGATACAAGAAGAGTGCTGTCAAAGTGGGAAGCCAACCCAATCAATTTGAAATTTCAGAAATGTGGCAGTGCTCGTGATTTTGAAACTTTTACTAAGTAAACCTGCTAGTTAAGGAAAGATATTTGGCAAGCATTAGAGAGAGTACAAATCAGTAGGTTTCACTGCAAAACGTGTCAAGAAAGTGCACGGGAGCAGCCTCTGTAGGGCGAGCAGTTCCTCAACTTGGCCTGCAGTCTCAAAGTAGAGCCCCTTGGGCTGGGGCCCCAAAATCACTGCTTTCTGGTCTGCTCATGATACAAGAAGAGTGCTGTCAAAGTGGGAAGCCAACCCAATCAATTTGAAATTTCAGAAATGTGGCAGTGCTCGTGATTTTGAAACTTTTACTAAGTAAACCTGCTAGTTAAGGAAAGATATTTGGCAAGCATTAGAGAGAGTACAAATCAGTAGGTTTCACTGCAAAAAGAAGGAAGTCCATTGGATTCGGTGTCTACAAGTGTATAATCTGATGTCATGGATTCGAGAGTGTTGAAGCCTAAGTTGGTAGAATTTACCCTTCACACCAGAATATTACGTGCGGCGGCAATCTTCTTTGACAGAATACGTTTGGTTTCCGTTGAAGTTGACTGCTGCCATTTTTGCCACCATCTTGGGGAACAAAGTTGTGGCTGCGTGGTTGAAGTTAACATGCGAGCTTGTAAGCTTTCCCTGGGTAACTGTCTTGACTGATGCGTGCAATTGCTGTCCCTTCAACAAGCCTTTAAAATTTGAGGCATGAGCTTCAAAAGTGAGTAAAAATGAGGAAGAGAGTTCTCTGACCATGCAAGTGGTCTTGCAAGTTTGATACGTTGTTGGTCACTAATGAAAGGTTAGTTCTCCATAAACTGATAGGGGCCAAGCCAAGAACGACTCACTTATTACTGTCAGAGCAAGGAATATTTTGGGCTGAAATTTTCTGTCTTCTATTCCAGAAAAGTTGGAAATTTAATGGAATAGAAGATTGAGTGCCCATTTATTCAAGTCTCAAATCCTTTCAATCATATGCCAGTCCTTTCGAAATATTGTGTCGAATTGCGTTTATTGAATTTGCATGGGTGGTATTTACGAACGTGAACTGAAAACAAGGGCCTTTGGATCCAGTGGAAGTCCCGTATCTGGATCAACACCATTTTCACGCATCTGCTTCTTAACCAGCAGAAGTCTTGCTTCATCGAATCCACAGTTGTGATGGTCCATCAGCCGTTGTAGTTCATCGGCTGCATCCTTTGCCACACCCAGTCGAGTGTCGTCTCTGTTTGCTTCGAGCGAAAAGTTCTCTGATTCGAGACCGGCGGCGCGCGCGGCTGCAAATGTTACGACGTGGGATAGTGAGGATGTTGAAGACGGTGATGGTTGGTGGGGCAGACATCGTGGCAGTTGTTGTGGAACCAGTGCATATTGAATGCGTCGATTCCAGAAATGGATTAGAGAAGTGCGGAATCGGAGGAGCGTGAGAGAGAGGAATACAAAGAGAGCTAGTTTGGTGTGAGTCTCCACGCCACGTTTCAGTTGAGAAAAACGAGACGTACCAACAACAGCCTGAATCATTTGATTCAAATTCTCTAATAAACAACTTGTAAGACTTCAACCCGATTGACTTTGACGCGAAGACGGATGGCGGCCTGATGTTCAGAACTTTCAGCCAAAAAGCAAGCACTCCTTGCCGTAACGGTCGACCACGTCGGCATGCCTGGGTTCAACACCCGGCTTCCACGTATGCATCACCGCAACCCGAGGCGATTCCTCGCTGGTATGCAACGGAGTGATCAATATAAACCCAAGCTTCTTCGGGCACACCTTTGCCTCCAGAAGGGGTGCTACAAAGTCCCATGCCTGCACTGTGACACGGATCGGACCACTTGGGGGTAGCATGTTACCTTTTGCATTCATGACGGTACTTTATTTCATGGAGTGTTTTCAAACAGTGTCGAACATGTATTCCTCAGTTTCACTTGCGTTGATACATCATAAGTACTTTTGTTTGTTGGAATTGATTACGTATCAATAGTGGCGAAGCAACTGCATCCATGTTTCATCTTTGATTCAAATCAAATCAAATGTCGAATAGGATGCCACGCAAGCAATCCAGAAAAGATCATAAAAGCCCGCCCTTCTCTCCTCAATTTCCTATTTCAAATCAATTTCAATTTCGCATTGAGCGGACCTCAGTCTTACGATCCCAAAAAAGCAAAAAAAAAAGCAAGCATCAACTCATGTCCGCTTCCGCCTCATCTGAAGCGCTCGTAACTGAGGACTCTTTCCTCACTGCCACCACCGCTGCCATTGAATCAAAAGAGCAAGATGCCTCACCGCTTGGTATCAGTGATGATGTGAAGGAAGATCAACCAGCCGTCGTCCTTTCAAACTTTCAGTTCTTCCTCGTCTTTGTTGGACTTGCTTTAGCTGTATTCGTCGTCTCTTTGGACATGGTAAATGATGAATCCGCACACTGAAATGAGTCGTAAAGTGTTGACGAATTCGGTTCTTAGACTATCATTTCTGTCGCTCTTCAAGTGATCGCCTCCGAATTCGACTCACTGAACCAAATCAACTGGGTTGGAACCGCATACTTCTTGACTTCCACCGCTTTCATCCCTGTCTATGGTGAGTCGATCCATATCCTATTTGTTACTTGAAACAAATCTCCACTCCATCACGCATCATATCAAATCAAATTACTAATTTTATCATCACATCAAAAATTATTAGGACAACTGTCTGATGTGTTTGGAAGAAAGTCTGTGTTCTTGCTTGCTATTACAATCTTTGAGATTGGGTCGTTGTTGTGTGGAGTTTCAACGTCTATGAACATGTTGATTGCGTCACGAGGAATTGCTGGTCTTGGTGGATCTGGAATCTTTTCGCTTACAATGATTATCATCGGAGATTTGACGACTGCCAGAGACCGTGGAAAGTACTTGGGTCTTATTGGATCGACGTATGGTCTTGCCTCGATTATCGGTCCTTTGATGGGAGGTGCTTTCGTTGATAACATTGGATGGAGATGGTACGTAATCAATAACGATTTTGTGAGGTTTACTGATAGTGTCGGGTTTAGGGTTTTCTACATCAACTTGCCTTTGGGAGCTGTCACCATCCTCGCTGTCGTTGTTTTCCTTCGTCTTGGTACTACCAAGCAAGGTTCTCTCCTGGAATCTTTGAAGAAGATTGACTGGCTTGGTGCTTTCCTCCTTGTGACTTTCGTTATTGCTCTCTTGATTCCAATTCAAGGAGGAGGTTCTCTTTACGCCTGGGACTCTGCCACCGTCATCTCCTTGTTCGTTGTCGGAGTTGTTCTCTTTGCTGCATTCGTGTACGTTGAGGGATGGGTCGCTACAAACCCACTCTTGCCATTCGTCTTGTTGAAGAACCGATACGCTTCTGCTACTTTCATCACCTCTGCCTTCGTTGGAGCTGCCTTCTTTATTCTTGTCTTCTACGTTCCACTCTGGTTCCAGATTGTTCTTGGATGTGAGTATTTGTTTTCGACATGTTTCCTCAAGAATCTTGACTCTAACTCCTGTGTTTAGCGTCTGCCACTGATGCCGGTGTTCACACCCTTCCTTTGATGATGGGAATGGTTGTTTCATCGATTGGTTCTGGTGCCGCTGCCTCCATCACTGGTTACTTCTACCCTTACCTTCCTGTCGGAGCTGTGATGACTGCTCTCGGATCTGGTCTCATTGTCTCCATGGATGAAAATGCTGCTGTCTGGAAGCAAGTCATCTACCTCTTGATTTGTGGTTTGGGAGTCGGTATGTCCTTCCAAATGTGCATGGTCTCATCCCAGGTGTCTGTTGGACCAGAATTGTTGGCTGTCTCTGTTTCAACCAACAACTTCATTCAAACTATGGGTCTTGCTGTTGGAGTTGCTATTTGCAGTGCTCTTTTCAACCACAACCTTCCAATCAACATCAACGACGCTCTCGCCAGCTACAACGCTACTTTGAAGTTCTTGGACGGATCTGACACTGCTGCTGTTTTCTCTAACCCAGCTGTTTTGCACAACACTCTCCTGATTGCCGATGGAAGTGTGTTGCAACAAGCTTTGGTGCACGGATACTTGCAGACACTTTCCAAGCTCTTCTGGCTGCCAGTTGGGTTCGCTGGAGCTTGGTTGATCACCTCTTCCTTTGTTAAGAAGGAGAGAATCCAGGATGGACAGAAGATTGAAATGGGAGCCGCATAAGTGGCCTGTTACTAGTTCACCTCTTTTTTTATTACGCGCAGTAAAGCATGCAGTTTTCATTTGACACCTAAATATTTATATTTCACTTTTTGTCCGAAAGCCAGACACAACCACTTGAAGAATGGCCACCGGAAGCGACAGTGGAACAGACGAGCGGCGCTATCTTGTCTCGCGAATGCTTGTTGCACATGGGTTCAGCGGCGTCGAAGTTGGCGGCGTCGACGAAAGCGTCCTCGGCGTCTTGTTTGCGCTCCTCGCGAATGCCCAGGTTTTAGCCTCTGTCGAAGACACCACCGAATCGGCGCACTAAAACTCTTTCGCAAAGAACGAAGTCGCGCACCGATCCGAAACTGACGAACAGCGGCGCTTGGCTGAGAACGATGCTCTGCTTGCTCACCAATCTCTCGTGCGTCTACGCTTTTAACGTCATCTGTCTCTCATTCTTTCCATCAAAAGGCAAAGACGAAACTGGCTTTGGATTCTGCGGACAGGACAAACAAAGCTCTATGTCTCAGAATAGAGTACGCACTCCATCCACACAATCCACAAACTCACTCGCTCACAACCATTTTGACAGGTCCCTTGAAACTGCCCTCAAGATTCAACAGAAAAGTGCAATACCGCAAAAGAAGAAGCTTCAAAAGCAACTGTTACCCTCAACACCTCTCTTGCTCAATTCAAAGTACGTTGTTTCGATAGTCACGCTTACGCCGTCCTAAACGTCCGCAACCACAGCACAAACAGAAGCGAAAGGAGGCGGAATATACTATTCTTCAGGAACGGCTTCAGAAACTGACCAATGAGCAAAATCATGGTGCGAAACTGGGAATACGAGTAATCAATCCATCAGGAAAGAAAATGTCGTCGCTCTCTCAAGCTGCCGTTAAGTCAAAGAGTGAGAAGCATGTGAGTAGCTTAATGCTTTCATTTATTTCTTCTGACGATTGACACCTCAAAAAAGGAGAAAGATCTTTTCGCACACACTATCCAAACGTATGAAGACCGTGAAAAGCAGCTTCTTCTCGAAACCGATTCTCTAAAGTCATGTCTCTATAACATTTTCACTCGAATCAAAGCTGCCGTTTCGAACGTAAACAAAGCGACTGGACGAACAACAACAATCGTTTTATCAAACGTGAGTCTTTGTGTTTCCATCAACCAGTTTTATTTATCAAAAAACGCAAACAGGAGCCACATGAACAAGCTCGATTCCATCTGCCTTTTGCGCTTGTTCGTGACCAGATTGAGGAGTTGTTTGAAGGACTGTTGGGTGAAATTGAGGGAATGACTGGATTGCTCGTTGATTCTTTACAGGCTATCAAAGAAGCAGAAACTGTCAAGAGTGGAATGGTTGGTATGGCTGAAACAGAGAAGCGGTACAACAGTTGCAAGACGAGATCGGTGAGTATTCTTGAGATCTATGTAACTAGTTGTAAGCTCAATCCAACAAAACAGCGGAATATAAGCTCATTATCGAGAGACAGAAGCATTTGATTGAGATGGCTTTGGACACTTCTCATGAAGGAGTTCGGCAGAACTCATTTTTGGGAGAGAACGATTTGTAAGCATTCTTATTTTTGCCTAGAATATATACTTATACTCATGGACAGGCTGGCAGATATTGAAGAGCAGAAACTCATGATTGCTCGTCGAAGTGAACAGCTTGACGAAGAACGCAGAAAGTTTACTGAGGCCGCAATCCGACTTGGACGAGAGCGATGTGCTTTTGAGGTAATATCATCCGTTTATACGTTCCTCAACTTGTTTTGACTGCTTTAATTCCACCAGAAAGAAAAAGAAGAATTTGAGGATGAGAAACGATTTGCTGCAACACAGAAAATTCTGACGGATATGCCAGACACGCCAATGTAAGTATTGTACTCACATCGACTCATTTGCTTTGTTCACTGATTCGACTACTTGCCTTTTTCCAGTTGGATGAAGAAATCTTCAGCTCCAGTTGAAAAACTTGCCAAAACACCCAACTCACCTTCACTCTCCACACGGAAACCTTCAACCATCCCACCAAAAACTCCAACCCCTCTATCCATCTCCACACAACAACAACGAACACGCGCAGCATCCACACCAACAACCGCGAAACCAACTCAACAAAGAATCCGTACACCAACTGACACAATCCGCACCCCTTCCGCCTCCAAAACTGCATCTTCCACACCCGCATACTCGAGAATACATGCAACCAGTAGCGAAGTCATTGCCGAAGGCTTAACATTCGCAAGCACGCCTGGGATCCTGGGCGTTCGAGAGCGCCCTGGGCTTGACGATGGTGTAGTTCGTGGAAGTGGGGGTGGAGTTGTGAAGAGTGTGTTGAAGAAGGGTGGAGGGGGTGGGCATCTTGTTGGGAGTGCGGGGAAGAGGAAGGTTGTGATTGAGGAAGGGCGAAAGAAAATTGGGGAATGTGAGAGAGGGTGAGAGGAAGAAGGAGTATTTATAGGGGATACGTTTTGGATTATAATAAAGTTGGTTGTCTTCGTTTGATTTTTGAAACTGCTGCGAAGTCGGCTTCTGGTCTGTGATGAAACAGAAAATCTTACTAGTCACAATACGTAATATAAGCGAACAAATAGGACGCATATCTTGAGTTTATTTCCAAAAGACAAAAAAACAGTGAGACAAAAAAAACGTAAACACAATCCATTCAGTTCGAGAATTACTTGTTGGACAACTCGGCTCCAATCTTGTCTGTAGTATACATAAAATATGTCAGAATTCAAAGCTATCGTTCAGACAAACGAAACGAAACTCACAGTTTGAAACAGAATTCCAATCCAACTTTGTTCTAGTAATAGGAAGAGCGCGACGAAGTGATTTGAAGTCGTGTCTGAAATTTGTCCTACAGCAACATTCAAGGCTAGTTGGTAGTCGGTTTCAGCCTTTTGGATAGTTTTGATGACGGCAGCAGCGAAGGCTGATGGTTCCTGTGAGGCAAAAGGGGTTTGGATATTAGATTCGCGGAGATGGTAGTAGTTGTTGGTAAAGAGTCGTCGAGAGGGAGAGGGATTCCATCACCTTTCCTCCTCTACATACAGTTATCGACACCACTCGCTCTCTATTAAGTTTCCTCCAGTTTGAATCTATGAACAGAACGCCGTGGATGTCAAAACATTCGCTCGTGTTTTCTCATTGTCTGAAAATCTTCTCCTCTTCCTCTGAAACTTCCTCCTCCCGCACTATTTCGCTACAGCACAATGCTTTATATCTAACAGATATCGACGGAGAGCATAAACTGCTCGCCAATCTTCATGAAGTTAGGCTCCGCATAGTTTGTTTTACGCATTATGGGCTCCCCTTCCCAGCCGCACTAACTATTCATCTTTCTTTTTGTTTTTTTCTTTGGCTTGATGGGAATTTCTAGTTGAGTGGGAGAAACCCCATCAATCTCGCTCCTCCGTGGTTCATTCGTCCTAGAAATAATCCATACTCTCGTCTCCACAGTGATTTCACTCCATTTATCTGCCACGCCCCTTAACCCAACTTTACTCGCTCACACATCTTCAGTAGCAACAAATCGTTGAGGTATTTACTCTTCACGTCGATTATCTTCAATAATACTCTAGGTGTAAATTCTGGCGGAATAGCGGTGCTGTCCTCCTAATGCTTTCATCATATACAATCATATTCGGCATGCGACGTTCGTCACTCGTTTCTCGAATTTTTTCAGCCATATTAAACGTCTTATATCCACTTAAGTAGACGCTCTTCTCGCTCGTTGTCAAATACGGTCATATGCTCGGTCTCGCAATAGTTCACAGTCCTCGAGACATTTCTTCAAATCGTTCAGGAGGCACTCACCGACTGAATTCCTCCAATCAATTTAGCGTTAATGCTCTTTCCAGTCTTGAGTTGAACGTTTCCATCTTCATAGTAATGGACGTGGGCCTTCAATTCACCCTTCACTTCATCGGAATCCAAAGAAACAGTCCACTCTGAGATCCATCGACCATTCCTGTTCAATCACATTCAGTATCAGTCATGGGTATCCTTCTGATTTCGTTCCTCACCAAAAGTTGTTTGGGTTAAACTTGTTGGAGACAATGAGAGCGACAAGAGACTTGTTTTCGATTGAATAAACGGCGGAGATACCGTTGGGGTAGTGGTCCTGGGCATATGAAGCAATAGCCGCGTCGAGAGCAGCTCTATTTGGCACCCACCCATTAGCCAGTTCGTTCAGCTCGATAACGTTTAACTGACCTGTGATCCTCCAGCTCTGCATCGACTTCGAATGGCTGAGGGTCTGATGCAGTCTATACTCTAATTAAGAGGGACACCCACGCAATCCGTGCTTCAAACCTGAGCAACATGGTCAACGGCAACGATGTTTTCAGCGCATGACTCGCGAATCGACCGTCGCGTCTTTGTTGAAGTTTGAGAGGATGAGCTGTGGATTGTATTGGCGGGTTGTGAGTGCACCACTCGTACAGCACAGTTGTTGAGGCAGCAAACCTTCCCGCCTGGAACGTCCACGGAAATAAGCGCAGCTGATGAGTAATCCTCGAATGGCTTTGCGATTCCGGTTTGGAGAAGTTCGTCGTTCGCAACGAGCCCGCGAAGGTCTGTTGGTGGGTTAGTCCTTGAAGGCCTAATGCAAACGTGCGCACCATTCAGGACTTCGCTGAGCTCGCCTGGTGGGGCTTCGGATACGAATTGGGCAATCGTCGACAATGTTTCGGTGGTGTCTGCAACGTAGGCCATTTTTGAAGATGGAATTTGGACACAATACAGTTAATAGTGAAGTTTCATCAAACTTAATCATAAATCATGCCCACTCCATTCAATTTTTGGCGCTTCAATCGAAATTGGAGACAATAAGATTCCCCAGGATCAAACGTCAATCCTCTGAAAATGACGAGACGGAAGGCGACTATTGGCTTTTCAGCCATGGTGATAGTAATCAGCGCAACGTCATCTTTTATTCACTCAAAGTCATATCTTCCGTTAAACTCTAAAGCTACCGACCCTGAACCAAATACTCTCAACAACACCACATATTTTTTCAACTTCAATTCGCCAACCTTCCCTGCATCAACAAAAGCAAGCCATGATTTACTTCATCGGAGATCCAAGTTTGATTTGAAACAGTCACAATTTCTGGCTAGACTCGGCAAAATACTCCCTCAGTCCCACAGCCTTGCAACATTGATAAGAGCAGTAAGTCTTTGCTCTGGTTTTAAACTCAACTAACAATTTATTAGAAACTTACTGAGCAGGAACGAATTGATTCATACCAAAAACTTACAAAGTTTATCAAATTGTTGGCAACAATCCAAAACAAGGAGTCAAGCCCTCTTCGTGTACCTGAACCAGGACTGGTATGATTCAAGAATCATGGTTAAGCTTAATTAAAATACTCTTAGGATACCTTCATCCTGAATGCTGTCATTTCAACTCATTCACCATTTGTTTCAAGACATCTTGGAGATGGGATATCAAGAACACCCAATTTTGAATGCAGTTTTATGGACGCACTGCTGAACTCAAACACTACAACAACATTCTTGGCAAAACGAAAACTGTTGAAAATAGATCAACCAGAAACACATTCCTCAGTTCAACCATCTTTACCAACACCTTCATCTTGTCGACCAGAAGCAAGAAAAGATTCCTTTTCTTGGCTTTTTAGTACACAGCGTCTTGATTTGCAGTCCAAGTCCAATTCCATCCATCAAAAAAACAAGCAACCAAAGATACCATTACTCCCACAATTGCCACTGCCTACAGGCCAATACCCTTCCCTCAATCTTCTCGCAACTCCTATCCAAACAACAGGTCCAAAGTTGTCATGGCTAGAGACACAAGCACAGACCCTCATTAGCAGTGCATTTTGCGAAAGTAATCACTACTTTGGCCCAAATATGCAATATCAAATCATTGCTATTGCAGGTTTAGGTGGCAATGGTGCTGTACTTTCTGCAAAGGATTGTTACAGAAACACCAAAGTTGCAATCAAAGTTGTGGCGAAGCAAACGATTGGGTTATTGCATCACTTTCCAAACGAATTCTGCATACTACGGGACTTGATGGTCCGCTCATCATGGTCACCGAGTATTCTAAGGATGCTCGGAGCTTGGGAGGACCGACTTTTTTTTTACTTGGTGACTGAGCTGGTTGAGTCGCCAAACCCTTCATACTCCGCGACCTCGGGAATTTACATTCAGTCCATGGGGAGATGTATTCCATACCTGAGAGGTTCAGCGGATATGTTGGGAATGGTTGGCCAAGGACCCATCCAGCTCCACTTGGTCAAATCACTTTTCTTAAAGTGCGTTTTCGCCGTCCAAACCCTGCATAATTGCGGGTACTACCATGGAGACATTAAGTTATCTAACTTCTTGGTGGATTCTGGTGCTGAAATTCGCGTGTTGTTAGCGGACTTTGGGTTTACACAGGAATTAGGTGTTGCCCCAGAGGTCTATGGAACACCGCAGATGACTGCGCCAGAGTTCCTCCGTGGATTTGGATTGGGTAAGAAGAGTGGCGTTAAGGCAGACGTGTTTGCGTTGGGACTGGTGTTATTCCAGCTTCTCAGCCCAATGCGGTTTGTACCAAAAATCCAGCTGATTGTTCAGACTGGTGGGATTGATTTTGCTGGAATGCAGAACATCTCGGAGGACGGAATGGTGCCGTTGAACAGCAATGAGGGGTTTGAAGGACTGTTGTTGCAGGACTTGTTGAATGGACTGTTGCAAGTGAATCCAGCAAAGCGATTTGATCTTTTGCAGATCCTTGCACATCCATGGCTGGTGTGAAGAGTTTTTGATTCTTTCATGTTATATACAGCAGTATTTTAATTATTTATGAAGTATGCATGTTTCCAAATCCACAATTTTGGTCAAGATAATTTGTTTTTCTGGGACTAACGTTTTCGGCTCTTTGCGCATTCCTTCACGCTTGGAGCATCAGGACAAAGACGCTTTGTTTTTGGTAATAATTTTATTTGTTTTGATAGATCTCTGGGGCCACTACACTTAATTCCTGTATAATCAGCTCGCATCATGAAATTCCTGCACCAGACTTCGCCAAAAAGTTAGATAGCTTAATGTTTCTATGGTAGTGCCCGCAATTTTGCAGGGTTTGGACAGCGAAAACGCACTTTAAGAAAAGTGATTTGACCAAGTGGAGCTGGATGGGTCCTTGGCCAACCATTCCCAATATGTCCGCCGAACCTCTCAGGTATGGAATACATCTCCCCATGGACTGAATGTAAATTCCCGAGGTCGTGGAGTACGGGGGGTTTGGCGACTCAACCAGCTCAGTTACCAAGTAAAAAAAAAAGCGGTCCTCCCAAGCTCCCAGCATCCTTAGAATACTCGGTGACCATGATGAGCGGACCGTCTGCTCCTTCAAAATGTAAGTTAATTGAGCTCTTTTTACTTTTTCATTTGATGTCTGGGTAAGGGAAAGGCAGTCTTATATTTATCAAATACTTGCCTAACTCAGGGATCACCCACTTTTCAACAAATATAAAACAACTGTACAAAATAAGAAGAAATGCATTACGGTTATAGATGTTAAGAAACCAACCAAGAATTGACTTAAAATCTTAAAAATGTATCCCTTTAATTCGCCACCAAGGATGTCAGCCTTGACTTCCTGAGACATACAGTTGTCGTATTATATGCGCCTATTTCGTTGATTAGAATCAAAGCTGAATGGGGAATCTGTCGCCCAGCGATGCATAATCCTCGGTATTGATCCCGCTGTTTGTACATTCCCAATGCAGAATCCAGGCTCTGCATCCAGACGCATTGCAAAGATACACACATTCCAACGTCCAAGTGATGACACCACCCCATTCGATTCGTTTGTAATACGTACGTCTTACGCTCGCGTCAATCTCGATCATCCATGGCTGGGCTGCCAATGTTCAACTAAACAGAATATCGTCAGGTTTATGTAGGTTCAGTAATTTGATAGACAGAAGCGCCGGAGTTTCGTGCATCAGATTCCCTAGGGCTTTTTCCCTGTGTTATTCACAAATGACGTCGAGTTCTGAGCATTCAGTGTATTCTAACAATCCTGGTTCAACCTCTAAATGATACCAAATATTATAACCCCCAATCAACGCTCGTAAAGATGTGATGGCTGCTGTCTTAGGCTGCTGCTACCTTTGTGTTCGAAATGGAAAAATTCCCTTGCATCGTATCCTCTTTCCCCGATATGCAGATAAAGAGAGCTTAGTTTACACTATTTATTTCATTTTTAGCCCTAAAGGTAATTTCCCTTCCGCTTAGTCGTCAAACTCGTGAACTTACGTTGGAATTCCTTCACAGTGCTGCATAGAGAGGATAATTAGATGCATAACATGAGGTTATCAAGGATGTGCGGCATTTACAGACTCTCCCCCCTTATCCAAACTTCCAGAATGTGAATCAATTCTTCACCAAATTGTATATTGGTCTTTCGCCTTTTCGATTTCTCCTCAACTAGTAACTTCGCTCGAGTTAATGGCAGAAGGATACAAACCTGGTGTACTCATCGCCATAACCCTCCACCAGCTCTGCATCCGCCTTTTGAACCTCAGCTCCTTTCTTCACAAACGCTTCTTCCACAAGCTTCTTGTACATTTCAGCTTTCTCATCACCGCATTTGCCCTTTCCAATCGTCATGACGTACTCATCAAACCCTCCTCGTCGTTCCATCTCATACAAGGCAGTTGTAGTCAATCGAGCATAGATGTTCATGTCAAGCATGCGAGAGTATACGAATCGATAGATGACGTTTGGGAAGACGGCTTTGCGGATACGGTTGTTGGATTCGGTTTGTTTGTCTGTGAAGGTAATCTTCTTTCCATGCATGAAGGTTGGGATTGCGTGGCGGTATGGTTTCATCTCGAATGGCAGAGAACCGAGTTTGTCAGTGCTAACCAAAGGCTCGTTGTTGGCAACTGCTCGGGCAATGATCTTCACACGAACAGAAAGTCAGATTTCGGATCATTTCAGCATTAGCCGTAGAAGAATGAATGATACCTTAGGGGTGAGATACTTTCGCAAATCTTTGCTCATAATGTTGGGCGTTTGTTGAGAAAAAAGAGAAGAAGAAAGAGAACATCAGAGGTCCCACCAAGATCCGTATTCCACTTGTTCAACAATCATAAACAACTGTACAAAAACAAGAAGTAATGTATTACGTTAATAGATAGAAAGAAACCAATAATTGACTTTAAATGCTAAAATATACCCATCTTGCTCTGTCCCTTCTCTCTATCCACTCGCATTGCTATTATCCGTTCCTGACTCTTTGCAGCCTTCAATTTCGTTTGCAATATTTCCAGTTTTGCAGAATAGCGGGCCACGATCGTTGCATCCTTTTTGTATTCACCAAAGACATGGATCGCTGTATTTTGGTGATTTCAGATTCCAACGCGGTAGTTCGTTTATGCAGTTGAATGAGACTGGCTCGATCCTGAGATTCGGTGGTATCTTGTTTCCGTCGTGATTTGTTGGGTGATAGTGATGATGATGGGTTTGGATCTTCCAGCCCAATTCCACTGGCATTCACATTGAGTTTCGTGTTCAAGAATGCAAACATTCCCATCTCTGAAGCATTTAGTTGTTTGTCCTTGTGATTTGATTCAGCATCAGAAGTCGTGGTTCGTTTCCGTTTCTTGATGCGCGACTTGTCAGCTTCCCAGCCAAGTCCCTTCCCAACTGTTCCTACTATTGCTTCGATCGGATCTACTATTCCATCTCCTCTCACGCCTAGACCAGTTCCAGATCGGTGTCCCATTCGTTTCATGTAAGCAGCCGCGATACCATTTGAGAATGATTGCCAGTCCTTTGGATCGTATCTTATGGAAGAAGCAGAGAACGAATAAGCTGTGAATTCCAGGGTTTCAGAATCAGAGGCAGAATCGGCTGAATCAGACTGCGGCAGTCGTTGCAGTCGCTCCAGTGGTTCAATGTCGCCATCGATGTCAGCCTCGGCAGCAGATCTAGCGACTTGATTTATTTCAAGTTCAAGTTCTTTGAGCATTCGCAGATCTGCTTCGAGTGCCTCCAATTCGAGTTGTTGTTGGCTGAGTTCATCGAGGGTCACAGTTGACATTGAAATGAAAGTATCTGAGTCGGAGTTGGTTGATAAATGCTGAAGTGGGTCCACTGGTTACAGCGAATGGATTCGATTCGTGGGTTTTTGTGTGGCTGTTGAACAAAACCATCATTCAAAATGGAAGCTCTTGTGAACCAGGTACGGCTCCTTCATTGGTTTCAGCTGATTCTAACGATCTCGACACCTACCTCTCTCTCTCATTACTTCAACTATTCCATCTATACTCTGTTCGTCCTATGTATCCTCTGCTTTGACTGGATACCCCTCACCTTCCTTCTGTCCCACACATTGCTCTTCACCCTCGCATCGCATCCAGGCCACCGACGAGAAACAAACTCGCGAGAATTGGGCTCTTTTCATTCGCATTTGTGAGCAGAGCAGCGTGTGAGTACCCGCATCAACTTCAACCATCAAACAACACACACCAACTCCTTCTCAACCAAAGCTCACCCGAAAAGGCTCGTGAAACTGTCGCTGCAATCGCCAAACGCGTGGCACACAAGAACGCCAATGTATCCCTCTTTGCTCTGACTCTGGCAAACTGCTTGGTTCAAAACTGCCCTTTGAGCGTCCACAGAGAAGTCTCATCGAGGGGTATGTTCTGCATCCTTCCTTTCTTTGACCGTCAAACATCGCCTATACCCACCTACCACTTCTGTCTCGTGGAACTTTGATTCAATAACCAACTTTACTTTTAGTGCTCGTCGACGCCCTCGTTCGTCAATTAATGGCATCAAGTGTACACAGGGCCGTCAGAATGCGTATCGCAGAGTTGATTCAAACTTGGGCCGGGATCTTCAAAGGGAGACAGGAACTGGGTTACCTTGTCGACACGTACAATCAATTGAAGCAGCAAGGTAAAATACCCTTCACATCCTGGGCTATGAAGTATTATGGTGAACAGAGAAGCAAAGTGGTGGGCTGTCGCAGAAAGCCTGCACAGAAACACATAGGAATCACATATGCGATAGAATGTGAAAGGCCTAACTAATTGAAATTATTTTGAAGGTGTTCAATTCCCGTCTCCAAACGAAAAGCCAGAAACTGTGAAGTCTGCAAGCGCTTTGGCAAAGGAACAAGAGGAAGAAGAGCTCCAACTTGCTGTTGAGTATAATCTGCTTTCATATTCGTCAATGCTGACTTTGTCCCATAGTTAGCCCTTTCTATGTCTGCACAAGAACAGAAATCAAACAAATCCTCAGCACGAAACAACTCAGAACCACCTGCACCTCCCACCCCTTCAACTCGCAACCCAATCTGTCGCGTTCGCGCCCTGTATGATTTCCCTGGTCTTGAAGAAGGCGAGCTCCGTCTTACGTACAACGATATCATCAACGTCCACGATGACACTACCTTCAAGGAGTGGTGGAAGGGAGAATGCAATGGACGAGTTGGAATCTTCCCCTCAAATTACGTGGGAAAAGTTGAGGGCGGTGGTGCTCCTGGAACAGCGGCAGCTTCTGGTGGAGTAGACGGTTTGTCTGACGAACAAAAAGTGGAGCGTTTCGTTTCATCGTTGGCGAACGCGAACCCACGAGAGAGTTTGAGTGAGAACGCTAAGATTCAGGAGCTGTATCATGCTGTCATGATGCTTCGACCAAAGTTGTTGAGTGAGCTTGAGGTTTCGAGAGCGAAGCAAGGTATGGCGTTAAAGGGGTTTCGTAAAAGACACTGACTCAACTTGATGCTTCAGACGAACTTGTTACCTTGAACGATCGATTTACTGCTGCATGCGCTACGTATCAGAAACTGATGGACGCATCACTAGCTGCTCAACGTGCTGGTGGGTGTTTTTCTTTCTACCACATATTTTTGTTAACTTTATGGCCATACAGCTTACCAACAACAACCTCAGTACAATGCTGGTTACGGAGGTGGTTATGCAGCTCCATATCAGCAACAAGGACCACCTCCACCGCAACAATATCAACAGTACGCGCAAGCACCTCCTCAACAGCAATATCAACAACCTCCTCCTGGCCAGTATGCTCCTCCACCGCAGGGTTATTATCAGCAATAATTATCTCTTGAGAGGTCGAAATAAATCCAAATTATTGTGATGCATACACAATGGGCGTTTATTGGCATGACACAATTAACCAAAATATCAGAGTGAACCTCAAGACGAGACTACACATGGAAACGTTCGTACATCAAAAGGCAAAAGAACTCCATGCAGGAACATGAAAGTCCTTCAAACAATCCCAGAAGGGCAACCTCGGTACATCCAGACCCAATCCAAGTCAGCGTTTTCGTGGTCAAATATATCGTCAAAAGTTGATATCCCAAATAAGAGGATGCTTTTGGCGATACACTTGACGACAAAAACCGGTGACATGAATTGAGTCTTTTCCCTCAGCTGGAAGTAGCAAAACTCCGTTTCCATATGCAGTCTCAAAGTGAGGAACAATCAGACGTTATTTTGATAACCAGTCATTTTCAAAGAAACAGTTTGGGTGTTGGTTCACAATGAAGAACGAAAGCGAGTCTTGATATGGTTACGTCGTTAGTAGAATATTGTCGAAAGATCTGATAGTTACTTCACAGCCTGTTCGTATACATAGTGAGGATATGCACTTGGTTCTCGTCCGAGTCTTCTCCTTTAGGATTTTGAAGTTTGAAGAAGTAAGATGTCTTTCGACTGGAGACGATGTTTGCAAGATATTAGAGCATCATATCGTTAAGTTGAATCTGATGTTACCTCTGTTGATGTTTCCTGATGCGCCAAAGGATGACGGGGTATGCCAAGTTGGAATACGTTTGTGATTGATCAGCTATGGTGCAGTTCCAGTGACACTCACTTTGTCTAGAGATCGCTGCAATTGTTGAGCTGATGTGGATTCTTGTCACTCAGAATGGAAGCAGAAAAATGTCAAAGTATTATAGTTGGGCAACAAAGAATCTGGCTTCTCTCCAATTACGAAACTTAACACGTAATTAAGTAAAGTATATTTCTCTTATTTCTATCTGTTCTTTTTACATCGTTTGAAGAATGTCACAAAACCCATTCGGATTCGGGTCTGGGCACTCTCATCCAAACGCGCAGTTCCAGAATGAGTCTCCAACATTCAACCACCAGTCCTACTTTGGCTTTAGTTCTCTGCCAAACCAGGCACCTCAGTTTGGATTTCCAGGGACACACCAACAACAACTACATCACACCTTCTCACACTTGCACGCCACCGAGTCTCAGCCATTCAACCACTTTCACTCATTTGAGCAGCAACACTCAAATTGGCAGTTTCAGCAACATCCCCAAATCCAACACACACCCTTCCCTCCTCCGCTCCAACAACAGCCAAACCAGTATGATGATTCATTCGACGCCATGGACATTGACGACGAATCATTCATCTCTTCTCTAACCGCGGAAATCAACAACATTCGGTCCCACCACACAACTGTAGCTGAAATGCCTAAAACAATCACAAACACTCCAACATCAAAGCTACTGGCCGCCATCGTGATTGACACAAACTATTGGATATCACATTCTGGATTCTGTGCTAAACTGATCGACCTTGTCGGCCCTAATACGCCAATCTTGATTCCAAAGGTTGTGCTGGTTGAACTGGATGGACTCAAAGTACAAACAAATAATCTTGCATCAAAAATCAGTCTAAATATTGTATCTGTTTTCAGGGAAATGGAATTGAAATGAATTCACGGGGACATGATGTGAAGAGTCTTGCCCGTGTTGCAGGGTCAATGATTCGAAGGGCTTTAGGAGAGCAGAAGGGGAATATTGGAGGTCAGAAAGATGGCGAGACGCTTATAACTGCGGAACAGCGTGCATTTGAAAAGGTTGGTTCGATTGGGTGTTGATGTTCCATCTTACTTTCAACAACAGATAACGAATGATGATTTGATTGTCGATTACGCCAAATATTGCGCCAAGTTCTTGGCCAAGAAAGTGTTTTTATTATCAAATGGTTCGTCTGTTGTAAATATCGTTGTTGAATCTCTGGATTAACCCAATCTTCTTGATGCAGACAACATCCTGTGTTCCAAAGCGATGATTGAAGGAATAGACACGCGTTCAAACTATAGAGATACCCCGAAGGCTTTCAAGGACCTTGTTTCTGGAAATGTTTCTCCCACAAAAACTCCTCCTGCCCCTGAATTCATTTCAAGTACTTCGAACCGAAGTATCCACGATCCCTCAAACCGGGACTATAAACAAGCATACTTCTCAGGGTAGACAGACCTTCAGCGAAGAGACCTATTGATTCGAAACGCTCCAGTGATCCTGTTGCCGCTGCTAGAGCACGATATCTCGACAGCCCACAAGGCGAGCGACAAAGGTTCATGAAAAGCGGAAGAACGATAGAACTGAATCAAGGAACGACAATCACAAACATTCATCGGCGGACTCCCATGTTGACTTCAAGCCATCAGATAAACCAGAAACTGGTTGTAAGTGAGTGGAAACTAAAATACAGCGTTACTTACCTTCTGCTCTTCAGCCCCATCAATAGCACATATTCCATCATCTTTATCAACCCCATCCAAATCTGCGACAAATGATCCCATACTCGAAGTGATGCTCGACATTCTCCGGTCTTTTCTCCAATTCTGAAACCCGCCATCTCAAAGTTGCTGCAACAACATCACAACATTGACGTTTCGTCTCATTTTCAACCTCCAGCCATGAGTCACCAGCTCACCCAAAGCCGACACGCACCAAAAACATTAAGTCGGTCAACTGACCCGGAGGAACTAGTCATTCTGAAACTGATCAGACTATACCACTCAAACTTCCTCCAGAATCAGCTCTACACGTCTCCAACATTCCTTGAGAAAAAGCTGCCGAATGTGAAATCATGGATGGAGAGTTCGTTTGGATATCGACGGCGGAATAAGTGTAACCATAGTAAAGGAGCGATGGAGCAGTTCTTTGCGTCAAGTTCTGAGTTGTGGGATGTTTGTCGAGTCGTGGGGATGGAGCGGGAGTGGAAGGATGTACAGGAGATGATCATACGATGGAAGGGAAAGGTCACGGAGTTTTGATATGGAGGCTTGTTTAGATTATGTTTAATAACAAATGAGCTGCTCAAAGAATTTCGATTGAAAAAATGCGATAATAGAACAACTATAGACCCAAACTCTCTTCTTTACGCGTAACCACAAACCCTCTTCCTTACGCAACATTTTTTTTGCATACTAAATCAGCTGAGGCAGAAGCGACGTGAAGCACCTCTATCGTTGCGATGTACTTTCTTTGAGACGTCAGTTTATTCCTGCCATCTGACTGATTTCCGAGTTCAAGTTCCAGTTCTGATTCCTAAAAGTTTCCTCAACCACTATCATTCCTCGTCGAAATTCGGCCCAGTTTGCAACCGCCTTCATTTAATACTCGTTTGCTCCGTTCGCCACGGAAAACTCATAAAAGCCCAGCCTTGCCCTGAGTTTTGAAATGTAAGAAAACTCAAGCGTTCAATCAGAAAACAAACCTGGCTCACCATCACTACTAAAAACCTTATCCGCTCATAACATCTTTCGTCAACTACTAGTTTCCTACGTTTTACAATTCGAGTCCAAGCTTCTCCTCCCCAGTATATATACATAATTCCTTAATCCACGCGTTTTTCAACCAACAACTGCAAGAACGTCTATATACAAGCTAACTTTCCCACCTATTTGGTTCAGTGGAACCGAAGCGGCGAAGCGAGCAAACTCACACTTCAATCTCGCCAAAGAAGCCATGACGCCGTTGATTGACCTTGTAAACGCCATTCTAATGTTTCTGAAGATTCTTGTCCGAACATGGCGATCAGTGTGAGGGGGCATTGGCAGTGAGTTGGCGGCCACGCTTGCATTTGTGGGACGAGGGACCTCTGTTGCGTCATCGTCTTCGAAAACAACCGTCGTCCTCGTTGCAGAACAGGAACAGGAAACAAAAGGTCAGGAAAATCTGGGCAGTCGGGACTTCGGTGAGAGCAATAGCCTCAATCACAAACACTGACCAAAGCGAAATCAAATGGCGCGTCATTCAGCAATTCGAATGCATTTTGAATTCTAACCGTTCCATTGATCAATAAAACAAAAAACAACAGAATGTTCAACATACCCGATGGATTCGGCTGCATCCACTTCCAACCAACGCGAAAACACCATAACCGCTCGCGAATATATTCCCGTTGAATAATGCTTGCTGCATCATGGTCGTCACGAAGTAGACATCCCATTTGGAGACTTCATTGTCTTACGCACGGCAAGAAGCAGGGTGAAAGCGTCGAGATGGTTAAGGCAATTTTCAACAGCGACGTCGATCGAAGATTTGCATAATACTCAGCGACGGGCGATAGTGGAATACGCGAGCTCCAGTTCAGTGTAATAACCTTGGAAGATTTCCGGTTTTGGGAATTGGTGTTGGTATCGGCACTTGGTTCAGAGATGTTATCGAGTCGACAGGTTATCAGTTTTCAACGGCAATGTCAATGGAAGATTGCAGTATAGTCTCCAAGAGGGATGGTGGAGAATACCGTGCTCCAGTTCAAAGAATACAGTCTGTGCAAAGTATATCGCAGCAGCATCTCAATAGGCATGTTGCAAAGGAGGTGAGGGCAAGTTCTCGGACTTTTCGCGTTAAGAATTTGTCTGAGGAAAACAAACATCAGTCCTTATCCATGAACCACACTACTCACTCACTCACTCATTCACACTCACAGGAACAAAAGATCCGAGTCCAAGCCGCATCGCCCAAATGTGGACAAAGTGTGGACAAAGTGGGACAAAGTGTGGACAAGTGGTCCTGGACCTTCACGATAGAATCCTCAACACTGTTCACCAAACCAGCTCCAACGACCTGAATCAATCTCCCATTAAAGTACCCTACAAACGTACATTCACTCTCTGGCAACATCTGAATCCAAACAGACGGAATCAACAGCAAACTTTCGCCAATGCCAACGCTCTCTGAACATTGTCTTCGGACAGACCTTTACGACTCACATTCTGCACTATAGATGCGCTGCCTTCCAGTATCGACTAACTCAATCATACTTGAATCCATCCAGCCACCAAATAACCAGTACGGTCACAATGTCCGAAGAATCCGTCCTCGATTTGACGAGAGCGCCGCTCGAATACATTGCCTTCAGTCTTATACACTCAGATATAACTGGATCCTCTGCCAACTAATAACGCGATTCTCCTCCTCCTCATCAACTCGTTCGACGCCTTCTCAGCATCAGAGTCACACTGATCCTCATTTATATTGGGTAAGATTCCTTCTCCACTCCATTTCCTCCTGCAACCACATGGTCTCAAATAATACGTAATTATCAAGCGGTCCATTCCGCCACTCCTCCTTAACCTTGAGTGTCATTCATCAATATACATCCGTCAACGGCTGTCGATAAGCTTGAGCACCGAACACAGTCTCCTGTCTTGAACCTCCGAATTGAAGTATTTACGGAACATCTTGATAGCAGTCGGACAAAGAATCACTGGTCGAGTAAATTCGATTTGTACATCAGCTTCAGTCATTCAGTCAGGTCTATGACAACAGCACGTTCTGGCGTATACAGTTGCAAATGTTGCACTTCGTTGTGGATTGCTTCTCAGAACATGAGTCCGACACATTCAGGCTATTTAATCCGACACTGGCACAGAAACAGTTCCATATCCATCAAATCGATGTATTTCACGGTGCTTCGACTGTTGATAAGGTTCTCATGAATCTCGTCTGTCGTGGTGCTTAGCTCCAGCGCATCCAATGCTCGAGGTCAAGGCTCACCGATACGCCTTATAACTGCAGCGCGATATTGTGGAGTTAAGGCCATTGATTGGTCCTTGATGAAGGATGGCAGTGCATCGTGGGTGGTTGGAGACTGATACGCAAAAAAGCGCAAATTTGGCTGAGGAATCAAAAAGCCCACCTCCAATCATCTCCCTGTTCGAAAAGAATCGATTATTCTGTACGAAGATGAGGAAGGAAAAATGTTGGTGGTGAGTCATCGAGGAGAATTTTTTCAGAGGGAGAACCCACTATCAAGTTATCAACTCATCAGCATTTGAACACTGACATCACTCACGACAAAACAACGAATATCAAACTGTACATACACTTCTGTTTAGTCTCGGACTACCTGTATATTCTGCAAAATGGTTACAGTCGATGCATTGAGATTGAGTCGAGTTCGATTCGGAGCTTTCATTCTGAGTATTCATGCTGTCCAGATAAATAATTTGACGGTTTATTCCACAAGAGTTTATGTCATTTGGTTCGCTATGGGTCCAGCTGTTTTCTGGTTCGCTCTGTGCTTCCTGCAGCTTCTCGAAGTCAAAGACAGCCATAGTGGACGTTTGAATTCAAAACCTGCACAATCAAATACTCGCCCATTCGATTGTATAAAGTTGCACCATACCCGTTACAAACACTTTGAAAGTCCATCACCAAGAAAATTTCAGCTTCCGACATAAACGTAGACGTTAAGATGATCTCGTACATAGTTGTCCACACTACAACCACTACAGATATGCATTGGAAGTGCTGCGTGATGTTGGTTTGTTGGCTTGTTATGACATGGGTTCGAAAAAATTTTCTTTCTCCTCATTTTTACAGGCTGTCGATCCACACATCAGTTCCAACCAACAACCGTGGCTTGACCTATTCTCTTTGATGCTTATGCAAAATTCAACTATCGTAGCTAAAGGAAACGCGAAGCGACGAGCGAATTAAACGAGTCTACTAGCTTACTTGTGGTTTGTTCTTCACTATTAATGTATACATTACTAAACCTACCCTTACAACGATGCTACGATCTTATTTGATGCATCTGTGGTCTTTGGTTGCAGGGAAGAACGGCACTGGCTGCGAAAATCGAACTGTTTCATGTGGCCCAATCAGAATCCTGCTCCAAAACCAAAATGACGCGAGGGTCAAATAAATTGACCCTTTGTCTTTTCTAGTTTTGGAAGGAAATCACTCGGAAATCAAAGGTGCGTGTTCCATTGTTTCCCCACACACTTGTCTGATTGCGATCACAGTTATCAACGATGAGCGAGCATATTCTTTTACAACTTCTTGCGGATATGAACGCCATGAAAGCCTCTCATTCTGAAGAAATGTTTCCCTGAAGTTAGAAATGAACGCCATGAAAGCCCACTCTGGAAATGAGCACCATGAAGACGTCTAACCTCCGCTCGGAAGAAAGGCAAAACGGAATTATTCAAGGACTTCGTTACGATGTCGACTCCATCAAAGTCGACTTGGATCTATGCTCAAAGAGGGTGAAGTCCTTATGGCCCGATGCTCAGACAATGTGAACGAGATTCAATCTCTTCGCCTGGAGGGCAAAGGGTTGTTTCGGGAGTTGGAGGAGGGGGCAAAGGAGTCAGGTAATTTTATCTTTTGTTCACATCTCTTGAATACTTAACTATCTGATTAGATCTCCTCAAATCCGAGCTGGCGAGCGAGGAAGATGCGAGGGGCTTCTTGGCGAGGGAGTGTGGGAGAATGGAGAGGCACAGTCAACGTGAACTTGCCGTCGCAACGTCACAGGCCAGTGTTGCAAAGGCTTCGACGGAGCGGATCCGTAAGGACTTACTTGGTTGTCATGCTTCGTTGCAAAGTGCCAAAATGGTTATGGATGATACCATCACTTGTGCCAAGAACGAGGCATGGCAACAGAGCAGGTTCCTGGCAGACCGGCTTCGGCAAGTTCACCACCATTGCCAGCGTCACAACTTCGTCCAATTCACTTCTCTCAACGTCATCACGGCGACGACGTCTTGTCCCGTAATTCTCGAAAGCGTTGGCAGAATCGCTGAGAGTTGGGACATGATGTTCCGATGCCTGATGGCGTAGCACTCCTTTTACTTTTTTCTTTATGCGTTTTCATTTTCGATTGCGAATTAAAGATGTTATTTTTTGCTTGAAAGTTCAAGGAACCCCTTCTATCTAAAACTTCAAATTCATTCTTGTTGTTGACCCCAAAGGCAGATACCAACATCAAAAGTTGAAAGAATAAACGGAGTGGTAACACTGACGTCATCGACAACTTGCCAACGAGTTGGACCATATCTTGTCAAATTGAACATTTGCGCGGAGCGCGTTGACTTTTTGATGAAACGCTCATCAAAAGATGTCAACGAGATTCATGCTCTCCGCGTAAAGGGCAAGGGGTTGGTTATGACCTTGGAAGTGGAGGCCAAGGAGTCCGGTAATTATTATATTTTGTTCAATCAAATCACTTACAGTATACTTTCTGATTAGATGTTCTGAAATCCGAGATTGCAAGGGAAGAGGACGCCAGGGAATTCATCTCGAGGTGTTGTGGTTGGCTTGAGAAGCTCGGTGAACAAGATTTGCCACTGTAACTGCACGACATGTGTTGCATTGGCAGGTACTGAAAGCATCCGCAAGGACTTGCTCGGTTGCCACACCTCGTTGCAAAGTGCAAAAGTGGTGATGAACGAATCCATCACTTTAAGTAGAAAGCACCATGAAAGCGTCCAACCTCCGCTCGGAAGAAAAGCGCAACGGAATTATTCAAGCACTTCATGAATCATCTGCACAGCAGGCAAAAAAGATTGAAGAACATTCCACCACTATTAATTCCTCTCCAACACTAACATTGACTTCCGTTACGATGTCGACTGCATCAAAGTCGACTTGGAAGTGTGCTCAAAGAGGGTCGAAGTCCTAATGGCCCGATGCTCAGACAACGTGAATGAGATTCAATCCCTTCGCCTGGAGGGCAAAGGGTTGTTTCGGGCGTTGGAGGTGGGGCAAAGGAGTCGGGTAATTTATCGTTTTTGAGTCCTTGAATCATTATCTAATCTTTAACATATATAGAGGTCTTGCAACAGACTCTGGCAAAAGAAGAATTCGCACGGGACTTCTTTGTCCGTCGGTGCGACCGGATTGAACGGGAGGGGTCGGTTGCGTTTGTTGTCGCAACATCAAGGACCAGTGTTGCGACAGCGAAGACAGAAAGTATCCGAAAGGATTACCTTAGGTGTTACGCGTCGTTGGGTCATTTTTCTCACCTTTGGTGTTTTGGTGATTAATCAAGAATCTTAAATTGAACAGTGATGTATTAAAGAAACAAAAGAGTAATAAGCATAAGCGCGCCTCCAATAAATCACGCCAAGAACAATAAAACAAGCTACAACCCAACCGCAACACACCTCCATATATGCGCCACCAACTCTACTTCTTCCTCTTTACACATTGTAAAAGTGCTTTACAGCGGTAGTAGCGTTGGTACAACGTCATCGCTCGCACAAAGTCATCACTCTCCCTCAATCTTGCTCTTGGCGATATCCGACTCATCCACCTTTTTGGCAGTAGATTTTGTTTAATTGTTCACCAGAGTGTCCTGTTTGAAAAACACGGTGTGAGTGATACCAAGAACAGGTAAGATGGAATATGTTAGGACGTCAATATTAACAAACCTTTACCGATGCAGGTATCTCAGCTATTTCTGGTCTCGCACATCCATTATTGCGTTCTCGTAACCCATAAATCTCCACAACATCCCCATCAAATCCGACGATAATCACCACGACTCAGCAATATAATGAGCACAGTTAAGCAAAGTACTGATTTGCCGCAATCCACTCAAAATTCCGTTGTCATCTCAATCTTCTTCAACAACACCCCAAACCAACTTTTAAACAATGGAACCCATGGTCATGAAGTCCTGGATAAGATGTCAAACGGAATTCAATGTCCTCCACGTCACGTCGGATGGAGTCGTCTGCGAGAGTATGGAGACCAGGCGTGTGCTTTCGTTTAACATGACCGTTCTGGATGAAGAGAGTGTATGACCAGATTCCCTTGACACCTTCGCTCCGTCCATATTGGCTACCGTTGGAGATGAATGTGTATGGTCGGGCGGGTTGGAGCCTATATTCGAGACAACTTTCGACTTCCCAACGAATCAGTCGATTCGACGATGGGTGAGTAATCCACACTTCTTTTTGACACTCAGAAATTGAAGTTGTCGCCATCGCAATTTCCTCGCGTTCGAAAAGTGAGCAATTACCAAGAAATTGTTGCGAAGAAGCAGTAGATTTCGGCTGGAGACAAAGTAGGCGGCAAACGTTTTGCTAAGTCTTGTTGGTCACCCCTCTCACAGCAGCTGCATAATATCGCAAAAATTAGTAATCCATTCAGCTATAGCCACGATGAGCAAGAACCTTACCTTTTTAAGATTCCTCACCCCAATCATCGACTTTAAAATCTTCGCCACAACAAACGCACACCCCGAATCGCAGCAGCTCATTTCCACAAACCAGAACGTGCTTCATTCCTCACTAGAACTAGCATAAAGAAATAATCATGTTCGAAAACTTTAGCATCGAAGATGAAATAATATACAGCGCGGCGGTGGATGTTCTTAGATGTATTTCAGACGCTTTCCGTGAGGTTTTGTGTATTCGTGACGACTGCATCGGAGACGGTGAGAGGTAGGATAAAGGTTTGACGGATGTCACACAGTAATGTGATGAGATTGATAAGCATTGTATCTTTCGCGTCAATTATCCATGGTCTGTTGATATCTCTTGGGAAAGCGCGGTTTGTATCAATTCTTAAGTTTCGAGCTTCCGACTTGTCAATTCGATCTTGTGTCAACAGTGAGACTCGAGTAGACACGTAGGGATTAGTAAACAAAAATCCAATAGTGCCAGATCTAAAATACACTATTCAGCGAAATCATACCAAAAGACAAAACTCACTGTTTCTTCCCCTGCTCCCTCCTCAAGTTTCGTCCAACTCCTCTCAAATGAATACTTTTCAATGGCACAAACACATCAGAACAACTTTCCCAGCCCTCCAAAGCAGCATCTACGAAACAACCAGACCAACTGCCAAAGAACCAGCCGTACACAAAATGGATTCTCATGGAATTAAAGATGTGTTACATCGCCGTTATGAACACAGTTGATGATTTCCGAACTCGTTGCCTCTACCACTATCGTTCCTCGTGCAAATACAGTCCAGTTTGCGGTCGCGTTCATGTAGTACTTGTTTGTTCCATTCAGAAGTCCAGCTTTGAGAAATGTAAGAAAACTAAAGCGTTTGATCAAAAGCAACTACAACAACGTCTATATACAAGCCACCTTTCCCACCTATCCAGTTCAGTGGAACCGAGCTGCGAAGCGAGCAAACGCACACTTCACTCTCGCCAAAGAAGCCATGACGCCGTTGATCGACCATTCAACGCCATTTTAATTTTTTGGAAGATACTTGCCCGGACATGGTTATGAGTGCGAGGTGGGGATTGGCAGTGGAGTTGGCGGCAACGCTTGCATTTGTGCGACGAGGACCTCTGTTGCGTCGTCGTCTTCGAAAATCTCCTCGTACACGGAGCAACCGTCGTCCTCATTGTCAGGAACAGGAACAGGGAACAAGAGGTCGAGGAAAATGTGGGCGAGTCGGACATTTCGGTGAGAGCGATAGCCTCAATCACAAACACTTGACCAAAGCGGAAGTCAAATGGCGCGTCATTCAGCAGTTCGAATGCATTTTGAATTCTAAAGCCGATTCCATTGATAGATCAAAACAAGGAAAAAAGACAGAATGTTCAACATACCCGATCGCAATGTCGGCTTGACTGCATCCACTTCCAACCAACGCGAACAGCACCATAACCGCTCGCGTAATGTATTCCCCGTTGAATAATGCTTGTTGCATCATAGTCGTCACGAAGTAGACATCCCATTTGGAAGACCTCATTGTCTTACGCACGGCAAGAAGCAGGGTGAAGGCGTCGAGATGGTGAAGGCAATTTTCAACAGCGACGTCGATCGAAGATTTGCTATAATACTCAGAGACAGGCGATAGTGGAATACGCGAGTTCCAGTCAAGAGTAATAACCTCCGAAGAAATTTCGGTTTTGGGGTATTTTGTTTTCGTATCGACACTAGGTTCAGAGGTATCATCGAGTTCGAAAGATTTACAGGTGTTGTTGACATTACAAGAATGGATTTCTAAGACACAGCCTTTGCGATATTTGACCAGAGAATAGTTTTCATTACGAGCCGTGTTGCGAGTATTTTCTTCATCAATAAGCGTGCACGACGAGGTTCTAGTGGCGGAAGCGGTGGACGAAGACTTCTTGAACCAGTTTGGCAAACGGATTTTGAAATTCAAGTTTTGGCGAGAAACGGACTCCTTGGAGCGAGAAAAGAGCGAGATCTTGATAGGGTACATTCTGTGTGTTTGATTTAGTGAGCTGATAAAAGGAACGGGGCGAGTGGGATTGTCCGGCGATCCTTCTCTGGTTCAAAATCTCGCAATCGACAGTCTCGTAACGACGAGATGGTATTCGACAGTCAACTTGTTTCCTTGTGTTGAGTTCGCCCTTCAAAACTAGCCCCTTCCGCCCTTGATCTGCCATGCAAAAAAGTTGCAAATCTCACCTTTAATATTTGTTTCGGATAGAAGTAACTAAGCTGATAATGATAGAGAGTGTTAGAAATGAGAGCTTTCTGAATAAAACGAAGGAGCGGGAAGAAGCTACAATTCTTGCGAGATGTCCGTCTATTCGACGACGAGAACAAGTTCGGCTTCCTTATGATACGTGAAAAATTTCCCATAAAGTTATTGGTTCAGTGCGTGTTGGTAGGTCGTGAAGTGAGGAGAAGGAGAGGAGGATGGGAAGGATTGGAGTCGAAACACACCAAGATTTGCAGAATAATTTCGTGACTGTCTGAATTGTCCCGGAAAACGCCTTTGAGTTGTAAAGAAGCCCGCGTCCGTACAAATAGAGACACAGTGAAGCCAAGAAAAGATATAAACACATATCCAGGGAGATTCGAGGTTTGGAGCCTTTAATACAACAATTTAATTTGTCTTCTGGATGCTATATCCGCAATGTGCTCAACAAGCAGCTCCAACGTCCAGCTGGCAGTTTCTTGGTATACCGATGCGGTGAATGCACGAGTCTATCGTCGAACGACACTACTAGATCATTAACGCTTAATGCATTCCGCGGAGACCAGTCTTCATGAGACGTGTGCTTTCGTCTTGACACGACCGTTCTGGATGAAGAGGTGTGACTAGATTCCTTGACACCTTCGCTCCGTTCATATCGGTCACCGTTGGAGATGAATGTTTTCAAACGGAGTAACGACGAATGCTTCGACCGTCAGACTGAGAAACGAAATAATCGCGTCTTTCTAAGGTTCGCATCAGCAGACACGTAAGCTGCGTTTGCAAAGAGAAAGGCATTCGGGCTTTGGGCAGATTGATGTGGTTCAGTTCTCGGACTTTTGCGCGTTGACTAAATTGTCTGAGGGAAACAACATCAGTTCTCCATCAATCAACCAACCAAACTCACTACCACTCACTCACCAAAGTTCCGATTCCGAAGCCACATCGCCCAAAGTGCGGACAAAGTGTGGACAAAGTGTGGACAAAGTGTTCTCTGGACGCACCAGAATGCCGGGCCTCATCACTGAACCAACTCAAACAAACACAACCAAATCGGTCACTCAAACGACGCGAATCATTCGTCCCAATTCAAATGGAATCACCAACCAAACAAACTAATCGCCAAACTCAACGTCCTTGTAAGCATAGTCGGCGAATAGACCTTCACGACCCATATTCTGCACATTGCAGATGCACAGCCTGTTCAGTCCCGACCAACTCAGCCGTACCTGAATCTAAACAACCCAAATCCGTCATTTGTCAACAATGTCCGATATCAGCTTCTTGTCGACGAGACAACGCCTTACGATTTTCTGCCTCAATACTGCTCATCAACTCGTTCGAAGCATTCTCGGTTTCAGAGTCACACTGATCCTCGTTTATCATCGGTAAGACTTCTTCTATTTGCTCCAACCACATTTTCTGAAATAATACGTCCGTTCACGCCAACTCCTACCCCCAGCCACATTGTCCAAGCACGTATATTCTTGACGCATCCTTCATTCATCATCCTTTCGTCAAAGCCCAACAATAAGCTTGAAGCACTGAACCCAGTCTCCTGTCTCCAACGTGACAACTTTGATAGCAGGTACCATCTGCTCATCAACTCATCAATTCGATCGTTTATCAGCTTCAGTCACATATCCAGTCATTTGATATTGGCGCATATGGCAGCAAGGTCGCACTTCCTGTAGCCATTTCGGACGTTGAATCAGACACAAAGATAGTTCCGCATATATTGAAATCGACATATTTGATTGTGATTCAACTGCTGAAGAAGCCCTGTTCTCGTCTGCCGGTGGTGCTTGGCTATCTCATTGGCTCCAGTCAATCAGCCTCAGGAAGCTCACGGTCAAGGCTCATCCATATGTCGAATGATTCTAGTCGTTACATTGTGGAGTTAACGTTATTGGTTGGTCCCGGATGAATGATGGCAGTGCATCGCGTGTGGTTGGCGACTGATGGGCAAAAAGGGCAAATTTGGTTGAGAGTTCAAAACATCCACTAAATACGCATCTCCCTATTCAACAAGAATCATTTATTCTGCAAGAAGGTGACGAAGGAAAAAACAATGGCGGTGAGTCGTCGAGGAGAATTTTTCAGGAGAGGGGGGAACTGAATAACATAAACTCCACAGCAGTTGAACACTGACGTTAAATCTGACACACACAATTATTGCACTAAACCTGCCGTCTTGTTTCATCCCAGAATATCTTTACATTCTATAAAATGGTTACAGTCGATGCATTGAGATTGAGTCGAGTTCGATTCGGAGCTTTCATTCTGAGCATTCATGCTGTCCAGATAAATAACTTGACGGTTTATTCCACATGAGCTCATGTCATTTGGTTCGCTATGGGTCCAGCTGTTTTCTGGTTCGCTCTGTGCTTCTTTCAACTTCTCGAAGTCAAAGACAGCCATAGCGCACGTTCGAATTCAAAACCTGTGCAATCAAATACTCGCCCATTCGATTGTAGAAACTTGCACCACACCCGTTACAAACACTTTGAAAGTCCATCACCAAGAAAATTTCAGCTTCCGACATAAACGTAGACGTTAAGATGATCTCGTACATAGTTGTCCACACTACAACCACTACAGATATGCATTGGAAGTGCCTGCGTGATGTTGGTTTGTTGGCTTGTTATGACATGGGTTCGAAAAAATTTTCTTTCTCCTCATTTTTACAGGCTGTCGATCCACACATCAGTTCCAACCAACAACCGTGGCTTGACCTATTCTCTTTGATGCTTATGCCAAAATTCAACTATCGTAGCTAAAGGAAACGCGAAGCGACGACGCGAATTAAACGAGTCTACTAGCTTACTTGTGGTTTGTTCTTCACTATTAATGTATACATTACTAAACCTACCCTTACAACGATGCTACGATCTTTATTTGATGCATCTGTGGTCTTTGGTTGCAGGGAAGAACGGCACTGGCTGCGAAAATCGAACTGTTTCATGTGGCCCAATCAGAATCCTGCTCCAAAACCAAAATGACGCGAGGGTCAAATAAATTGACTCTTTGTCTTTTCTAGTTTTGGAAGGAAATCACTCGGAAATCAAAGGTGCGTGTTCCATTGTTTCCCACACACTTGTCTGATTGCGATCACAGTTATCAACGATGAGCGAGCATATTCTTTTACAACTTCTTGCGGATATGAAAGCCATGAAAGCTTCTCATTCTGAAGAAATGAGAGCCCTGCAGTTGGAAATGAACACCATGAAGACTTCCTACCTCCGCTCGGAAGAAATGCAAAATGGAATTATTCAAGGACTTCGTTACGATGTCGACTGCATCAAAGTCGACTTGGATCTGTGCTCAAAGAGGGTCGACGTACTTATGGCCCGATGCTCAGACAACGTGAATGAGATTCAATCTCTTCGCCTGGAGGGCAAAGGGTTGTTTCGGGAGTTGGAGGCGGGGGCAAAGGAGTCGGGTAATTTATCGTTTTCTATGAGTCCTTGAATCATTATCTAATCTTTAACATATATAGAGGTCTTGCAACAGACGCTGGCAAAAGAAGAAGACGCACGGGACTTCTTTGTCCGTCGGTGCGACCGGATTGAACGGGAGGGGTCGGTTGCGTTTGTTGTCGCAACATCAAGGACCAGTGTTGCGACAGCGAAGACAGAAAGTATCCGAAAGGATTACCTTAGATGTTACGCGTCGTTGGGTCATTTTTCTCACCTTTGGTGTTTTGGTGATTAATCAAGAATCTTAAATTGAACAGTGATGTATTAAAGAAACAAAAGAGTAATAAGCATAAGCGTGCCTCCAATAAATCACGCCAAGAACAATAAAACAAACTACAACCCAACCCCAACACACCTCTCTCCATCTATGCACTGCCAACTCTACTTCCCCTTCTTACACGTCGTGAAAGTTCTTTCCGGCGGTAGTGGCCTTGATGTAGTTCTTACGAATCACAAAGTCACCAAAGTGCTCGCCATCAATCTTGGTTTTGGCGTAGTCCTGGATCAGAGGTGTCAAGAGCTCAATGATTTCAGGTTCGGTCACGTTCTCGCGGTAGATTTTGTTTAATCGTTCACCAGAGTGGCCTCCTCCGAGATACATGTTGTAAGTTCCTGGAGCTGTGATACAAAAAACCGGATTAGAAACAAGCTAAAAAGGAGTTTAAACCAAACTCACCTTTTCCAATGAAGGCAATTTCAGCCATCTGTGGTCTCGCACATCCGTTAGGACATCCAGTCATACGAATTGTGATTGCGTTCTCTCGAAGCCCGTTCACTTCCAAAACGTCTTCGATCTTGCCCACCAAGTCCGGCAAATATCGCTCCGACTCAGCCATAGCAAGCGCACAGGTAGGCAAGGCAACACACGCCATACTGTTCTGCCTTAATCCACTCAAGTTTCCGTTCTCCATCTCGTACTTTTCAAGAACGCCTCAAGCTTCCACTTTCAGAGGATGGAACACCGGCAATCATCAAGTGCTGGTTAGGTGTCAAACGGAACTCAATACCCTTCACATCACGTCGGATAAAGTCGTCAGCAAGAGCGCGGAGACCAGTCTTCATGAGACGTGTGCTTTCGTCCTTGACACGACCGTTCTGGATGAAAGAGTGTATGACCAGATTCCCTTACACCTTCGCTCCATCCATATCGGTCACCGTTGGAGATGAATGTGTATGGTCGGGCAGGTTGGAGTTTGTATCCGAGACGGCTTTCGACTTCGCCACGGAACCAGTCGATTCCACGGTCATCAATGGTGTACTTGAGACGGGCGTGCTTACGGTTGGTACGATCTCCGAATCACGCTGAGTGGTGACAACCTTCTCTCCGACTTCGACAGCCTGCTCAACGGTACAGAATCCAAGGAGGTCTCCGAGACGTGGGTAGGTGGTCTTCATACCGTGAGTCATTCCCATACCTCCTCCAACGGTAACTAAAAAGCACAAATTAGAAACTATTCCAACCTAAATAAATCAACTCACCATTGAAACCAATCAAGTTATCGCCTTCAGTAACAGCAATGTAACCCAAATCATGAGCAAACACTCAACATCGTTGTGAGGTGGAACAGCAACAGCAACCTTGAACTTTCTTGGCAAATAAGTCTTTCCATAGATAGGCTCAACATCCTCAGAAGTAACAACCATCTTCTTGTCCAGCCAAATCTCGTGGTAAGCGTTGGTGTTAGGAGTCAAGTGGTCACTGAACTTCTTGGTGAACTCCTGAACTTGACGGTGAACGTTGGAGCTTGATGGGTTAGGGTTACACATGACGTTACGGTTCACATCTCCACAAGCAGCAATAGTGTCCATCAAGGCATGGTTGATCTCCTGAATGACTTCTTAAGCTTGCTCTTGACAATTCCGTGGAACTGGAAGGCTTGACGAGTAGTGAGCTTAATGGTTCCGTTGGCGAGCTTGTCGGCAACATCGTCGATAGCAGCCCATTGTGCTGGAGTCGCAACACCTCCTGGAACACGAACACGGACCATGAATGAGTAAGCGGCTTCAAGACCAGCACGAAGTCTGGCCTCACGAATATCACGGTCATCTTGTTGGTAGATACCGTGGAACTTGGTGATTCTAGTGTCAAGCTCACAGAGAGCTCCAGTAGAGGTATCCAAAAGACCTGGAGCAATAGTTCCACGCAAGAAGTTGGATGACTCCTTGATGGCGTCATCGGAAGGAACCAAACAGCAGCTCCCTTAACCTCACAGAGTCACACCAAGAGAAGCCCACAATCAGCAGTGAAAGAGCGGTATCCAGTCATCCAACCATCAGCATCGCGGTCGTTTCCAAGTCCAACCTGAACTAATCTTGGAGCTCCAAGAACCTCGAGCTTTGCGTCCAAGTCCTTTCCACTCTTACAGAAGTAGTGGGCATCCTCAGGAAGTGGCCAGTAGTGAGAGTCACCCATGGCAAACACAGCATATCGCATCTTTCCAAAGTCAACATCACCACCCTTCTTGAGACCTTGAAGAGCCTTCCAGGTCTCACGCGAGTTACCTGGGAACTCTCCCTGTCCAGCAGTAGAAACGACAAACACAACGTGCTCGTGGGACACAAAGTCCTCGACAGCGTATTCGTCCATCACACTGACCTTAGGCTTCAATCCACGTTGCTTGGCTTCAGCAGCAAGACGGTTCGCAGCGTTCTTGGCGGCACCACCGTCACTTCCGTAGAGGATCAACACAGGTGTGCTGTTCAAGTTGGCAATCAAGGCCTGGTAACTCTCCTGGATCTTGGTCTCAACGTTTTCACGGAGCTCAGCTTCGACAGAGGCGGCAATAGCCAAAGAAGGCTCAGCGGCAGCAATCATGCTAACGTGACGGTCACGCTCCAAGAAGGCTTCAAGCTCTCCGCGCATCTTTCGCTGTCGAGGGAGAACTTGGCGTCGCCGGAAGATTTGGTGGATGGAGACCATCGGTAGAGAGGCCAGTAGCCTTCATCGACGGCTTGCTTAGTCTCCTTCAAGGCGGCGAGGGCGGCAGTGGCTGCAAGTCCGGCGCTTCCCTTGACGAGGACTCCGTTTCCAGACACGGCTGGTGGAACAACACGTGGGGCGTATGCGATGATAACACTTGGACCGTTGAAGGCATCCGCTTCAGTCAAGGCTCGAACAACACCAGCAAAGCTGCTCTGCAAAGCAACACTGGCGACGTAGACTCCTCCGTAAGTCATGGCGTAGAGACCAATGTCCTTCTTTCGGATGTCAGTAGAGGATGGGTTCTTCTTATCCTGGTAGCTCTGGGTGTCAAGAATGAGAATGTTGACGTTGGCCTTGGAAGAAATGACGTGGTGGACACCGAAGTGCCGATATCGTACGCAAGACGGTCTCCACCAAGAAGCCATCGGGAAGGTGGTTTGCTCAAGAGGTGGGAAGCACTCTCAGCGTAGAAAGCCTGGAGAGCTGGGCGGCAGCAATAGCGTCGCCAAGTTCTTGTAAGCTCCTGTCCGTGAGCAACTGAAGTAGCGCGGATGGGGAACCAACAGTCTGAGCCTCAACCCAGGCACCAAGAGGAGTGATGACATTCTTTGGCAAAGACCCGTTGGCAATAAGTTCTTTGGCCTTCAAGACAAATCGCTCACGTTCCTGCATTTGAGAGAGGTGGAGACCAAGACCGAATTCAGCACTGGTTCCAGATCTGGCAGAGTCTCTGGAGTACAACAGCGGCGGTGCTGTTGCTGGCGGGCTGTGGCTTCTCAGGTGCCGACAAGAAGTAGGCACCAGATTCAGCGTAAAACTCTCTCAACTCTTCTCGGAAAGAGCATGCATCGTACAAAATGTCGTGTGCAGCACGTCCCAAAGCAATGGACTCGGCTGGAGTCGCAGCTCCTGGAACTTGCGCGTTGATCCATGCCTGCAAAGGTGAAGCAACTGGCTTTGACAAAATGTTGGCCGCAACAAGGGCCTTGGCAGTTTCAATAAATCGGGAGCGGCCAGAGGAGACAATTTGCTTTGGAGCAGCAGAAACGGCTGGCTGAAGAACAGAGGATTCTTGAATCACGTTGGAGAGGTTGAGACGCTCCTTGAACACTTGGGAAGCAAGAAACGTATGGGCCCTCGATTCAGCTTCGTTCAAAGCGGCACTGAGAGACAAGTTGGCAAATGCATCGGTGTTCTACATATAAGATACGATTAGTATGGTTGTTGATCGAACACGCATTTCGATTTCCCCAGTCAAGATCGAGTTTGACCAGATCCTTCCTATTCATGTTTCCCAGCCCTATTCTGTTTCACCCACTCCGCTTTTATAGCTTCACTTTGAGAGTTGGGCATAGCCATTCAGTTTCTTTTGCTGAAACACTTCCGAAATATCGTACGCTACACTCCTCTACCAACAGTACAACAGCTTTTAAACTCACCAAGTCACCCTCGACAACTTCGAAGCTAGCACTTCCAATAGACGCAGCCTTCAAAACCTGGTCGACAGCAGATTGAGAGGTAACATTACCCTTAACTCTGACTTCCTTACAGTACTGCAGACGAGTCAACAGAAGCAGCCACATCGAGGAAAAGAGAGCCGAAACGAGTGGCAGTGAAGTGAATTCAAGAACAGCACTTTTTGGTTGAATAGGGAGAGCGCCTGCAAGTGAGTGGCAGACCATGGCGGTAAACACGACTCTGAGGATACCAACTGAAGAAGAAGCAGAGATTGAGAGAGGGCAGTTCCAGGAACGACAAGAACAGTGGAAGGGCTGGAAGGGCCAGAGTAGCTGAAGAACTGAGTCTTGTAGTTGATGGAAGAGAGTCAATAGCAGATTGAACGGCATCAACAGCATTGCCGGAAAAGGTTTGTTTGGTTTCGAACTGAGGTAAGGTTGTTATCAGTATGTTATCAGAGGTTGTCAAAAAAAAAGTTTAGTGGTGGGAAGCATACCTTGACCCCTGGGCAGCAGAGGCACCAGTAGAAGCAGAGTTGCGAGCTTGCAAAGTAACAGCAGGAAGTCCTGGTGCCGAGATAGCATGTGCCAAGAGAGCGGCAGTTGCGGATCTGCAGCATCGTTTTCGGCAGCAAGAATCACAGCGGCATTCTGAGTTGAGGAAAGGGCGGCAAGTGCGTTCTGCGAGGCTTGGCGGAAAGCGAGGCAAGGGCAACGTGGGCAACGAGCGAGATTCGGCGGCCGAGTAGAGCACCGGCACGAGCGACACGGCATCGGCGGCGTGGACGAGAAGAGTGTTGCGCTTCGACGGCGCAGCGGAAACAGCGTCTTTCACGAGCGCGGCGGTTGGAACGGCGGCAACGACAACGGGAACGCCGTGCGCGTTCACTCGGTGTGTCTGGCCCACGAAAGAAGCTCAGCGCCCTCGGATGTAGCGGCAGTGCTTCCAACAAGGTACACCCGCTCGCTGTGGCTGAAGACTGTCGATGCAAGCGCCTGTGGTTGTTTACATGGTTAGAACGTTGCATTCCAAAGTAAACCTGGATCCCAGTCTATCCGCCTCCTTCTGCACAGCGTCCATCGCTTCGCTGCATGCTCTCTACAGCACCCAGATTGCACAGTGGGTGATGGTGGGATCGTGGAGGGGAACGCACCGAAGTCGACATTTTTTGGGAGATTTGTTTTTGGCTAATCGATGACACCATTCTTGGGGAAATCGTTCCCTTTTCGCTGGTATCGACAAAGCCAAATGACGCGACAAGTTTATAACCTCGGCGATCGTATACCGGCTTCTTCCGAGACTGTCTTATCGGGCTTGCTCATGCAGCAAGTGTTGTGTATCCATGATCCAACTGGGTCCTCCTTGCACCACAAATTTACGGTCATAACTTTCCCATGATCATTAAACATTTATTGCTCTTTTCGACAAATCAGAAATAGATACAATAAAGAAGTGATTCTTCTGCAACAAAGTGTGTCAAGCCTTTCGTAGACAAGGGCCAAGGATAATACTTGGTATCGATAGAATGCCCTCGCGATTCTCTGTCCAGATCCAGTAAACACGAATCAATCGGATGATTAGAAATTCAGAAAAGACGCGTTTTGTTTGTGCTTTCCAGCGAATGACGCCATCTAAAATTTTCATAGTTTCTTCATCGCGTCATTTGATAAGTTTCAAATCCTTCCAAAACCAACAAAAGCTCCCACGTTGCATACCCTCTCCCTCCTTCTTCCATTCAACTAGTATACTCGAATATGACACCCGTTTCAGCCTCTGATGCCCAGCCTGTCTCCGTTGCCGAGGTGCAACAGGTCAAGGATAACTCCACATCATCTGCCCCGGTCTCGACTGCCCGGTCAGGACCCGCACCAGCACCAGCACAGCCCCGAATCACGTACACCAAGAGTACATTGACTTCCTCAACAAATCCCTCTCATCTCGTACTCCTCAAGAAATCCTTGAATGGGCTCTTATCTCCTTCCAAACCTTGTTCAAACCACGGCCTTTGGTCTCACCGGACTCGCCATCCTCGATATGATTAGCAAGATCCGCGAGAAGCGAGGCCTTCCGAACACCCAGTCCCACTCATCTTCATCGACACATTGTATCGTGAGTACCCTTCATTCCAAATCACTCCATTCAACCCAAAACTAAACTTCCCTTCCTATTCTAGACTTCCCCGAGACTCTTGCCCTCGCCGAAAAGCTTCCCAAACCTACAACGCACCCCTCCAAATCTACACCCCCTCCGGAACCCACACAACATCGCCTTCGAATCCCTCAACGGCCAAACCTCTGGCAAACCGACGCCGACACATACGACTACCTCGTAAAAGTCGAACCAGGCCGCCGCGCCGCCCTCGAGAACCACGCACAAGCCACTATCACTGGCCGCCGCGGTCTCAAGGTGCATCCCGTGCCACAATCCCCATCTTGGAACTCGACTCAAGCGTATCCCCCCCATGCTCAAGCTGAATGTGTTGGCACGTGGGGGTACGACCAGGTGTGGTCATACATCCAGGAGAACAAGGTCCCATACAATGTGTTGCATGACCGTGGATACAAGTCTGTTGGAGACTGGCACTCGACTGCCCCGACTGCGCCTGGTGAGAATGAGCGTGATGGGCGATGGAAGGGTCAGAGAAGACAGAGTGTGGACTTCACAAGGATTACTTCAAGATGAGGAGTAGTTACTTGGCGGCAAAGAAGCGAAAGGCCGCTGGTGCGGTATTGCCGGTGATGACGCTGTGTTGGCTGAAGGCGAGCCTGTGATGAAGAAGCAGGATGTCTCTGCTTAAAGTTTTTACCCCGCTCAATTAGTTTTCTTTAAGGCATATACAATAGATGCCACTTAACAGATTCCCCACCTTCTGTGTTGTTATTTGCAGTTTGTACACTCTTTTCATAATAAAGCCGTCTTGTATCAAAGTCATTTGCCTTCGCGAACTTCTCTGAATTTTTCTATTTCGGCTCTTGTTTGCTACCAAGTCAAGAGTTCTGTGCACTTTGAATACTAAACTTAATGGGATGGAAATTTGTAAATCACCGTTTAAAACAACATGTCTGGTCTTGTTGGAGGCCTACAGAGCAATTGCTGACATTGACTACAGCTTGGAATGTCCCATTTCACTCCTCCCATTAAGACCCCTATAATCTTGAGTGATGGACATACGTTTGAAATGGATGCTATTCTGAGTGGTTCAAATCTTCAGCCTTTAGAACCAATCAAGGAATGGCTTTGAAGTCTCCAGTGACGGGTCAAGTCGTTAGAAACGTAGTTACTCGTAACTACGCGATCAGCTATATTCTTGAACCGTGGAAAGAAGTCAAGAAGTTAATCGCTCATCAGAAAGCAGCTCTAGAAGAAGCCGATGAATATGAGCACCAAACTCAAGCCAAAGACGCTTTGTTGAAAGTCTTGCTTGAGAATAGAGATGAAGAAATTAGAACGTTGAAGAATCAATTGACAGAAGTTACACAACAAGCGCAAATAATATGAGTGAGCTTGAGGCAACCCGTGTCGAGTTGGATGACACAAAGATGCAGCTACAGCTGTTGTCCCAGACGCTTGAGGAATTGAAATCCAGAAAATTACCATGGGCGAGTGGAAGAAAAGCAAGGCTGCCAACTGGATGGAAAAAATGGGCCTCATCAATCACAGTCATAATTCAGTCAATATTTCATTTTCAATAAATAAAAAGGTGAAGCGAGAAGATCAATCCATATTTTTCATGGAAAGATTACCCAAATTCGAAGGACTCAAGATTTACGCATTTGACGGTGGGTGTTCCAACTCCCAACTATTTCTGGTCGTGTTCGTTTCTCATCATGGCACTTCTTCAGAATTATGTCTATTTTCAAGTTCACTTTGTTCAAACCTCAACGAATATTGAGAGAAGGTCAAGCTCTTGGTTCAGTGCCTTCCGTCGAGCCGCTGTTACGAAAACTCCCCATCCATAATATTCTATTGCCAATCACACAATTCCGACACTGAGTGTGAAAGTCACTTCCATTAAGTCGGATTCCAGTGTTCTAAACACCAGATCGTTTGCGTTTCTATTAACAACTCCAGAGCAAACAACTAACTTACTGGATTTGAAATCGACGAGCCCATTTAAAGAAAGACCACAGACCAACTATGCAACTTATCCTGTTAACCATGTCCGCACGACCTGGTATTTTCAAAGTTATAGGTTTAATGCAGTTGCTTATTTCTATTATAGGACACCATTTTATCACACCCAGTGTAAGCCAGTTGCAACTTCTGCCATCCACCTTTCATTCAAATTCAAATTAATATCTCTTCGTTCCTGACTAAAGTTGCATCATTGTGACTGAAGTCGGTAGCGTGATTAGCAGTAAAACAACAAGGGCAAGGTGGTTAAAGTCGTCGTATCAACTTGCTTGGTACGCTTTTGTTTTCATAGTTGAATTTTAATAGAGAGATTGTGTGCCGCTTACGGATGGAAGTCGGACATACATATACTTCATGATTTTTCTTTTCTTATTTTCAATAAACGCGCATCTTTATTTCCTGGAATCCCTTCGTAGTATGAACTCCTTTCCCACCCACAATTTTTGGGTAACGTCTTTGAAAATCACCAACAGAAACCAGGATGTCTAAACTCGTTGGAGGATACAAAGCAATCACCGACATTGACAACAGCCTGGAATGTCCCATTTCACTCCTTCCTTTCAAGACCCCTATAATCTTAGTGATGGCCATACGTTTGAAAAGGATGCTATATCTGAGTGGTTCAAGTCTTCAGCCTTTAGAGTAACCAAGGAATGGCTTTGAAGTCCCCACTGACGGGTCTAGTTGTGGCAAATGTAGTTACGCGTAACTACGCGATCGGAAGTATTGTTGACCATGGAAAGAAGTCAAAAAGCTCATCGCGGATCAAAAGCAGCCCTGGAGAAGTCGAAGAACACCGGCTTCAAGCCCAAGCAAAAGAATCTTTCCTGAAGGACTTGGTGAAAGATAAAGATGAAACGATCAGAATGCTGACAGCTCAACTAAAAGAAGTGACACAGCAATTACAACAAAGAAGATGCGAACTGGAAGCTATAAAATGTGATCTTTCTGGAGGCATGAAGGCAAGAACACAGGTGGCGAAAGGATGGAAGCTCGAAGCTAATAGCGAGACGGCGCAATGCTTGGCTCGATTTGGATTAGTTTGAACACTGAACTTCGTTTTATCCTATGATATTCGTGAAATTCTATAAAGTGTTTCGAACCTGAGAAAAGATAAAATACACGATTGAAAATAACATGGATGGAATACGTAGAGAATGGCCGAATAATAGTCACACTGTTCATGGATTACCAAATTTCCTTGGATCTCAAGATTTTCAAAACCCCATTGTTGTATGTGAACTGACCCAACCCGTCGCTCTTGTTGTGTCCTTCTAATACGTCTTTATTATAGTAATTATGTTCAGTTTTAAGTTCCAAACCCATCGTACAAGCGAAGCAACGTCAAAACGAACTTGGTTTCGTTCATTTCGTATTTCTCTCACCAAACCTTCGTCGTCTTCAGCTGTCTTCTCCTCGACGTGTTCATATCCTGATACAATACCTCGGACTATGACACCAGGATTGATGAAAGTTCGATCGTGGAGTCAGCAGTTACCAACAATCCACAAGACCTTGCCCAAACTGAGACTGAGGATCCGGTATCGATATATACGTGCCGAAATATGGTGATATTTAACTTTTAATTTCTTTAGGATGCCATTTATATCACGCCAAAGGTTAAACGTGACTGGTGGAGTACTTTCAACACGACTCAATTCCATGTCTACCTTCCCTCTCCGAAAATCAACTAGCCGCAAACGAACTTAGTTTAGATAAAGATGAGGGAATCGCTCCTGAAAACTCATTTCGCGAAGTGTTATTTCAAAGGATTCGTTTTGTACTTAACAAATCGGGAAGTTCGTGTTACGTAAAAGCAGAAGACTTCAGTGGGCTGCTGTATTGAAAATGCTCGCGCGATACGCTTCTTTTATCATAATGACGAAGAGGATGACGAAGTGGTGAGAATCAAAGTAGAAAATATGACCTTTGCTGTTCCCATTTTTTTAATATTTCATTCCCTCTTTTTCTTTCTTCTATATCTTCAATGAATTTGTTCTTACTCTTTATTCCTTCTTGTTTTCATTTGGAATGAACCCGCCCACACCACTTCCGTTCCATGGCCCCGCAGCGTCGACCGCCTTTTATTTGGCAGCGAAGCGATAGCAACATTCAAACGACATTCGGCCGAATACTCTGATTTCAAGGACTTCTACACAAAACACCGGTCCAAAGCAACATCGTCACCAACTCCGCCATCGCTGGTCACCCAGGCCGACGAAGCTGCCTTTGCTAAGGAGTCCCTGAGACTATTCAAGATTTATCAGCAGAAACGAAGGGAATTGGCGAAACAGAAGATGGCAAAGGTGTTTCTCTCCTTGTTTCGTTCATCGCGATTAACGCCTCTCCTCCAACATAGGATCGAGCTGCGTTACCAATCGCCCCATTTGAGCAGCAGTTGACAGATCTCGTCAAACAGAACAGAGTTGTCCTTGTCGCTGCTGCAACTGGTGCTGGAAAATCCACTCAGGTTCCTCAATACCTACTTGCTGCTGGATTCGATAAAATTGCAGTCACACAGCCTCGTCGAATTGCTGTTTCTCGCTGGCAAAGCGCGTATCAGAGGAATCACTTGATGCTCTGCATTATGGTTCCGACGTGGCATTCCAAGTGCGCTTTGAAGGAACAAAGACTGCAAACACTAAGATCTTATTCCTAACGGAGGGTTTGCTGCTGCGGCAGTTTGCACAGGACAACTGTTTGCGACAATACAACCTGATCATCGTCGATGAAGTACATGAGCGCCATATTACTGGAGACTTTCTGCTTGGCGTTCTTAAACGTATTCTGTCTATTCGACTTGATCTTCGCATCGTCTCATGTCAGCAACCATTAATGCATCACTATTTGCAAACTACTTCAATGCACCCATCATCGAAATACCTGGTCGTATGTTTCCAGTGCGTGTCGAATATCTTCCTACAGAGCCTGAAGAAGATCGAAATCTTGTTGATGAGCGATTAGTGCGTGACCGCGAAAAATCTGGCAAAGTTGTGTCAATCCAATCGAAACAATCAAAACTCAAAACAGACCCATATCTTCGCATTCTTGAAAGAATTGATCAAGTGGTTCCTGTTCACGAGCGTGGAGATTTGCTCATCTTCTTTCGGGAATGAACGAGATAACGACACTCGCTGATGAGCTCAGAAACTACGCTTCGTTCACACGGCGCTGGATCATATTGAAATTGCACTCTTCTCTGTCTGTAACAGAACAAGAGAAAGTATTCGATGTTGCTCCTGCTGGAATTCGAAAGTGCATCCTCTCCACAAATATTGCTGAAACATCCGTTACCATTGACGGTGTACGCTTCATCATGACTCCGGAAAGGTCAAAGAAATGAGCTTTGATGCGAAAACGCGTCTTTCAAGACTCTCTGAATTCTGGATTTCACAATCATCTGCTAAACAACGAATGGGTCGTGCAGGAAGAACAGGGCCTGGAGAATGTTTTCGTTTCTATACTGAACGAGAATACGAGAGGTTGAATGAGTTCCCGGTACCTGAAATTCTTCGAACGCCACTGGAACCCTTACTATTACAAACAATGGCGTACGGACTTGGAAATCCGAGAGAGTTTGACTTTATTGAGCGGCCTGACGCTGATGTTCTCGAAAGCTGCATGAGGCGATTACAAGAGTTGGGAGCCGTTGAAGAGATTATTGATGAAACGAATTTGACGACTGAACGAGAAAGGCTGACGAGCTTAGGAAAAGTTTTGGCGATTCTACCAATGGTAAGAGATCGGTCTTTTTGAAGTGACGACTAATCAGTTTTCAGGATGTCGTGTTGGGGAAAATGCTTGTGCTTGGAAGCATATCGGATGTGGTGGATGCAGTTATCGTCATGGCTGCCGCTTTAACTGTTCCCAACCCTTTTGTGAAAGTCCCGGATAATCGCGTGGATATCACGGAACGAAGGAATTCTTTGCAATCTGAATTAGGAGACCCATTTACTCTTTTAAATCTGTTTTCAGATTGGCTCAAAGTTAAAGCTGACGGTCGGGTAAGTTGTGCAAGGAAACCTCACTGACAAAGTCTAACACAGTTTGTTTATCAACAGGAATCGTCCAAAAACTGGTGCAAGAGATATGGAGTCGAGGAACAAAGAATTTATGAAATGGTAAAACTGAAAACTCAGTTTGAAGAAGTTCTTGCACAATACCTTGGACGAGAACAGGAGGACGAAATTGACTCGGATGAAGAAGAGGGAAAGCACAATAGACGCAGAGGAAAGAAGCGAATAGCAACGTCAAACAGAGATGGTGATGAAGAAATGGATGAAATCGAAAGGCTCAAGCGGAGAATGTTTTGGAAGGTATGATTTTCCGTTCCAACTGTTCCAACAATAAATTTCACGCCTCCTGATTAGGATCCCGAGTTCATCAAGCGGAAAGAGCAGCGCCTTATATTAGAGCAGCAAAAACGTGAACAAGCTTCTGGGAAACGAAAGTTTCTTAAGTTTGAAGACGGAGATGGGGAGAACGATGACCATGAGGATGGTGAAGAAATGGAGAACCCCAAAAACATGGACGATCTCTCAGTACATCATCTTGAGTTCACTCTAAGTCACGATCCGTCGAAGCTACTTGCCAAATCAGATGCTGCGAATCTCTCTAAACGCGACGCAAATTTGGTTCGACTTGTGATTTGTTCGGGATTGTGGCCTCATATTGCCATTGCTGACGAAGCGAATCTGTATCGTCCAGCTTCTGAGCAGGTTTTGAGTTTGAACTGGATATTTAAGCAAGCACTAAAATCTCACAAAAGGTATTTCATACGAAAACAAAGCGATTTGTCAAAATGCTTCCAACGAGCATCTTCTCATATAAACCGGAAATTCTGCATCCCAAAGAGCTTGCCACTGTACCGCCGGCTGAAGGAGAAAAAGAAACGTTGGACACGATCCGACCAAAACAAGAGATGACGGAGCTTCTATGTTATCTCGAACTCTTGGAAACCAACAAACCGTATCTAACCAATGTTTTGCGTATTCCGGCTGCTCCTGCATGTTTATTATTTGCTCAACGCTGTGAGTTTTTGTTCACTTGGTTTTAGTCGTTGTTAATTATTTCCCAGTGGATATCAACCAGGATATGACGCATGTTATTGTGGATTCCTGGCTTCATCTCCATTTCAAAAGTCCAAAGATAAGTGAACGTATCCTCGTTCTCGGAAACTGGCTGCGAACTGCATGGGACCATATTTTGGGACGTCGGTTGAAACACGTGAATCATGGCCTTGCTAAAACGAATGATGACGGACACAACAGTGAAGAAGATGAAGAAATTGAAGAAGAAATCGAGCTTATGGGTACGGCTGTGTCAACCCTTCCAACCGAGACGAAGCCTTCAGCTGCTACAAACTCAGAAAATATGGCAAAAAAACGTATCCCTTCAGATTGGACAGATCTGACGTTTCTTCCGATCTCTATAAAACGCGTTAGATACGATTGGGAGATGGGAACCACTCGATGTGATGAAGGAACTTTGGCTGGAGAAGAATTCGAATCTCTCACGGAATATGATTTATCGCGTAAGTATTATATAAAATCTTACGTTCAGTTTCTTAATTCTCCATAAATAGGACGATTGGGGGAGTTCTGTGAAATTGACTTCAAATGTTCAGTTGAGAAACTGCGAACACAAGATATTCCGAACTGGGTCTGTATCACTTGTCTTAAGCAGGCTGGCTTACTAACCCGCACGCGCTAGTTTGGCTTTGATCCTTTCAAAACAGACACGTCATCAGAGCCTTCGACAAACAGCAATAGATTTGCGGGAGAAATCTTGGTTACTCCATATGTGCACTATTTTGTATCTCCGGCAGTCCTCTCAAAACTGAGCATCAAGAAGAAAAGCAAACTGCAATGTAGTGGACCAAAAGTTGTATTGGTCGAACATTCAACGCAGGAAACAGAGCAAGCTGCATTCGAGCCGCCTTCCTTTATAACTTCTGATATCGTCAAAGATGTGCCATCGGAGGAGGCCGTTGATGCGGCAGAAGAACAAGGTGGAATAATGATGGGATGCGAACCAGTGGGAAAAAAGCCGTACTTCTGCTCTAAATGCGGTGAGCAGATGCAGTTGAGTACAATCGAAATTTTAAGGCACAAGAAGTCGTGCATTTAAAAAATAAAGTAACATAGACCAACCGAATTCTGTTATTTTCTCTCAAAGGAAGATAAAGTAACGGTATCAGAAGCACGTGATTAATCAGAGATCGTTCATTCATTACTGAATATTAGGAGAGTAACGTCTTCATGTCACAGATTTACATCAAGAACCCACTCCAAAAAAATGGAATCCTTTTCTTCAGAAGCCAGATAAACAATCTCTGAAATTGTGTCAGAAAGACGATTGACCACCAACTCGTGATACTCCGTCACTAAATTCAAACTCGCACGAATCTATTCAACAGTGGAACGGACCACCGGGTTCACCTAGCGCTGGCGACAAACAACGATAAAAGGGATTAGTCAATGAATGGTTTGTCCTGATCACGTCACTTGCAGCCACTGAACCGAGGTTAAAATTTGTAAAGCAAGGAAGGAACTCACCAAAACCAACATAGTCAGAATCTTTCGTTCGAGTTGAAGCTAGGCTCCATAGATGACAAAAAACCAACGCTTTTAATATCTCCGCAGTACTGGCATAGATGAATATCACTAGGGAAGCTTTTAATTTTGATATTTGATGGAATCCATTGTGTAAATATGAATGTTTGTTAAGGTTGCGAATTTGAAGGGGTTCCAAATGCAAGAAATATGTATTTAAAGAAGAAGAAAGGTATCACTAAGATAGAGAGTAATCGCAATTAAAACTCTGGAGCGAACCACTTTTCCTTGTTATGAGCAAACAAAAGTCTACTGGCTGACTGAATACTAACTTCAAACTCCTCGCCACCTTCGTTCACAGCTTCCAACAATTTATACGACTCCACCAACTTCAATAATGCGTCACAATCACTGACAATTGCAAGGGCAGTCCCAACACCAGTAAGAAAGTGTCCAGACCGGGCAGTGTCCCCAACGATTGCAACATTCTCAACAAAAACGCGCTCCAAGTAAGAATCCTGGACAACAAATGACCGGGGTGCAATTGATTCTACAGTCAAATTGTTGATACTTGGAACCACTGCTGAAATCTCGTTCAAAAACTTGCGAGCTTGTTGTTGAATGAGTGGGTCTTTGTTGTTGTGGGCAGACAGCTCATGTTCCGTTCCACATAACATATTCTCTAAACCAGTATGATTGAATGGCGCAGGTATTTGCAGCATTAATTGAGTGTATCGGTTTTGGACCGGGTCTCCCAGAAGCAACCGTTTTTGAACAGTTCCGTTGACGTTACTGAAGACAACTCCAACAGTAGCTCCAACGTTAGGCTGCATGTGTACTCGAGCCCAATGTTCTTTACTTGAGACAGGAATTGATTTAAGGTTTAACGAGATTGTGGCTATCGATCGAGATGCACCTTCGGCGAGAACAATCAAATCCGACTCAATGACAGTCCCAGTACCGAGATCAAGTGCGTACTTGTCTTTTGTTGTTTGAACTAGTCCCAGAACACATTGCTGAGTTATGGTAATTCCCAGCTCCTTAACACGCAGTTTAAGTGCTCTCTCGAGATCGCCGAGCGTGACTCCCACAATTCCTTTCCCATTTGACTGCGCGTCAATAATATCTGCCGCTGTGCTTTTTATCGGTGAATCGAGAAGCAATTGGGTAGATTGAGTGTACGTAAGATCCAAATGGCCTCCAAACTCAATCAAAGCAGCCTCGGATTCCTGTCCTGATGAATCGCCCTTCAGAACAAGTTGGGTCATGTTTCCAATGCCGCTTTTGATGCAGTCGATGCCCAGAATCTTGAGACGCTGAACAGCAACTTCAGAGAGAAGAATGACGTTGGACCGTGTTGGTTCTTGTCGCTGTTCAAAGACAGTCACGTTGGAAGCTGGAATACAGCCAAGGTGCACGACACTGAGCGCTGCCGCCAGACCCGCAGGACCTCCTCCAACAACGCGGACTTGCATTTTCCAGTTTCTTGTCCACTTTTCCTTCCTTGAATCGCCACACTCGACACTGACACTTGATTGATGCTGTTCCACCAACTGCCGCCTGAACTCACCACAAAAGTAGTCGTCCACGTTGACGCCGCCACGTTGCGCAACCTCAGTTTGACGAGCCGGGCCGTGCGTGCGTTTGTCGCCTCGCTGCCGCTTTCTTTCTGGAAAAGTCGAATCAAAATCGCAGGAACTCGAACGTCGTTTGTGGACGCGGATCCGAGAAGTCTGCTCACATTTGTCGCTGTGCCTGGAGAACCGCTGGACAAGGCGCCACATATTCTAGTGCGTGACATTAATCTGGTCTCAGCGGCCCAATCTATTTCTGTGTGGCTGCGTTGCTCGCCACCGATTTCCTCGGGTGGATATACAGGTGGTGTTGTCATTGGCTGCCAGTCGGACGGCATCATGTCACAGGATTGGCCACACTATCATTGGCAAATCATCATGGTTGATCCTGAGGGACATCTCCGTGCATCCTTTGATTCAGACGGACATTGTCATATCATTGGTCCAAATGTAAACGATGGAAACTGGCATCATATTGCGCTGGTGGCAAATAACAAATCTCAAGTACTGTACGTTGATGCCGTTTCACACGGAGTGTTAAAATTGACACTTTAAATCGCTGCTATGTGTCAAGTTGTCATACTGATTTGCAGCTTGGCAATGGTGTTATTTCTGGGGATACCGATGGAAAACCAACCAACGAGTGGTGCGGTGCATTTCCTTTCACGGGTTCTGTGTCTCACTATCGATCCATTCCACGAGCATTGAACAAGTACGATGTGGAAACCATTTTTCTAAAAGAGGGGTTCTACATGAATATGGATGATAACGAGTTGGTAAATTTGGCTTGGGCCTTGCATTTGATGGAGCTGGGTGAAGCCGGAAGAGAATTACATCGTAATTACTATGACAGCGAGGATTATAGTGAGGATGGCAGTGAGGATTATAGTGAGGATGGCAGTGAGGATAATAGTGAGGATGGCAGTGAGGATAATAGTGAGGATGGCAGTGGGGATAAGAGCGAGGATTTACTCACTTGATCTTCCAATAATGAAGGACAACCACAAAGCACTTAAACGGCTCCAATTTTTAATCAATTTTGGTGATTTGATTTCGAAAACGGACCGCACAATCTCTCTCCAAACTCCATCGATATCACTTCCACAAACCATAAGGTGACGATCCAACATACTTCCTTTTGAACTAAACCAGCTCCTTGCGATACCAGATCATGCCCCCCTCACCCAAATCACTCCTGAAAGAAAACGGGCCAGAGTCATCTAAAGCCCAATCCTTTCTCCAACAAGGCCTCCTCATAGATGCCCAGCTGCATTGTTATTCCGGGTATGCCCGTTATCCGGCGGGGACTCTGATCGCAGACAAAGACTCCCTATTCAACATCCTAGAGTCACTTTCCAATCACCAGCCACCCTTGAGCACCGCCGACTTCTCTGTCTCAAACATGTAGAGTTTTTGAAGACAGTGGAAAGAGACAAGACGGAGCATCTCTATTATCGGGGCCGTGCGGCACACTTGCTGTTTTCTGCTCTCTTCCGGGCGGGGAAGTTTACGGCTGGAGCGCAGGAGTTACGTAATGCTGTTGCATTTTGGGATTTGATGTTGAAGGAAGGGAGGAAGGTTGTGGAGGGAGAAGCTGTGGATCCATGGGGAAATGTCGTGGATATACACCTTGCCGTTTGTCACCCGGAATGGGGCTTGCTCACATCATCTGTCCTTCTGCTGGATAACATTGAAGGAAGAACATAAATACAAAACAATGCATCTCTTTACTTTTATTGGCTTAACAACTCTACACTTGTCGGGTTTCTTTCTCGTCAGAAACGCAGATTCTCCAGGTCGTCCACTTTTCGGTGCTTTCCTCGCAAATAATCAGACCAATCTTGAATAGGAACAATTACTGTTACTGCCAAGAAGAGTCCAAGTGCGATGGCGAGAGAAACTGAAACGATGGTCATCACCATCGAAACACCTTGTGTTGGATCCGAACCAATCAACTCTGTCACACTGCGTACAGCCATAGATCCAGGCACAAGTAACATCATTCCTGCATACGTAGGTACCATCGCGGGCAACCCCCTAATTCTCGCATACACATTCGAGAAGCATCCACAAGCAAATGCTGAAGCCGCAACGGCGATTTGGAAATTAAACCATTTCGTGAGATATAGCCGGACCAAAAACACTATCCCAGCCGACACAAACATCCCTGGCATCTGCTGGTAGTGGGCATTCATATTCACAGCCTGAGCCAACACCGCCAACGGAAACAAAAGCCATTTCCACTGAGGATTCACCGCCACACAATTATTCGGAAAATAGATGTTATCCGCATTTGGGTCCGATATATCTCCTGCGTTCTTTGGAATCTGCATGATCCCAGAAATCACTTGGAGTCCAAATTCGAGACCAAATCCAATCAAGCATGTCATTGTAAGGCCTGAGAATAGTCTGGTTGTTCCAGAGACCATGTTTCGAGTCGCGAGCTCTACCATCGCCATTGTGATTGATATTCCTTGGACGAGTGTGATGATACTTGTGATTGTCACAGAGGCGTAGCAGAGAGGGATTCCGAGATACATTAAAAAGCGGACAGTCATGGCGACTACGGCGGCCGCGAAGAATTCAAACGTTTTGTCAAAGGGTGGCCGAATAATTTTGCCAACAGCTACATTGCAAAGAATTATTTACAAACAACGTCGTTCACAGAATCCTTACCTGATACACCAGATCCAAGAACAACGCTAACAATAATATCGGCAACACCACCTCCAAAAAACAGCCCCGACAAACACCCACTGTTGGTTCCAGACGCCAAAACCTGCACCCATCGAGGATACAACGGCGGCAACGCTAAAATCTCTTCCAACTTGGACGTTGCATCCTCAACAGCAATCACAGCAAACGCATTCTTAATTCTCTGCGCTTGCCTTGCAATCACATCTTCAGGAAGATTCTCAGTCTTCGCAGTTTCAACAACTTGATCCAGAGCTTGATACACATTATCTCCACGACTCGCGACGCCAAGAATGATTTGCTTCAACTGCGCGATTTGATTGTTCCTCTCAGCATCCGCTCTTCCGTCGTCCAAATACTGCTCGATACACTTGGTTCTTTGTGAAGCACACTATCACAAATCAAATGTTCTTCGTCGTCTTCGGAAACGCGAGTTTGGGCCAACTTTCGGAAACTTGTGTTTAAGCTGGATTTAGAGCCTTTTTGTAGATTGTTGAGGAGGTTCTGCTCGGGTATGGCGAATGACAGTTTTTTTGTGAGGGAGAATCGGGGCTGCTTCAGAGATGCGTTACTTGCTGCTTTATTCGACTCAGCAGCAGGTCCGTCCTTTTTGTAGCTTGAGACTCTTGTACAGAGCTCTTTTACAAGTTGGACTACGAATGGCTATTAGTCATTAAATTCGGTAAATACACCCACTTACGCTTATACATATTCAATCCCGGCGAAGTATGAATAAAAATAGTCTGCGCAAGAGCAGGGTTCCTCAAAATCTCATAATTCGCGTCCCCATGGCTCTGAAAGTTGTGTGCAAACGTGGCGATAATAAAGGACGGGAAGATTGCAAATGCGGCAGGATGGCCTAACCCTTTCGCCACCTCACTCGCGTGAAACTCCAACAAGTGAGTCGGGACACCGAACCCTTGCAAGGACTTTACGAGGAGCATCACGAAGCGTTCAATGTTCTTCAGTGTGTCTGGCTGGATCTCCACAGTTTTGGTGTCGAATTCCAATTTCATTCGAGAAGGCGTGCATACGGGATGTCCTTCGTCGTCAATTGTTGAGGCGTATAGAAACTCATCAAGGAGGTTGATCAAATGTTCGTTTTCAATAATATTTGATGTTGAGTCAGGGTCGTTGACTTTCTCAGTTTCAGAGATGATGCTATTTGGGCGGTTTGGAATCAAGAGCCGTGGACGGCCGCCGGAGAATGGCCGCGTTCTGGCGCTGCTGGGTCGCGTTATAGGGATAGAAGCTTCTCTTGTGATATTCAGTTGATGATGGGTTGGAAGGTCCGAGTTTTCTGATATCATATTAGATGGTGCATTGACGCGTCCTCTTTGTGCACTCGTTGGGCGTGATGTTGAACGTGATCGCGTTCTTTCAGATGGGATAGGACCAGGTTCGTCAAGATGTTCAGTGTCCACTACGTGGTGCAGTGGCGATCGATGATCCGGAGCATGACTGATATCTAGCACATGCTCCGAAGAGAGGCTTCGACTAGCCTTGTCGATGGGATGAGTTGTGTCACCACTCATTTCAGTTAACTGACAATTCTCACCAAACCAACCAACCAATCAGCGGGGTACATCAACAACAAAAAAACAGCAAACTCAATCTTGCAAATAGCTTTACTTTCCTTCAACAACTTCTTTGATAACTTGTCCAACAACAGCTTGTCCAACAATCATCTCCCATCCTTGTTGACCGAATTTCACGCCTTTATATACAACCCAAATGATATATCCAACAACTGCATTTCATAATGTCAGTAACATTCCAAAATAGAGCGGAGAAACTGTACATACCAATCAAGACCGCCTCTAAAAACTGATACAACACCTCCATAACTCCATGCAATGGACCCTTATTTAATGCAACTTTGTGTTGAATATGATCTTCCAGCTCTTTAACCCTTCGACTTCCAGTCTCATTGATATCCTTCCCCAGCTTCTCCATCTCCAAAATCATACTCTGAATCGTCGCGTCTCCGGCCTCAAGTGCCCGAGAAAGACTCGTTATCGTAGAAGTCAACTTTTCATGATTTGCAGTCAAGTTGATTGCTTGTGCTTCGTGAGTGATGAACTTGGGAGAAATGAGAGTTCCATGGAGTTGATCCGCACTTGCCGTCATTTCTTTCAAGCTGATTGGATTGAACATTTTCGGGTTCAGAATGATTTGGAAGTTTGTAATAAGTTCCGCGTATGGACGAAGTTTTTCCTAAAAATTCTTTTAGAAACACGCGAATAAACAACAACAAGACTCACCACTAGTTCCTTTCTTTCGATAGAACGCATCTCGAGCACCATGTTTAATAATCGGGAAACCGCATTTCCTACGTCAATAACCTGTACTTCCAATCCCTTCACAGTTCGTGCTTTAGATGACGTCGTCAACAATTCAGACTTGATATCTGACGAAGTTTCACTGTCCTTGGGGGCAACGCTACTTGTAACATCAGGAGAATCAGATAAACCACTTCGATCCTTGATGTCAAGTCCCAAAGTTCCCATACTGCTTTTCCTTCGAATCTTTTTGGAAGATTTCCGACGAATTAGAGGACTACCGTTAGAAGACCGTGGCAGAGACCTTTCGGATTTCGTTTCTAATTCTTCGAGGGGCACCTGGATTGCGTGTTTAGGGCGCGTCTACGTGAGAAGTAACAAACCAACCTTTTTCTCTTTGCTCAAGCGAATCAACCTTTTAGCGCTCTTTCTCTTTTCCTTCGGACTATTAGAGTCGCCTGGCACATCTTCTTCTTTGCTGAGCATACTCGTTCCAAACATCTTTTTCTTGGCGGTTTTGGAGTAGCTACCGTCGTTTCACCTCCTTCGGCAACCCCATCTACAGCCCCGGACAATGCGCCTTCAACCTTAACTTTAATCCTCGGCAACCTGAACAACGCGTTGCTTTGTTCTCCAACGACTTCTCCAGCCTCTCGTTGCTTTCGACTCTTTCGTCTTGTTTTCTTTCCAACATCACCCAAAGCCATAAGCCCCGCTTCGTCAATAAGCGCAGCATTTCCAAACTCATCAAGCAGAGGCGGATTCATCACACTACTTCCCACTTGCTCATCTTCCCTCCTCTTCTTCGCGCCACCGAGTCGCAACTTCCTCTTACCAGACCATTTCCTATCAACAACATCATCACCAACACCAGCGTCACCCCCAATATCAGGAACATTCGCGTCGTCTCCGTTATTATTCCCTTCCAACACGTTTCCGATCCATCGCTCAATATCTCCTGCCATTGTTGACATGATAGTTTGGCGGTTAGGGTTGTTTGGAGACTGCAGAATGTTTCGGGTGTTGATGAACCGATTCGTGGACCGAGATTGTCGTACTTGTGCAGTATCGTCTTCTATAGATGCAGAGGGCGCAAGCCTTCGAGGTTGGCTTTGAGAACTTGGAGTAGGGTCTTCGGGGATTGGAGTTGGTATTGGTGGTCGTTCATTGTTTGTTGTGCTGTCGCCACCGAATAATGAGTTCAGCAGTGTGCTCTCTTCTACCATTTCTAAGCCGTCAGGGCTTTCTCGGTGTCGCTCTTCGATTAATAGAGCACTAGCGCGACGATTTGCAGCAACACCGCCCATTGGCTTCCTTCCCTTTCCAAGCATAGCGTTGAGAGCGACAGTTCCACTCCTGAACCGCTTGAGAACTTTTTGTTTTGGATTATCGAGGGACGTTGACGGTGCAACATTAGGGTCCGCAGACAAACTACGTCGTCTGGCGAGACTCAACCGACCCATACTCGACTCATTCTCCGTGAGTGGCGGAGACCCGACTGTGATTTCCGCGCTCCCAAACAAACTCGCCTCCTGCGCCGCCTGCGTATCATTATTCGCGACAGAAACACTGCCCGTCCCACTCATAACCCCGCCACCACTCAAAACTCCAGTCTTCCCACCTCCACCCCCACCACCACCACCACCACTCCTCGTCAAACTATCCTTCAACTTCTGAAACAAACTCCCCGTCGTCCCAATCTTCTTCCCCACACCCCCTTTATCCCCACTTCCACTCCACCACCACCCCACCCTCCATCCCTCAAACTCTTCTCCCTCCCTACAGAAGCACCACCACCACACCCAGCATCCACCCAATCCCGCCACTCCTCAACCCCAACCTCCCACCCCCCCTTCAACATCCTCACCTTCCGCACATCCCCCATCGGCGCTTTCTGCCGCACAGCAACCTGCCACGCCTCCCGCCGATACCGAATCACAGCAAGCGGGTTATACGCGACACCCAGCGTCGAGACCTGGTGTTCCAGCAGCGCATACCGCGCCGAGATGTACGTCCTCGCGCGAGCGACGCGGAGGAGCGTTTGTGGAGTTGCGTCATGTTGTGACGGGGCAGGTTGGTGTTTGTCAGGTAAAGGTATATTATGCTGTGGTGGGTTCATGTGAATTGTGTCTTTCAGGGAGGATGGGTTTGGGCTTGGGCTTCGGGATCCTTTTGATGATGGGGGCGTGCTTCCCATTCCGGGGATGTAGTGGAATGATGTTGATCGTGGGGGTGGGTGGCCTTGGATTGTAAGAGGTTGTTGGGAGGTGAGGGATGCGGTTGTTGGGGTTGTTGTGTTTTGGGTTGTGAGGGCGATTAGTTTTAGGAGGAAGGGGTCTGTGTCGGATAAGGTTTGTGGAAGTTGTTTGTTGTCGCCGGGAGTATGTGGTGTTGCGCTGGAGTGAGGTGATGTTGAAGGTGGTGTTGGATGTGATGGAGAAGTTAGAGTTGATGTGATTGTGGGGAGAGCTGAGAATCGGGATCGGTTTTTGGAGAGAAGGCTTTTTGGGTCTAGGTTCTATGTCGTGTCTTTAGTTAGCCCATTTACTACGAGAATTAAATCTTGCCAATATCGATTGATCAACTGGTGTCATGGGTGGGGTATCATTTTCGGGAGCAACTGAGGCAAGTGTGTGTGATACGTTTGACGGACGCAACGGAGGATTCTTTGGTACAGAGTCACGTTCTTCCAAGACAGTCATTGTCACCATCGACCGTTGTAATTCTGAAAAGTTTCCAATTCCCACATTTTTTGGTGATGCAGTTGCAGATTGGGCCGGTAATGACGAGGGCCTTCGCGATGAAGGTATTGATGTAGAAGCAGGAACAAAGAGCGAAGGCTTTCGTGAAGAAGCAGGCGACGGTGGAACGAATACGATGGAGGGTGACATTAATGTGTCAGATTGAGGTACAAACAGCGATGGTTTCCTTGTTGACGGCGGAACAAATATCGACGACGATGAAACTGCATTACTGTAATCTGCTGAAGAATCAAGTATTGCTGTCGGCCTTCTAGGAGTTGGAGGGACCTGATTCGTAGGTATCGGCGGCCCTTCAGCTGTAGATCGAAAACGCAAAGGAGAAGCAGAAGACATGGATTCCTCAGGAGTGATATAAGCAGACAAGGGTATGAAAGCAGATGACCTGCGTTCCCGCTTCTGTTCATTCCCAACACTACTCCTTCCCGCCGGCGAACTCTGTTCCAACGCCGCCATATAATCTCCATGCGAAGAAGTTGAATATTCCGACGACCGGTATTCAGCGTCCGTAGATGCTTCAGAAAAGACCGAATCGTTGAGTTTCCTTATTGGTTGACTGGATCGACCCCGAAACTCCCGCGGGTCCCCTTCACCATCTGTTGTATGTGCACCACCGCCATCAGTATATTGCGATTCAGTTTCAGAGGCCCATTGGTCTGTATCGGTATCATCGTCGCGGCTGAATGAGGAAGACTTATTTAGACGGGGTACTGCTCGGCCAGCTGTATCGGCCTCGCGCAATGGCTGGACCTATTTCGATTTCAAGAAGATGGTTTAGTTAGAAGGAGGAAAGACAGGGAGATGATTACACACCCGGGAAAAGGATCGTTTCCCCGCAACCATTAACTGGGATTCAACAGCGTCGTCTTCCTCATCGTCGTCGTCGCTGTCATCGTCATCTTCTTCTTCGTCTTCTGAATCCTCGCTTGATCCATCTTCGCTTTCGTTGTTGAGTTGGGTGTGTTGGTTGAGTTGGATGTGATCCCGCTGTCCTTGTTGAACAGGAGAGCCAGTGTTTGCAGCATCAATTGAAATTGAAGTTGAAGCTGAAGTTGACATTGAAGTGGAAGCAGACAAAGCAGGGGCTGAAGTTGGACTTGGACTGGGATTGGTTTCTGCCATTGTTCAAAGTTACTTTCTTGTCCTTTATTTTACTATCTTAAAACGAGAGGGATGACAGCTGTCAAACAACTCGGCTCTCTCGCGTCAATTACCTCGCATCCGTTGGTCCAGCGCCACTACCCACTTAAACCAACTTCGCACTTCGCATCGTTGTCGCTGGGCAGAACACACTACTGGATCAACGGGCCTTCCAATCCAACTTCAGCCACAAAGCGACTCGTCCTTCTCCACGGCATCTCAGGCACATGGGCCTCGATGCCGCACGTTGAACAGGCCCTCGTCGATGCCGGCTTCCAAACACTCGCATTCGACATTCAGGGACGCGGTTACTCGGACGCACCGACTGGCTCAGCTGCAAAGTACGATAAGGACATGTACTCGCTTCAGCTGCATGAATTGATGCAGCATGTTGGATGGGACAGTGCCAGTCTGTTGGGTTACTCCTTGGGTGGTGGAATCGCTACTGCTTTTGCTGAGAAGCACACGGACAAGGTTGAAGACTTGGTATTGATTGCTCCAGCAGGACTAAGACAGGTGGGTGTTCCTCGTGGATATTGCGCAGAGACTCGACACAACCACTCACAACATCCACGCGCGTCAATCTTACCAATTCTTACTCTAGAATTTACCCGCAGCAGCATCAATCCTCCAAAATCCGATACTGAGTCCAATTTTCTTGAATACGATTGGTCGACGTATTCTTCATCGAATCTCAAACAACAACCACAGCCCAGCCTTCGCTTCAATGCCTCATATGCAGCACTTTACAGCCGTGCAGTCCCTGAACATCCTGCTAAATCCAGGCTTTATTCACGCATACGCCCAAACTGTACTAAACGGACCGATCCGACGCATGGATTCTACATACAAGGCAGTGAGCGATGCATTGGGAGACCGAATCTGTTGTGTTTGGGGAACAAACGATCGGGTTGTCAGTTACAAGCACGACTCTCCACGGTTTCGAGAGTTGTGTCCGCAAGCCACATTTGTATCAGTACCTGGCGGACATTCGAAAGTAGTCGAGGAAGTGGAAGTAGTTATACCGCCAATTATTAAGTTTCTGAAGCGGACAGAATAGAAAGAGAGTAGAAAAAGAAAGATCCAAATGAGTGTGCAACTCGTCGCTGGTGGAGCTGTCGCCGTTGTGGCTGGTCTCTACTTTGGCGTTGTCCCGTCGTCAACAAAGACGCTCGGCGGCCTTCTCTCCGCGACAAACGCCGATGCGCGGGCCCAGGCGCAACAGTTGTTTGTGTTTCCCGAAACACAAGTCGCCGCGCTTCCAACCATCTCGGGCCATTCCGCAAACACGTACTACCGCATCCTCGGTCCGGCGACTGGACAGCGGATCCTTCTTATCCACGGCATCGGCGGGTCCTGGGCGAACTTCCCGCGTGTGCTTGAGTGTTTGGTGACGAAGGGCTTTCAACTGCTCGTCTTTGATATCTACGGTCGTGGGTGCTCGGATGCTCCTCCTGGCTCCTACAATGCTCCCTTCTTTGTGCAGCAGGCGGTTGCACTCATGGATCATGTTGGATGGGACAGGGCAAGTGCTCTTGGTTTCTCAATGGGCGGTGCTATTGCCGTCAACTTGGCCGATTTGCATCCAGAGCGTGTCGACAAGTTGATTTTGATTGCTCCGGCTGGACTCATGAAGGTGAGGGGCCTCTCCTTTCGTCGCACACAGTAAACCATTAAACCTCTCCTAGTCCCTACCACCGAACGCACGTCTCCTCGCAACCCCAATCATCGGCGATATTCTTTCCCAAACAGTCGCAAAACACGTCATGCTCAAGGAAAACGCAAGCGACCAAGAAGAATACAAGAAACAGCCAGGAATGGAACACTGTGTCCAATCCATGAAAGTTGGACGCATCAATTTGATGCATAATCCTGGATTTTATCGGTCGTTTGTTAGTACCATTCGTGGAGGGATGCTTGCGAATCAGATTTGGTTTTGAAAGGGTTGGAGATCGGTTCAGGAATCGTGTTTTCTGCGCTTGGGTAAGAGTTAACTACAGAGTGTGAGCGAAGAGAACCGAAATGTAGTTAGAGATAAGACCTAGACGAGAGGACGGAAAATTAAACAGTGGACCTGTTAATGGAGCAAATAGTTGTATGCAAGTGGTAAGAAATTCAAAATCGGAAGAGGGAATGACGGGAATTAATTGGATGAACGGAAAAAGTAGGGGGTTATTAATTTCTTGTATGCAGGGAACTAGTGACACTGTTTGTCCATACGGAGAATGTGTTCCTGCGTTTAGAAGATGCATGCCCGAAGCTACTCTTGTCGAAATTCCTGGCGGCAAGCACTCATTCATGTCGGAGGACCCAGAGCGTGTTCTGGCTGGATTACATGCTTTCATGTCATCTTGATGTTTTTAATTTTCCTTTTTCTTTCTTATAACTCGGTCAACAGTTAATAGACATTTCTGGCTTTCTGACAAATAGAGCGTGAACTCATGGGCTAATTTGCATATACGAGGTCTCAGAAAAATTGCCACGTGCCCTTGTTTTCTCACCAAAATGAACCCTGCAAGCCCCGACGTCAACATACTCATTGCAGCCCTAGTTATTGTGACAGTACTGCTACTGTTCACAGTATACCATAACATCGTGCCAAGTGCATCAATTGAGCTAGGCTCACTTGCATCGTCAATCCAAAAGTTCGTCACATTGTCGACAAGTATACCCTATATCCCCGACGCCAAAATGGCTCCATCCCGGCTCGGACCCACATACTACCGCCTCCTCGGAAAAGAAGACGGCGAACGCATCCTCCTAATCCACGGAATTTCAGGTTCATCCAAAAACCCCTTAAAACAAAAGAGACTTTATCTTAACCCTTCTTTATGACCAAAACCCATAAACAGGAACATGGGCGTCCATGCCCCAAATCCCCGAATACCTTGTTGCCAAGGATACAGAGTCTGTATCTACGACGTCTACGGCCGCGGGTACTCCGCCTCACCCGGCGTGAAATACGACCACGCGACATACACACAACAGATCCACGACCTCCTCACCCACATCTCCTGGACACGTGCGAGTATCATCGCGTATTCCATGGGCGGTGCGATTTCCGTTTGTTTTGCGGCAGCGTATCCGGAGATGGTGGATCGATTGATATTGGCTGCGCCGGCGGGGTTGTTGGAACGGTTGCCGGTGGATGGACGGTTGGTGGGTGTTCCTGTGTTGGGTCCGTTGTTTGTGAGTTTGTTTGGGAGACGGTATTTGTTGAGGAGTTCGTTGGCGGATTATGCGGATGGTCCGTATGGGAAGGAGCCGCATATGGTAAGTCGTGTTTTACGGGGTGGATTTAAACTAATATGCTTTTTGTAGTTACACTTTGCCGCTGTTCAAGAACTCAATTTTCTCCATAATCCAGGACTCTTGCGTGCATATATTTCTACCATCACAGATGGTCCTATTTCTCGTATTCATGGTGCGTATGAGCGTGTTGGCAAGTTGTTGGGGAACAAGGTGCTCTGTGTCTGGGGCACTGCAGATACGATAGTGGAGCACAAGACCTTGATGCCACATTTTAGACGGTTGATGCCAAAAGCGAAAGTAATTGAACTGGAGGGGCGTAGTCATGCCTTTGTTCCAGAGACTTTTGAGGCTTTGTTGGAACCTGCCGTTGAGTTCTTGAAGAATCGGCAGTGAATTACATTCGTTAGTTTATGTCAAAATACTCATCATTAATCACTATTTCAAGTAAATGTCAGGAATGAAATTGTTTTCCAATTTAAGATGTCCATAAACGAGACTGCCACAAAGGCAACCATCATTGCCACTGCGGCACTCACACTATATGCCGTCTACCGACTGATTGTGCCCAGTCACCAAGCAGAGCTTGGTTCTCTAGCTTCAGTAAAGCCGAAAGTGCGACACCTAGTCGAGAAGCACTACCCAATCACTCCAGACTCCAAGATGGCCCCATCAAAGCTCGGACCAACCTACTACCGCATTCTGGGTAACCCAACCGGCGAACGAATCATCTTGATCCATGGCATCAGCGGTACCCAACCAATTTGACACTCGCTTACAAATCTCAACCGTTCATCAAACCCACATAGGAACCTGGGCATCAATGCCACAAGTCCTCGACTCCCTCGTATCCCGCGGCTACCAAGTCTGCGTATACGACGTCTACGGCCGCGGATACTCAGCCTCCCCTGGTGTCAAATACGATCATGTAACGTACACTCAACAGCTCCTAGACCTCATGAACCACATCTCCTGGCCACGTGCGAATATCCTCGGATACTCGATGGGAGGAGGTATTGCCACGTACTTTGCTGCAGCCCATCCGGAACGTGTGGATCGTCTTGTGCTTGTTGCGCCCGCCGGGTTGAGAGAGGATCTTCCATTCGCAGGAAGATTGTGGGTGCACCTGTCATTGGACCTCTTTTTTCGAATACGATTGGTCGAAAGTATTTGCTGGGAAGGTCAACTGCTGGTTACGTCAATGGACCTTACGGAAAGGAACCTCATATGGTACTTGCGTTTGATATTTCACACATACGATGTACTAATTCTGATTTTTATCAGTTGCATTTCGCTGAAGTTCAGGAATTGAATATCCTTCATAACCCTGGATTTATTCGTGCATACTCTTCAACTGTTAGTGATGGTCCTATTTGGGGCGCTCATGGAGCGTATGAACGTGTTGGAAAGCTGCTTGGAAACCGGGTGTTGTGTGTTTGGGGAACGGAGGATACAACCACTAGTTATGAAACTGAGATGCCACACTTTAAACGGCTCATGCCAAACGCCAAAATTGTAGAAGTGGAAGGAGCGGGTCACTCATTTTTGCCAGAGACATGCGAGGTAGTCTTGGAGCCAGTAGCTGCCTTTTTGAAGGAGCGTCAGTGATTGAAATATCCCAACAGCCTCATGGTATAAATGGCCTCATAAGAATATAATCGTGAAAAGTAAAATAAAAGATGATCTCATCGTGCGGTATCAAAGCAATCAGAATTCTCCGAAAATGAGGCCAGACCGTTTGGTCTTATTCGTTTGTTACCTTGTTCGCATCGCAGCCCTTCCTACTCCTCAAGCCCCATCATACCTATCGCTTCTACTAATTGGCGATTGGGGTAACCAAATCGACCTCAGTGATGAAGTCAATGTGGCCACAACGATGAATTCTTGGGCAGAGAAGCACTCAACTTCAGCCGTCATTTCTCTGGGCGATAACTTCTACAAAGGTGCAAAGATCGCTACTTTAACTCCTTTCTAATAATGTATCAGGAGGAGACTATGACTACGACGGCCTCAGTTCCCCCGACGACGATAAGTTCCACGTTCTATGGACAAATGTCTACAACGGAAAGACCCTCGCAAAACTGCCATGGTGGGTGATTCTCGGCAACCACGACTGGCTGAACCCACTCTCACAAATACGAACTGGAGTACCAACACCCAAGATGGAACATCCCCGATCTATTCTACACCAAGCGCGTCAAAATCCCCAACTCAAAAGCATATGCATCCTTCATATTCCTTGAAACCGATTTGATCCAATACGGCTACAACGCATATGGGAACATGTCCATCAACTTCCAACACCTCGGATGGACAAACGAAACACACACCCTCGAGAAACAATTGGCATGGCTGGATAACGAGCTCTACAAAGCCAACGAGGATGAATTCGTGTTTGTTCTAGGCCACCACGGCGGATTCACTTGTATCGAAGACATGAACGAATCTTTCGCAATGGCAAACGTCACAGCTCTCGTCAACAAGTGGAACGCATCGGCTTACATCCACGGACACCATCACACGTTGGCGTATTATTACACAAACGGGGGGAATACACTTCAAGTCCAGTCTGGCTCTGGTGGAAATGCGGATGGAGCTTGTGCGCCAGTGTCACCCGAAGCTCTTGGAAAAGAGTATGCTAACAAATATGGGTTCGCGCATTTGAGGGTACATGAAACTTATGCCCAGTTCGATTTCGTGACGGAAGAAAACGAGGTTGTATTTGATGCCCGCGTTAACAAGCGAGTGCCTGTGAAGGGTGTTAAAGTGGACAAGAAGTATTTGGTGGATGCAAAAGATCCAGCCGTACATTTCAAGAAGGGGAAAGGGAAGAAAGGAAAGGGAAAGGGAAAGAAGAAGGTAGTGATAGTTGAGTCTGCTTGAAATTATAATTATCTGATAAGCATAAATAAAAACCATGTTGTTCTGTTCAAGTTTATATTTCTAATCGCAAAAATGGGGCTGCTTGACAGCGTGCTCGTAGTGGCGGCTTCTGGCGTCCTCACCTTCTTCCTCGCATACCTCGTAGTTGTACCAAACGATACTGATTCGCTGGGCTCTTTATCTTCCGTAACTGATTCCACTGGATGTGCTATGCTTGAGCAGTTTTACCCACAAGACGATGACCACCATAGAGTTAAGCTCTCACAAGGAAAGACCCACTATTTCTTCAAAGGGCCTGTAGATGGTAAACGAATCGTGTTTATCCATGGTATCAATGGTTAGCTTCAAAACCAGTCTTTTGGGTCCATATGCTTATCTAAATCTAAATCACCACACAGTTACTGCATATGTCTTTCCACAGACTCTACAAGCTCTGGTAGACCAAGGATTCAGAGTTCTTGCTTACGATCTCTTGGGTATGGGCTACACTGATGCTCCAGGTTCGCTCCATGAGTGACATCGAAAACGTGCTCACACAAACGTTGAACAACAGGCGTCAAATATGACTCAGATACCTATACAGCTCAACTTAAAGACCTCTTGGATCATATCGGATGGGAAAAATCTGTCATCTGTGGACATTCGCTTGGAGGAGGAATTGCAACTGAATTCGCAGACAGATATCCGAACGAGTGGAGAAACTGGTTCTAGTTGCACCTGGAGGACTTAAACACGGCCTTCCAGTAGTTGCCAAACTGTTTGCAGTTCCATTCGTTGGAGAAACTATGTTTTATTTGGGGGGAGGGCTCTCTTGAGTCAAAGAGCAAAGAAGCATTTGCAGGGATTCATCGCTCCTCCATACAATGTAAGATTTTGCCTCTGTAATATTTTGATTCTTAAGGCATCAACAGGTTCATATGTACAATACACAACTCCTCAACTTCAAACACAACCCAGGCTTTGCACGCTGCTACTTCAAAACAGTCCAGCATGGTCCTATACAAAATCGCGACGCAACTTTTAAGAGGGTTGGGAAAGCGTTTGGTGACCGTGTGTTATGTATTTGGGCAAAGGGCGACACAACTTGTGACTTCAAAGTGGAAGGTGCTCGATTCCAGGAATACATGCCCGACGCAAACTTTGTCGCACTTGAGGGACGCCATACCGTTCTCGGAGAGCAGCCGATAGAATGTGTTCAACTCATTTCTCAATTTACGGAACAATAAGAGCCTCATATCGAAATTAACTTTGGGTCCATTAAATATAATTCCTCATTTCAATGAAATGCCATGTCGATTTACACCCTCAAGACCTTGTTTGAATCTGTCTGGTACAGCGCCACCAACCATTTTCGCATCACACACTGCATCCCATCCGCAATCACAAACGCATTCCTCGTCTTTGATTCTCACGCCTCGAAATGTCAATGAAATTCGAGGCTCTCGGTCAACTCTATGACAGTTTATGACATCTGCACGTCGAGCTCGAATGGCATGTTCCCATGCGAATCGAGACTGTCCAGCCATAAAACATACGGATCGTCGCGGGAGTTGGACTTGAAGCGTTTTGTGGGTTTGGAATGGTACAGTTGAATCATTTGAATGATATAACGTTCTCCATTCCATTTGTACAGAACTCAATAGACTGACAGACGTAATTGGAGAGTCGAAACGAGTGTGGGTGTCGACATGAGGCGAGATTCCTATATGAATGTTCAGATGTCATTGAAAACAGGAATCTCACTAACCAGATCCAGGTGGATACTTGTTCAGAGTTAATTGATTGAATCCGCGATAGCTGAAATCTTCAGGATACGTCTCTCCCAGTTTCTTTATAGCAGCATCCATTCTGGCCATCAGAAACTGACACCAAGAAGGCAAAGGTCCTGGAACTGTCTTGAAATCAATTTGATTCGTATTGTAGTCAAAAGTGAATCCGTGGTGTTGCACTTGTCGCTCAGAAAGGTTGATCCATGGATGCAAGTCCATTCCTTGAACGAGGGAAGCTTCCTCCTCCTCTGTGATAAAGTCGGGAATAATATGCAGACCAGGTATATCGCGCAAGATATCTGATGGATCTGTGAGAGTATCCTGAGCTGGAAACGGAACGTGTTTTGCAAAGAGGAGGTGGATCAAGCGGCCTGAGTCCTTCGGAGTCGTAAGAGTGAGCTTTGATGCTGGTACAATAATTTCATCGATATGGGCGGCTGTAGCTGTGAAGAGAGCATTATCCAGGTAGTCAAAAGCAGATGATGCTGTTGATGGTGACTCAAACTCTGCAAACGAAAAGGCTCGTCCTTTTGACACCTTTGAACTTCATGAGAACTCTAGGTACACAATAAGAAGAACAAACCTTAAGTGTTTTGAAGCCATCCAGGGTTCCAAGGACTTGCTCAATGGCCCTCACATCTCCTATACCACTGTCGTTGCCGACATTCAACAAGCATAAGGTGCTGCTCCGAGTGCTTTCTTCACTTCGGGTCAAATAGACGATGGTCTCGTAAGGAGCTCCTTCCTTGTTGGCGATTCCATGAAGGAGCTTTTGGACTTTCTTTTCGACGATAGACATTCAAACAAAGAAAAAACAATCTATTTGTTTATTATTTATACAGGAGAATTCTCAATAGACGAAAGCAGCAAGGACGCTAAACACATACAACTTATTCCTTCAACGACAAAGGCAGCGCTCTTGGAGGAAGTTGGAGCAGCTGGCGCAGTGGTTACAACGGTTTTGGTAGCAACAACAGTAGTACTGAAAGTAGCAACTGTCTGACAGGTTCCAGATCCACCTGTGGTAGAAGGGGCACAAATCAATCCAGTTTTGCACGGGCTGTTTTGAGTAGAAGGGTCACATGTTCCTCCAACATCAATTTCGCGGCGGGTACAAATCCCTGGAGCTTTGTAATTGAAAGGCGCTGGTACAAGGCAATCCAAACCAGATTCACAGATGGGCGAAGTCGCAGTGGCTCCACCACAAACTCCTCCAACAGGAACGTATTTATCTGGAATAAATTGACACATTCCTGCCGCGCCAGCTGGAGCTGGACCGACAGCTGGACGTGATGGAGAAACACAAATCAGACCCGCCTTACACTCCGCGCTATTTGGAAAGTCCTGCTGGCATGGTCCTCCAGCGTCATTGGTTTTGAGATTGCAACGTCCAGTGGAACCAGGAGCTCCCGAATCCAAAACACAAAGCAAATTAGGCTCACAGATTGGCGAATTCTGAGTTCCACCCCCGCAGATGCCTCCAACAATAACGTAAGCTTGAGGAGTTGGCTGGCAGGTTCCCGAAGCCGCGCTTGGAATTGAGCCAGGAAGGATACTGGCTGGTACACACACCAGACCGGCTTTGCATTGAGCGCTGGTATCTGGAAAGTTGGATTGCTCACATGGCCCTCCATCATCGCTAGATTTTCTGGTACAGATGCCAGTTGAACCTGGACCTCCAGTCGAAATACAATCAAGGTTATCCGCACAGATTGGAGCGTTGGCAGTACCGCCTCCGCAAACGCCTCCCTCAGAGACTGGATCCGCGGCATATGCGATGGCTGCGACAAACGCAAGGATGAAGAGACTTGGTTGCATGAGTTGCGTGTTGTTTTAATGAGACGTTAATTGCCCAATTTGTTTTTGAATGTTCCATTTTGTGGTGGAGATGAGTTGCCGCTCCTAATCACAGCGAAAAAAACAACGACTTCTTAGAATGTCACGTTATGACTGAATCTAGCATCCTTATGGACAGCGGGATTGAAATTGAAGAACACAGTGACATCCAGGTTTTCTTTCAATAACTGATAAGAACAGAACGCAAATTGACCCAACTTTACACGCCGTACCGTTTTGAAAAAATGGTTGACACGGTTGATCGATATCAATGATTCGACTGGTACAAATTCCTTGCGACGTTGGACCGGATCGTTCGAGCGAAAGACAATCCAATCCAGATGCACAGATAGGCGAAGTTGAATTACCGCCGCCACAAACACCCCCAACAGCAACATAACTGTCTGGCGTAAATTGGCACGTTCCTGAATAACTAACCAAGAAGCCGTCCATAGCTGATTGAGTTGGAGGAACACAAGTAAGACCAACCCTGCAACCACGAGCAAGTACAGATTGATCTGGATTCCAAGTCGAACACGGTCCACCCGCTTCGCTAGTTTTAATGCTACAAATTCCAGTGTTCAATCCAACAACATCCGATTGCACCGCACAATCAAAATTAGGCTGACACACATTCACATTCGGAGTTGGCCCTCCACAGATTTCACCAACGTTCGCCCATGCGCCTTTGGGAGTTGGTTGACACGTAGAAGGAGCTCCAACAGGGATAGGTCCAATTAAAGGAATACTTGCCGGAACACAAACCAAACCTTTCCCACACACAATCAAAGGCGATTTATCAATCTCACAAACTCCGCCTAATCCACTCACTTGTAGCTCCAAACACGTTCCCGCGGCACCTTTGGCTTGTACATTTGGAGGGTTGCAAACGAGACCGTCTTTGCAAATGGCAGTGTATGGGAAATCGAATTGCGCACATGGTCCTCCAATGTCGCTGACTTTTCTTTTGCAGATGCCAGTGGAGCCGGGACCGCCGCTCAGGTGCAGTCAAGGTTTTCAGCACAGATAAGTGTGTTGGAAGTACCGCCTCCACAAACACCGCCCTCAGGAACTGGGTCCACTGCAGAAGCAATGGCGGCAACAAAGGCAAGGATGAATAAGCTTGGTTGCATGCGTCTGTCTTTTGAGTTTTTTAAGTTTGGTTTAAATTGGTCAATTTGAGTTTTGGGAAAGTTTTTGAACACAGAACTTTATGAAATGATCCTCCCTCCACTTGATTCCTTCATAGAGTACCGCTGTTTCGTACTTCTTTTGAATGCAGCAACAGCCATCAGTGATCACATTTTCAGCCTCCGATCTTAGTCCGCTATTTTCCCTCTGTTCAGTCATCAATCCACCAAATCAACAAAAAAAGATACAATATTTATTTACTGCGTATCACGAATGCACAACGTAATAGTCAACCAAAAGAGTCCACATAAAATGAAAAGAAGAGAACCGGATAAACTTTCCCACGCTTCATCCAAACGACACCCTCCCGAATGAACCAGAAATACGAAAAATCATAAAGAGAAGGTATAAAAGAAAGATAGAGCGTCTACATAAAAGAGAAAAAGTCTACTCTACCCAATTCGCACTATACCCACCACCCACCCCTGAAAACCCACTCGCATACAACGACGACACATTCACAGGATACAACGGCGCATACTCTCCTTCCTCAAGACGTACACTAAGCCCAGAAGCAGCACCTCCACCCCTCCTCGTAGCACTCGCATTCAACACCGCAATCCTCGATGGCGAAGCCGCTTTCGTCGCCGTAACCGTCGTTGACCCCATTGAGTCAACCGCAACACCAGACTGCTGCACCCCAGGTCGAACTGCAATGGTTTCACCGTGACAGGGGGTTGAACAGCCAACGGACTCTGCGGCCGAAAGATATCCGACGTCGTCAACGGTCTCTGTTGGGCGACAGTGTGCGAGGGAGATCCAGGCCGTGAGGGTGTAGGTGTGTAGATTGGGTTTGGGGATGCAGGTCGGTTTAAGCCGATGGGTTCAGCGAGGGAGAGGTTCGCCATGCTTCCGACTTTTTTGAGGGGTCGGATCGTCATTAGTGGGGACGCAGGGGTTGCTATTTTGTTGCGTAGGCGAGCTCTTTTTCGTTGAGTTCTTCGAAGCGGTCGTCGGTTGGGATGACGGGTTGTGGTGGTGTCGGATTGGTTGGTGTAGGTGTGACTGATCTTGAGGAAGAGAAAGAGCTGTAGATGGACGGATTGGGGAAGGCGCGATGGGGAGGGTGTCAACGGCGATAAGTTTGGAGGGGGTTGCTGAAGCTGTTGTTGGGATTGGGGCAAATATTGTAGATGCAGATCGAGACGGAGGGGATATATGGGATGTTGCATTCTCATAGATAGATTCCATCTCCAAGCTTTTCCTTCTGTCTCGGCTGAATTCGGCGTCAATCTTTTTGGCTTCATCGGCAATGACGGCAGCAACTTTCAAGGCCACTTGCGATGCTCTTCGTTTGCGCATTACTTCAGATTCAAGGTCTAGTGCGCTTGGGCTTTTCTTGAGTGTTCCGGTTGAAGTGGAAGGAGAACCTAAGGGTGTACCGTTTCCGTAGCTACTCTTGATCATGACCAAATGATTCATTCCACCACGGTTGTCCCATGACTCGATGCCGCCCATGACGCATTTCAAGGCAAACTCCAAGTTGACGATCCGATCTCTCGAACCAACCACAGGGGCACCATTAGAAGCATCACACACCAATTCGATACGAAAGCGATCGATACTTGGATATTCTGGAGAAGGTGGGTGGATAGAGTTGACATAGGTGGCTAGGGGAGATGCTGACGAGGACTTCCAAGAGTTTGAAGTAAAGACAGCTGATATTTGTTTTTCAAAGTGCAAGTTTTGAACGAGGACGGTGAGATGCAAAGTGATTGAGTCAGAGATGGTGGAAGACGGGGTAGGGTTTGTAGGAGTGACGATTCGAACGGATTCGAACGCAATCGGGAAGACTTGAGCAGGGACAGGATGGGAGCGATAGGGGACGGAGTGGTGGATGAAATGACCGCCCAGGAGGGAATATCATTGTCCTCTGAGGGATCAGCGACAAGGACCAAGTCCGCGAGGTTGGAGGGAGTGTGTGGCTGAGTGATTGGTTTTGCATAGACCGAGCCGGCACCCACTTGGCGGGGCGACTCTTCGTTGTTGAAGAGACAGAGGGATTCTGAGCTGAAAGAGATACGTTTTGGTTTCTGGGATAGTTATGTTTAGTTCTTTCCGTAACCAGTAACAGTGAAACAAGGCAGTTACCTGGGCAATGGACAGGGCCGGAGACGATGGCGAATGCTTCAGAATGCCCGAGTTTTGGCGGCGCAGAATTGGTTTGTTTACGAGATCGGCGTCGGAGGCAACTCGCCGGGGAAAGTGCGTTGAGCAATCGGCGGCAACGAGAGAGTACTTTGCCGTTGTCGTGGTTGTGGCTGAGGAGGACGAGCACGAACACACACTCGATCCACTCGATATCGACGATGTTATCGACGATTCGCTGCCGGCACGGGACCGTCGGGACGTGGTGATGGTGAATGACATGCACTTGGTGGTGGTGGTGGTGTTGCTTGCCGGATGATTTGCAAACAAAGATGCCCCCAAAAAACAAAAAAGCATCTCCTCGATTGTCCGATAAGAAAAAACAGGGCCAAGATACGCCCATTATCAGCATATCAGCCATATCAACCATATCACACCACTGCTTTAACCAAGGGTTGCCGGAACATGTTTCTCCTTGCCATAAGCCGTTATCTTGCACACCCCTCGTCAAAGCTTCTCATTAAAATGAACCCAGTTTGCTTCAAAGACAGGTTCAGCACAAAATTCATCTGACAAAGCAAGAACAATGACTATCAACTGAACAATGAAACTCGTTTCTAACAACAATGAAGAATGGCTTTACACTATCTTCAATCAGACAACAATGACAAACCGCCTTTTTATACCCGTCCCTGTTATATACTACAGCGGGATCCTTCTAAATACCCTTGTACTCACGGCAATCTTGCGAAGAAAGCGAGATACACTATGGACTCAGATGGGAAAACTAATGACCTGCTTAATTCTCTTGTTTTTGGTGTACAGTATTGGTATGGCTGTCCTTTGGACATGCTACGTCTTTTTCGATGATCAAGAGTGGGTTTCTGGCGGTCCTGTGTTGCAGCCTATTTTACACCGAATATATGGAGGATTCAGGTAGATTACTCCCTGTTGACTGCCAACAAAACCTATCAACTAATCGATTTCTAAGCTACACAGGAACAATATTTATAGCATCTCTCAACACAATCATTGCTCTCGAGCGATACTCCAAAATAGTCCTCCAACTCCCTATCGGCCTCGACAAACGATACCTCTTTTTCGTTCTCGCTATTGCAACAAGCCTCGCAACCCTCTTCGTTGTATCTTTCGCACAAACAGTAAAAGCCCCCTCTCCATTTTCCACTGAAAACCATCTCATCCCCTCTTACCAATCCAGCCAACAACAGACAACCTCCTCCCAACCTCAAACACACGTGCATGTCTCATAAGCGGAATCCTATACTCCTCCCTCACATTCACAGCAATCACGTACCTCTACGCGCGAAGCTACGTGACAAGTCTTCAAATGATTGAGATTATCGCGACTGCGAAACGGAGCCGCGAGGCGAATGAGAGGCTTGTTGCTGCAGTCGCTGGAAACAGCAGTGTCGCGTTGCCTGCGGGGAATGATACCGCGAGTGTTCGAAGATCGACTGTCGGTGGAGACCGTCCAATCCAGCAATCTCCGAACGAGGAGGCGCGTGGTGTTGGCGGAGGAAAGTCGAGCGCGGATGAAGAAGAAGCATGGCGACAAAAGATGGTTTTGTTCAATTGCGTTTTACTCGTTGCCGCGTTTCTCGTTTCGTATCTTCCTCTTGTTGCGGTTGCGATTGTTAAGGCGACGAGTGTGGAGGGGACTGTGGATGGGAGGTGGGTTGTGTTTGGGGAGGCGATGAGGGCGTTGGATACGGTTGCGAGTCCGGCTTTGATTTTGTACTTTCAGCATGATTTCGTAAGTATTTTTAATTGCTTGGGTACACGGTTCTAAATGAGTCGGTTTTATAGAGACATGCGCTGAGGTCCACACTGGGACTCACACCTTTGACTTCACTCAATAACGAGCCTGGTGCTGAGAGTTAGTAAATAAATATGAGCTCTTGTCAACATAATACACCCACTGAACTCCATTGCCGTTTCATGCCGTTAGAGATGAAGTCGCGAAAAGTTGAGTGGTTGTGGCGTGCTCCGACAAGAGATGAAGCTCCGTCTTCAAACTTTCCAACCAAAAAATACATAAGTAGAAGAATAACAATCACCAAAAACCCACAACAACAAAACCTTCCGTCCTCTTCTGAAAAATGCAAGTTTCTCACCTCTCAACGCTCGCTCTCCTCGCAGCCTCTTTCGTCACGGCCGCTGACGTTAAACCAATTCCTGTCGGAGGAATCTGTGAAAACAATAATTCTCCAGCTTGTGAATCAAACTTGGATTGCATCCCACAAACGGTGTCCCTGGAACGCAAGGAATCTGTACCTTAAAACAAAACGACATTGGCGGCGAATGCAGGCAAAACTTTCCTAATAGCGCAATCTGCAAATCAGGTCTCATCTGTGTCCTACCTAAACTTCCTGCTGACGGTATTCCCCGCCCCGGAACTCCGGGAACGTGCCAACTTCCTGCAGTGGAAAAGCCTATTCCTGTCGGTGGTGTGTGTGGAGGACAGACTAAAGCAGTCTGCGAATCCAATTTAGATTGTGTATCGACAAGCGGAATCAACGGCGCGCAAGGGGTTTGTACTCTCAAGCAACGTGACATCGGAGGAGAGTGTAAGCAGAACTTCCCCAACAGCGCAGTATGCAAGTCAGGGTTAGTTTGTATACTTCCAAGCCTTCCAGCTGACGGCATTCCTCGCCCGGGAACTCCAGGAACTTGTCAATTGCCAGTTGAAGTAAAACCAAATCCAGTTGGTGGAATCTGTGGCGGCACCCAAAAGCTGACCTGTGAATCAAACTTAGACTGTATCACTGCGACATTGATCGACGGCGCGCAAGGAATCTGTGCGTTAAAGCAAAGCGACGTAGGTGGTCAATGTGAGCAAGTATTCCCAAACAGTGCAGTTTGCAAACCTGGTCTTGTTTGTGTTCCACCTACTCCTCCTGCAAATGGACCACCACTTGCTGGAGCTCCAGGAATTTGCCAGAACCCACCACTACTACCTTGGACTACGTGGCTTCAACAGTTGCCCCAGTTTCCCTACTACAACTTCAGCCAGTCAGACCTCATATTCTCCAGCAGTTACAACCACGGTAGCTGTTGCCACCAATGTTCTTGCAAGTGGCGCTTCAGTGACAGCAGGAATCGCCTCATTTGTTACCACCAGCCTCATTGTCGCGTTCTTCATTTGATTGTGGAACTTTTTTATATACCTTCTCGATCAGATTTCAAAAGATTCACATCCTCATCCAGCCTCTTTCCAATAAAGCCTCTATTTGACAAATTTCTGGTTTGTAACGACATTAATTTCCAGCCTCGAAAATGGTGATGGAGATCCGAGCTCCGGACGCAATTTGAACATGTGGCGGTCCAAACGGTACTATAAAAGGGTGAATTGTGGTTCACCTTCGTTCACCAAACTCAAGAATCAAATGCAGTTTATTACAATCATTTCCTTTGCAGTCGCCGCTACCCTCGTCACTGCCGCAGACCCAAAAACCAACCCTGTTGGAGGAGCTTGTGGAGGTGGTACCCAAAACGCTCCAATCTGCGAGACCAACTTAGACTGTGTACCTACCAGCAATGCCATCGGCGCCAAGGAATCTGTACCATCAAGTCTAGCGACCTTGGAGGCCATGCCAACAACTCGACTTCCCAAACACAAGCGCCGTCTGCAAAACCGGTTTAGTCTGTGACGCTCCCGTTGTGCCAACCGTATTCCCACCTCCAAAAGGAATCGCGGGAATCTGCAAGAAAGCTACTCCCGTTGGTGGAGTCTGTGGCGGAAATGCAACGAATACTCCACTTTGCGACGTGAACTTGGACTGTGTCGCTCCATCAGTTGGCTCTCAAGGAATTTGCACTGTCAAGACCAGCGACGTGGGTGGACCTTGTCAGCAGTTGGACTTCCCAAACACGAGTGCGGTTTGTAAAACGGGATTGGTTTGTGAGGCTGCTGTCGCGCCAGCTGTGTTTCCACCACCAAAGGGAATCGCTGGAAAGTGCAAGAAGGCTGACGCTCCTGTAACAACTGCTACTTCGGCAGCTACCTATGCGGCTACTACCACCAAGGTTGCCTCGACTACTAAATTTTTGGTTAGCGGCGCTTCAGTACAGACTGGATTCTTTGCTGCTGGTATCATCGTTGTCGGTGCCTTCACTCTTTGATCAAACTCAACAGAAACGCTTTCAGTAGTTGATTAGTGTTATTATCATTTATCAGTAAAATAAAGCTCCATTAGGAAATTACTTCATAACAAACTGATATTTTGTAATGCTAAATTATGTAGGCGTCTAAGACATCCATGTACTATAGCACTTAAATCTCTGGTAAACTTCACCGCTCGAAACAGCAAATCTCAGTAATGCACTCACTATCAGAAACATAGCTTTACAAATATCAAATTACAAAGATGATTCACGAAGAAGATTAAGAATCAGATGGATCCAATCATTTTACTGCTTCTTTGAACTTTGTGATGGCCTGGGTTTTTTTCATTCGTGTTTTGAACCGTGTGATTGAGCGCCCCCTTCAACCACAATAAAAAGCCCAACGCTTCCAACAACAAAATGCAAACAAAACACACCGAAAACAAAAAATGCAGATTGCTACTCTTGTTACCCTTGCCTTTGCCGCTGTCGTTACTGCTCAGGGCGGAAAGCCAGCCACTACCACTGTTGCTGCTGCTGTCACCACCGCTCAAACCAAGGCATCTACAACTGCTATCGCCGCCGCCGCCGCTGCTGCTCAGACTTCTGCCGCTGCTGCTGCCACAACCACCAAAAAGAGTGGGGCAATGGGCGGAGCCGTCTTCTCCGGAATGATTGTTGCGGGAGCTGCTGCCTTGTTTTAGATATGCTTTATCTTTATGAGCTTAGACGAAAATAAAGCGTAACAGATTAGTGTAGATTGATGTGTACCAAGATTGTTTTATGTAAAACTGAGCTTTGGAACACCAAAATATCGTTGGAGTGCTTCCTCCCGCAATTACAATGTAGTTTGGTTTCTTTCATTTCGTCTTTACTAGGGAGTTTGGTTGATGGTAGTACCTCGTCTTTGTAACAAGTCGAATATATGAAGTAGCCAGTATATATCAAAATTAGAAATATGTACTTAGATTATATATTGATTTAAGCCTGAAGTTGAATATCTATTTGTGAATCAGTTTTATCTGAGTCGGAGGGATGTGTCCAATCAACAAAGTTTTGATGGATTTGCTGAATTTGTCGCCTGCTGTGATCACGGGTAAGTTACTGATGAGCGTTTCTCATTGGTCATATCGGAAGGTTGATGGATTTTGCACGTGATTGACGCCAACAAAAGCTGCCACAAAGCCCAAACTGAGGATGAAACAATAAGCCTAACCGAAAAATGCACATCCTCATTCTTCTTACTGCTGCCTTTGCGACTCTTGTTACCGCTCAAGTTGAGCCAACAGCTACCGCTGTTGCTGCTGCTACGACCTCCGTTAATCAAGTCAGAGAGTCGATCACTGCTACTGCTGCCGCTGCCACTATAACCCGTAGTACGACTACTACGAAAACAAAAAGGAAGAAGAAAACTGCAACTGCAACTAAACAGAAGAAAGGCAGTGCTGGAGAAAGATTCGTATACTCTGGATTGGCTTTCGTGGGTGCTGTTGCCTTGCTTTAAACTCCATTGTAATTTATGAGTTTAAATCTTAATAAAGTATGCAAATTATTAGAATTATCCTTTGCGAAAGAGGGATGTCAAGTAGGGGTACTATGAAAAGGGGACAGAACAAAAAATCAACATGATTCTCACAGTTCGTGTCCTTCTATTGCTTTGGCTTTCGATGGCTGCCGCTGTCCCATTGGCGGAGTTTGCGGTGGTGGAACTCAAAACGCGCCAACCTGTGATTCAAACTTGGATTGTTTCATTCAGCCAGATTCCACACTCGGAACGCAAGGAACATGTGTCCTCAACCAAAGCGGCCTTGGGGGACCTTGCAATCAACCAATTCAAAACAGTGCAATCTGCCGTGCTGGTTTGGTCTGTATTGATCCAACCCCAATGCGCCCAGGGGAATCTGGGACTTGTCAAGAAGGGGTTGGAAACCTTGTATCCGTCGGTGGAGTTTGTGGAGGCGGAACAGCCAATGAGCCGAGTTGCGAACCAAATTTGGATTGTGTTTCGTCGAATCAATGGCCCGGGTCCAAAGGAATCTGCACCCTCAAGATGAGTGATGTTGGAGGACCTTGCGATCAACCAATCAGAAATAGCGCCGTTTGCAAACCAGGACTTATTTGTTCACATGATGGTAACTTCTATCCAGGAGCATATTCGCAGTTAGGATCATCAGGAACCTGTCGTCGTGGTGTTGTAACGACTACGTATTGCCCTCCGACTCCATATTATGGAAGTAAAAGCAGTGGAGCCCATGTTTACTTTGCCGTTATTGGATATATGGCTATGATTGAATTAGTTTTATTTTTTTGTAATTGATGCACTTTATTTTTCAAATTGGTTATTTCTGCTGATAAAGCAACCTTGCTTCCACATATGTACTTCTTGCCAGTTCGAGTCAATCTAAGTCAAGCCCATGAGGTACCTGGTTGCGACAAAGAGTTTTGAAGGAACAGAATGCGAATCGTGCAAAATCCCATCTCATGCAAACTATGATCTATCACCACCGTTTCCCCCGCCATTGTCGACAACAACATTTTCCTCTCTAACTACAAATCTGTAAACGTCACCAGCATTTTCTAGCCAGCTCGTGATGCCGTCGCATCAGCACGTGTCTATTTAACTGGCCATTAATTTTTGCACTGTACCTGTTGGAGCGTTGTACCTCGGATTTTCATTCCTTTCAACAGCAGTCCCATGAACTGATCGTTGTTCAACATGAACATTTCCTTTTTATTGTAATGCAACCAGCCGATGACATCCCTAGACCCGGGGGTGCAGGAATGTGCCAATTTATGCCAGATAGCTACGTTCCTGTTGGAGGCATTTGCGGTGGTGGTACTCCAACTTCACCAATCTGCGAATCTGGATTGGTGTGTGCTGTGGCATCTCAATTTATTAACAATATCAGAGCGCAAGGAATATGTTCTTTCAATATTGCCAGTATCAGCGATGCAGGAGGTCCGTGTAAACAACCGATTCCGAACAGGGCAATTTGCAAGCTTAATCTGCGTTGATGCCACTCTTCCGCTTGTTGGGCCCCCTGCACCTGGATATTCAGGAATGTGCCAATTTAAACCAGACACGTATGTTCAACTGGGTGGTATTTGTGGCGGTGGTACTCCAACGTCTCCTGTCTGTGAAACAAAGTTAGTTTGCCTTGCATCCGGACCCTTCGATCCAAAAGCACAAGGTAATTGCTATCGCCAAGAACATAATCTTGGAGATTTGTGCCAGTTATTGGAAGGTTCTATCCCATGTAAAGCTGGATTCGTCTGCGTCAATTCAGACTCAATCAGCCCAAACCCATTTGGATATGGTAAATGCCAGCCATTAAATTCATTTGCAACTTCTGTCGCCGCTGTTACTGGTTCCACTGCTATCACTACCGCTACAGCCGTCACCACTAAGTTGGTTGCAACTACGGCCCCAGCCGCTCCCACTTCCATTGAGAGTGCTGCGACTATTGACATTGATATCAGTATTACTCTACTTGGTGTTGTTGTTGTTCTCGTCTATTAATTCGATTGTTTCCAGTTATATTCATAAAATACATTAAATAGTTTCTTTGATTTGTTTCAAAAATAGAGTTTGCAAGCCTTTGTTTGGAAAAACCATAAATGAAGCCTCTATCCATCACATGCACTAATTGACGCATCAGAGACGAGCGAAACAAGTAACACATTTACGTCAAGGCTATCTTAAATTGACATATAAGACTATCATGATTCACAGGTTTAATTGGGAGGCACAGCCTCGAATCTCGCATCTCCATCTCCAAACCGGGTATTCAAAAAACAAAATTAGGCCAATTCGCTGGCCGCGCCGCAAAAAACAATACTCCAAAATGCAACCAAGTCTACTCTTTATTGTGTGCATTGCAGCCATTGCTCATGCTGCAGATCCAGTCTCAGAGGGAGGCGTTTGTGGAGGCGGAACTGCCAACGCTCCAATCTGTGTGGAGAACCTCGACTGCATTTCAACCGGAGGTCCTGGATCAACTGGCATCTGTACAAGGAAATCGAGCGACGTTGGAGGCCCCTGTGAGCAACTGGACTTCCCAGATACCAGTGCCCGTTGCAAAGTTGGACTTGCCTGTGAACCTGCTATTGTTCCTGCCATCTTCCCTCCTCCAAAAGGCATCGCTGGAAAGTGTGTTGTCCAGCAAATCAGTGATGTTGGAGGACCGTGCCTGGAGCCCAAACTTGTCAGTGCAATTTGCATGAGTGGCTTGGTATGTGTGCCAGCAAGTATTCCTCAGACGGGACCTGCTTCAATCACTTCGGGAACTTGTCAACCAACACCTCAGGAATACGTTCCGGTTGGAGGCGTCTGTGGAGGTGGAACTCAAAATGCACCAATCTGTCAGTCCAATTTGGATTGTGTTACTCAAACTGGAGCTATTGGAGCTACAGGCATCTGTACAATCAAAACGAGTGAAGCTGGAGGAGAATGTCAGCAAGACTTTCCAAACAGTGCGGTTTGCAAGGCAGGTCTGATCTGCGTTCCTCCAACACGTCCAGCTGTTGGACCAGCCCCAGCTGGTGCACCAGGAATGTGTCAGTTTACACCAGATAAATACGTTCCTGTTGGAGGAGCTTGTGGTGGCGCCAGTCCAACTTCGCCCGTCTGTGAATCTGGGTTGGATTGCCTTGTTCCACCACCTTTCAATTACAAGGCTCAAGGAATTTGTACACGTCGTGAAACTGATGTTGGTGGATCTTGTCAGCCGTCTGTTCAAAACAGCACTCCGTGTAAAGCTGGATTGATTTGTGTCCTACCAAGTCCTCCAACGCCAGGTGGATTTGGAACTTGTCAGCGGTTGTATGTACTGCTGCCACTACTGCTGTCATTGCTACAAAGTCGGTCGTTACTACTGTACCAGCTGCCCCAACATCCGTCAAGAGCGCTGCCTTGGTTGTTGAAGGAATGAGTTGCGTTGTATTGGGCCTCGTTGCCACTTTTGTTTTTTGAATCCACATAAAGTAAATAAATAAGGATTAGATTATGCATTATGTATCTGACGTCGCGACGGCAAATCGTCTTTCAATCAACAGCAACATTCATTTCGGGTCTTCAAGGGGGCCTCAACCACGTTGTGGATTAAATGTAGAAAGAGCCAAGATAAAAAGTAACAAGATCGTATTCGTGTATTATACCACGCATCCTTTGCATGCTTCTTCAGCCTCCAATATAGAAACTAAAAAAACCAACACAAACCCCATGCACCACCATCAAGCAAATTACAAGTCCTTGACAATGTGTCCCTTCTCGGAGACGTAGATACCGTCCAAGAACTTACGGATATCCTTGTTTCTAACACGGGTAGCTTGCTGGATCTGAGCGGCAGACTGAGAAACCATCTCAACATCGTTTCCAACCAACACAATCTCATCCTTCTGTCCACCAGTGGTGTGGGCGACAGTGACACCCTCCAACATTGGCACCTTCATGATAACCTTCTGTCCGACGAAGTTACGGACCTCAACGTTCTTGGCATCGTCAGAGATGTTGACGTTGATGGGGAAGTGCGCGTAGACGAAACGCATCTTGTACTCGTAACCCTTGGTGACACCGGTGATCATGTTCTCGATACGGGAGGTGATGGTACGGATACAGGCAGAGTGCTTACGACCGGCAGACCAGACACGGAAGACGTACTTCTTTGGACCAACCTTGGTGCACTCGAAGTCAACGTGGTTGAAGGCCTTCTGGAGAGTTCCACGTGGACCCTTGACACGGACCTGACGAGCCTTGATCTCGACGGTGACTGAATTGGGAAGAGGGTTTAGGATTATGGATGTTGGGGGAAGGGGTAAAAGCAAAGTGAACTCACCGTTGTCTGGAACGATGATTTCCTTTTCCTGGGAGATGGTCTTCATTTTAGATCTGTAAGATGATGGCGACTGATTAGTTTACAGGTCCAAGCGTTGTGTTGGGAGAGGGTTGAGAAGGGGGTTGTTTGTGAATCGCCCCTCCAAAGCTTATGCCCACTAGTTGCTGAAGGTTGATAATTTCGAATACGAGTCCACTACTTTCGCATGGTTGCTGTAAGCTGCGCAGATCAGAGGTAGCTAGACGTGAGAGTTGAGGGATGCCCTTGAGGACATGACTCCCAACTACTCCCGCCCATCCCAGCTGATCCGACCGCCATCCATTCGATCCAGCGATGCGTCCATTGAGTGCAAGTATCGTCCAGGGTAACTGATGCGCAGTGTGACGATGGTAGCTGATGGCAGGGCAGCAGGATGGAGGTGGTGGTGGCAAGTCAGGCATGTCACGTACGTTTTGGTCTTGAAAAATCTTTGGACTTGGGCCAAAAGACAACTTAACACACTCCCACTCTTTCACCACTTGCTCGCACAGCAGCGAGAGAGTGAAGGAGAAATGGACTTTATTCAACGAACGGTCGAGGCTGGATGTCGCACGCTCGTTACAAGAGTCACACACCAGCTCCAAAGCTATTGGGGATTCTGCTTTAAGCCTAGACCAACTGCTATTCGTTCTTCCCCAACTTCGATAAAACTACAAAGTGACGACAACATTCTGAAACACACTTCTCATGGGACGAATCAATTTGAATCCTGCTCATCTGCTCAACGTCTTGACACGCAAACTCGGACATTGTGGAACAGCTCACCAACAACTTCAAATTGCATGAAGACACCAGAAAGGAAGTCTAACACGTCCATGTTACTGAAAACACCCCGGCTGAACGTGTCGAAAAGGCGAAGGAGGAATCCTCCAAACGATTCCTGTATCAACTCCAAAGAGGCGGAAAGGATTGCTCAATATATTATCCAAAAAAGGAAAGAAAATACTGATTCCGGATGGGTAAAGACGCCAAAGCTCAGGAAGAGGAAGAGAGACAGTGCTGTGGAAATGGAGAGCCATTGCTTCAATACGAAGAGGAAAGGAGGAATACAATCGAATTTGAGAGCAAAAGGAAGAGAAGACGAATAATAGAATAGAGTAATAGGTTATGAAATAATTGACTGATCGAAAGCAGCCTCTTTTGAACCGAGTCATCCCCCACCCACCTTCAATCCTCCCTCAAAACACCATCCTTCCTCATCAAATGTCTGCCACTGTTATCCAACAAGACCGAGAACAAGAACGAGAACGAGACAAAGACAAACGCGACATCCGCCGCTTCTTTGCCTCGCAACGTCAAAGTCAAAGTCAAAGTCCAAATGCTGTTGACCAACAACACCCCAACCACCATACACGTCTTTCATCCTTCCTCAAATCAATCTCAATTCGTAAAGTTCGCAATCAGAGTCTGCCACCGTCTTCCGAATTGTTGTTTGAAAATAAGGCATCAACAACAGCAATCATCCTTGAACCAAACGGACACGTCTCTCTCGCAAACCAAGGCCGCTCAAATAGCCTTCCATCTTTACCAGTATACTTTGAGCGATCCGTATCTCTCGCCGCTTCAAGTTATCTCTCTGTCAACAATCTCCACACAATCTCCACTCCTTCTCGCACTTATTCGCAATCAGCCTCAACCAGCAATACGCAACAACGGTTTAGACAACCTCTAGATACGGATGAGTTCGTCATCAAAGATGAAGACCCTGCTGTGGACACCTTGACGTATATGCCTCCTGACATACCAATTCAACGCCGAACTTCAGTCTCTCGACACAGCCCTCTTCTACACGATACCACTGAATCCACGATTGCTGTTACAACAGAAACGAAGGATGACAAACTCAAGACATTGGACTCGCCACCTTCAGCCCCAACCCAAACCAAACACCCACCGAACGTCGAACATTAAGAAAAACGCGGTCATTCTACAATCAATCAGACGACCAGAGTCACACTGCCGATGCCATCATATCAGCTGCAGTCGCTCCATTCAATTCAAAAGCATCGTCGACAACAGTCTTTCCGAGTCGAAGATCCTCGTTACCTGTAAACACTTCCACTTCAACAGCGTTTCGGAGCATGGTCACGTCAATAGCATCATCAATGTCCGATATGAGTTCAACAGAGTCTTCAGAAACAGCGTTGGACGTGGCTCATCCGATAAATCCAAAAGACGTTGTTATAGACCTGTTCGATGTAGTTGTGGATGAAACTCCGGTCAAGAATGTGCATGTGCATTCATCGCGAGTTTCTATGGGTGGAAACAAGTTGGCCCGGTTGCTGCGGGCGTTTATTCCAGAGTCGGTCATTGATGCTGAGCGAATGCGAAAAAATAACGCCCCTCGGATGGAACGGTCGCTTTCTCTTATGAATAACCTGGAGTTATGGCTTGTTGATCAAATTTGTGAGTTGCTGTTTTCCCTTATCTTCTTTCGTCTTTCCAACTAACGCAACCAACTTGTTTCAGATAACGTGTCGTTCCAGAAGTTGAGCAAAGATTCTTATCCGTTGGCTGAGGCTGTGGTCATTTCAAATTTGGTCAAGTCACTCATTTCCCGATATCCCGCACTCAAGCGGCGAAATTTCTGATCTTGATGGGAGCTGTGTGCCTCCAATCATTGGACGATGTTCAAAATGCAATTCACTAAAGATACCATCATGAATAAATATCATTCTATTGTGTACATGTATCTTTCATTCATTAGAATTCACCTCTTTCTGTCCACGCCAGTACTTAGGAATTGAGTCGTGTACTGCTTGGTTAGTTTATAGTGGAAGTGCTTGGTTGGACTTCAAACATCAAGTGACTCGAGGCTGTGCGTTCAATTCTATTAGTGTAAGGACCCTTATATAATACTATTTCTGCGAGAGTAAACGAGATCGTGCCAAGATGAGCTATCAATAGTTTGTCGCGCTTTTAAAAGAAAGGTTTGGCACTCAAAGATTGAATGTGTTATCTGTTTTGGCACTGCCATCAATGAAAGTTACAGACAACACCGGATAAATACCCCTGGTCACTCGTCACTCTTGCATAACTGTGGCACTCATTCAACATGTGCAAAAGTGTGTCTGATACGAGCGTGCAAGTGCGAAAGCAAAGCAGCAGAGACACAAGTTTGCGCACAAAGTCAGAGGGTTGAAATCGAAATCAGTCGATTTCCAGAAATCTCTCTCCAACACAAAAACCCACCAAAAATGGCTCGCGTTGTCCCGAATCCCGTCAGTCTGCGATCGTCGCCCGAGCCTCTGATCAGCAGCATCAAGGCCTTCTGGACATCGACAGTGACCAAGAAGAAGGAGGTGACTGGCCAGCCGGTGATCCCAAAAAAGAGCCACAGCTTCAGCGACCTCAGATCATCCTGGTCCTCCTCTGCCAACAAACAACAACGAACCACTACTCCGCCACCACCCTCGCAGGCCCTGGACCACCTCGATCGCAGCGCTTCTCCTCCGCCACGAGCCCCAACGCCAATCGCAGAGACCAGCCTGAGTGCCCAACGAGATGTCACTAAACGAGTCCGCAGACCATCAGCAGCAACCCACACCGTCATCACTGCCGAAGCATTCCCTCTCGCCGACGACGACTCATCCTCAGACATCAAGAAGCTGTCAAACAGAGACTCGGGGGTCTTTGACCTTGACTCGACATCTGTCCCTTATTTGGCTGACCAATCGGACGAAAAGACTGTGACAGCAACTCCCCCTTCCCCACCACCCCTCCAATTCAGCGAAATGGAAATCATGGCCATATCAAAAGCTCTCTGGCGACTGTCAGCTGGGCCTATGGGCTTTCCGCCTCAACCTGAGGACGTTTCAAGGAAACTCTCGAAGCGAAAACACATGTCGGCGACGGGAGAGGATTTCAACACATATATAAGTAAGTGTAGCTACAAACTTATCTGTGTCTGACTTAGGCTTGTCTGACATTCAAAAATTAATCAGGCCGAATCTCATATGAAAAGCTGTCAAAGGCGAGACCTCTTGTTCAGCAAGTGCAAATATCGAATCTCATACAAAGGGTGCAGTTCTCAGACCAGTACAAGTATTGGCCGTTCCACAACTGAATTGGAGTTCAGTCACATCGGACTGAATGTCTCCCTTGCATTTCCCCACCTTTTTTTATAATAGTTTTTAGAGCCATCTATGCTCAAGGTTTTTTTGTTTATAATGTTTTGTTATTGGAAATGAAAAAGAGTTGACCTCGTTCTTTGACACCATTCTGAAACAATCGGTGACGTCAGAGTTCCCCCAAAACAGATTCTCATCGGAAACACTGCTGCCACCCATTTGCCGTTTGTTTGACACATAACAAGAGCTAATGATGAATTCAAACGACGATTATTCAACACATTCAAACGACCAATCGTGGTGGCCCAGCCGGAATAGCTCCGAACAAGGCGACAGTTACTCAGATCTTCACCGCAAGAAGTCATCAGAGTCTCTCTTCTTTGTGACACCGTACTGGAATCCTTGGACACCAGAAACAGATAGTCTTGAAGACCATGGTCTGGACTTTGAAAGTGCTTCAGCCTCGACAAGCCCCCCGACAACTTCAAACCACCAAACCTCCGGCAGCCGGTTATTGCCTTTGACTTCAAGTATGACAAATGCTCAGCTTATTGATCTTGCTGATGCATTTACGAAACTACTGGGGAAGCGGACAAGTAGTAGGAACAGTCTTTTCGATGACGATCTCAATTCTATGCTTCGTAAGTTACCTTTGAGAGTTGTTTCAATCAATGTATTAACTCGATTCTTATTTTGTGTAGACACGATATCGTACTCAAAACTGAATCAACTTCGACCACTTTCCCAACGAGTCCATATATTAAATCTATTGTTGCGATTGGAATTCTTTATTGACACATCGGATTCCAGCTCCTCTTTGTTTGAGGATTCTTGATCTCTTTAGCTTCATTCTGGAATAAACCAAATTCCACTAATAATAGTCGCTGAAAAAAAAGGACCAATAATCAAACACGTTTTCTTCTTCCTCTGTTCCATAATTATTCCATAATTATTCTGGCGCACCACGCAAAGCATTCCGAAAGAATCCCCTGACTCAACCAGCGCGAGACAATGGTCGGTCTCGCCCGGCCCCACTCGAGCACCCCCTCCAACACGCTCTCAGACATCAAAGACCGCAGCGTTGCAACCTTTAAGTCCTTCTGGCCCGTCATCAGCAAAAAGCCATGGACAGCAAACGCCACTCTCCACGCGGATGTAAAACTAGCAGCAGCAGCAGCAGCAGCAAGGAATCAGCGGGACCTGCGATCCGAGCCTACCGTTGCCTCTATTTATCGAAGCCCTCAGGTCCCGGTTTTGGACCCGGCGGAGTTGGTGTTGGAGGAAATCCGACGGTCAACGCAACCAAAAGCTGCAGTGGCTGTGCCAGAAGAACTTGAACAACATCCACCTTTGCATTTGAATTCTTATGCACGACATAGAATGAGTGAGTTGTATTCAACTTTTTGCTTTGATTTGGAGGGGGATTTAGGTTAATTAATCGCATTTCTCATCCCTTTTTTTTAAGTCTTCCTTTCGTATGAGAAACTGGATGAAAAGAAGCGCAGTTTGAGGGAACAGCTCTTGATTGCCAACCTCATAATACACTTACAGGAGAATGAATTGAATTAAAGCCGTGCTATTTATTTTAGCGAGCAAAAGTGGCGGCAATGAGAACGAATTGTCGCCGCTGGAGCGAGCTTTTAGGTCATGCTTGGTGTGTTTGGAACAATATAGAATGATAGTGAGCAAAACTCAAATTTTTCTCCGTCATCATTTCAAACTTTGCCACAACCGCACCCACCCAATAGTCCCCCTTTCCTGGAGAAGTATGGCTTATTGGAAAGCCAAGGAGCAGGAAAATCGTTTGAGTTTATTTAAAAATCGAAATAATGAAGATCATCTGCTGTTCTGATCAATCGCAGATTCCAACTCATTGAATCAGCAATTAAAACGGAATCCCCCACGTTGGGCTCTGGCAGTACATGCTTGGAGAAAGATAATAAAAAAATAATGAAAGAAACTTATTCCGGTGGAACGGTATTAAGTTTGGCAAGTTTCATCCAACAACAATGACCCGCCCACGCAAAGCCAAGGCCGCGGCTACCAATGAAGGACAGCGCAATTGTCTCGCGCCAATGAACACGAATGATATAAACGAGAATGGAGATAGACGCCCTTTGTCTGGTTTGTACTGGGTTCGGACAGAATCAACAGCTCTGATCTAACGACTGAACACAGACATCTTTTGCAATACAACAATTGAACAGCGAACCCAATTCAATGTTCCTCTGGGTCACCATTTTGTTTCTTCTTTTCAACGATTCGGAACTTTCTTTTCACTATGATGATCTGGATAGAGCTGCGGTTGAAGTTCAAAGTGGTGAACATTTTGGATTTAAGCAGTTGGATACCAAGTGTTTTATTGACGAAAGGGAAGAATAATAACTATTACAACCGTAGGTTGGAATACAACTTACAAAAAAGCGAGCTTTCAAAGCTCTGCTTTTCTATCTTAAGTTTTACTTGATTAGTATTTCAAATGTTGACCATCTTCGACTGGGTAAGTTAGCTTATGCACAGATGGATAAATGGATGAAATGAAAGAGGATTGGTTTTATGAGAAGGAAGAGGATTGGTTTGAACTTTGCAACCCAAAATGTTTGCACCAAGGCGACCTTCCAAACCCTCTGATGACAAACGACCGCCCGTATCACCACAGCCCAAGATCAGCTTATTCGATGGCCTCCGTAAAGCATTCACGATCAAGAAGCCATCCTCTCCTGCACCAGAATTCACAATACTAGAAGATGATCCAACCGACGTGCCTTATATTCGACCCGTAACCCGGACCCGCATCCCTTCAAGCGTCATCAACTCAGCGATCCAGTCTCCCTTCCAACAAAACATATTCGCATCCATCCACGCTGTCCCAACCGCGCGGCTGCGGAGACCCTCGAACCTCAGTTTCGTGAGTGTCGAGGACGCGGGAACAACCAGTCCCACACCGTCACTCGGAAGCCTGGAAGACGACGATGTTGATTACTTTGATGAAGTTGAAGAAATCGATGATGAGAAGTGGACGAGGAGGACGACGAAAGACGCAATCGATGTCGACCTGAGACTCTTCGGTTTGCCGCCTTATTAAGGAACCTTGGATCCACCAATCCTCCCTGGAACCATATACCCGTACCTCACTTGTACTCAATGATACCCGCCTGGAAACACCGACTGTGTGGCCGAACGCGGAGAAGCGACGTTCTGGAATTGGGTTTGTTGGTGGTGGCTGGTCCCCAATGAAATCGATGGAACCTCAACAACACGGAATGATGATGGTTCAGCAGCACCTGACTCCGGTGCAGTAGAATTATGGGAGGAAGTTTTGTACGATTTTAATGTTCCGGAACGGGAACGGCGGACGTCGTCGAGTACGATTGACTCGTGGTTTTCGAGTTCGTCGGGAGAAGGGTACCCGATAAATGTGACTTATATATCCGCGTCGGAGGTTTCGATGGAAGAGGAGGAAGGGAGTTCTGAGGTGGGGAGTGTGAGTGAGTGCTCTGAAAACTGCGAGACTCTGTGGGAGCAGTCGAGAGAAGGTTTGATTGTTGTTTAAGCCATTTATTGTCTTGGAAAACTAATGTCTTGACTGCGACAGTGCAATTAGCTTTTGATGAGTATGGGTTGCCCCAACGAGCCCTTAGAAGAATTTGTCGAATCTCTTTGCTAAAGATGCACAACGCTTCCCAAAGGCCACTAGTACAGCAATTACACATAACCAAGATGTTAGAGAAGGGACCTATTCAATACTCTGGTGCAAAGGAGTTGAACGAGGCTTCGTTTGCGGCAGTCCTAAACTCTTACTTTTGAAGATTGTTCTATGTAAATAAATAAAGTACTCGTTAAATAGAACCTTGTTTGTGATTTCAGTGCTGATCCTCGATATTGTGTCTCACAAAAAAACGTTGTGGAAAAGTCTCGCCTCTTCCTTTTACCAAGCACATTCCCCAAAATGACGATCGTCACTACCCAGGACTACCTCTACATTCCTCCATCAGCCCTCTCGCTCGCTAAGCCAACGCGTTCTCGCGTAAAGAGCATCGTGAGCAGTTTTACGGCTAAGCGAGATCGTCTATCGGTTAAGATGAATCAAGTTGTGGCAAAGGTCTCTCTAAGTTACACCCGGCTATCAAGAGGCCGCCTACACCTTATGCTTTGCCTATGGAGGATGAGACGGCAATGAAACGACGTCAGACACAATCAAGCAGGACCCTAAATGCTTGACGCAAGACCTTAAAGTGAATGATGCCAATGGTTTCAAAACGAGCTACAGACTAGGAATTGTATGCAGCTGGAGAAGGAGCCAGAAATTGTGTCAGATCATGCTGAGCTGTTCTGTACGACTTGGATCTCGACGAAACAATTCCCCCTTACGAAATGCAGATCTTACCATATGCTCCTATGCAACTCGTACCTGAGTATGCGGAACCTGAATATACTGATATCAATACCAACTCGGAAATTCAAGACACAGCTTTGCTTTCTTATCGCGAACTCTGTAAGTCTTAGTCGGGCTTGCTTGACGTTGCTTGGAAAGCTGAACAACTAACATGCTGACATATAGACTTAATATCGCACTATAAGTTGAGCGAAAAGAAACCTCTCCTTCAGCAAGTCATGATCAACAATTTGGTTAACCTCAAGATCGTACCGCATCTACCTCCTGAAATGTTGTAATGGCGTGTAATTACGCGAACCTCTTATTACGTTGTGTTTTGTATGTCAAATAGAAAGAAAATCTCAGGAATTTTGATTTGGCGTTTTTGTTTTCGTTATTCAACAACAGCTGGCCAACCAAACTCAACTGGAACATATCCGAGTCTATGGACTCGAGTATACAAGCACGAATATCTGGCAAGGAACTAGCAGTTTTGATGGCAGCTTTGCCTCGACACAGACCTCGTTCTCGTTTTAGTGAATCACAAAGCTGCCTGACCAGCCATACTCATACTTTACCGAAACCATCTCGTAAATCAATCCGCAAAAAGAAGTCCAGAATTCTGGTGCAGAGAGATGCTCCTTTGAAAAGACGGGAACCTGAAGCAGCGCCATGGATCTCAAACAACCATCATCGAGAATTGCTCGTCAAGTATCCGCCAATCTCGTGTGGAGAGTATGGAACCATTATACGTCCTGTTTCCATGAACCCTTTTCAAATTCTTTTGTCGCTTGATGTTCCGTTGGGACCTGTCATGTCAAGCTCCAGCGAATCCATGGAAACACTGTATCGTATCTGGCTCGAATATCAGAAAGTATTTGCATCTATTCCCGAGCCTGTTGACAGAAATCGAGCAATTCTTGAATGCGGAAATGGTAATCAAGGTTCTGAATCCATGGAATGGGTCTTCCAGGTATGGCTGCAGTATCAGAAAAGTATTGAAGAGCATCAAGAAGTCGCGTTAATCGAAAGTTTCTCGCCTATAACTGCTTTTGAATCCTCTAAGCCTCTACCACCGATTCCGTATCCTATAGTATTGAGTTCCGAAAATCCTATTCGAATTCTTGAGATTTCTTTCCATAAGCTTGACGGGAAGCGATCCAAGCGGCCAATGCAACAGAGACTGTTGATTTCGCTTCTCCTGCGCGGACTTGAAGCTGCTCTACTCACAAATTAGATATTTACATGTTATTGTTTGCTGCTCGTTTATGAGGCGGGTTTTTAGAAGTAAAACGGCGATCGGAATTTAATTCTCCAATCAAAGGACGTCATCCAACTCAACGGCACCGCCAATGCCGCACGAGCCGGACTCCTCTGCCGCGCCCTCAACCACCATTGTCCAAGTGCATGAAAAGGCGGCAAAGAAGCGGCGGCACTTTTGGAAGCGGCTGACGAGAGCCATTGGCTTCAACCACTCCAACTCCAACTCGAACTCGAACGCCAACGCAGTTCAAACGACCCGGCCCGCGCACCACTTGAAACACAAATGGAATCATCAGACGAAGACGAAGACAACCGGAATTCGGTGGTTGCCGTGGCGGGCGCTGGGTCCCTTGCGCGAAACGTGGTTGCTCCAGTGAAGAACCAGAGCAAAGTCAAAGGAGCATCAATTAACACATCCACCTATCCACCCAGTACACCTACTGCCTTGTCGCTTCGCCGTCAAACCAAGTATAATACTGTGTTGGATGCAGGTAAAGCTATTCCTATACCCTCATGCGGCAATCAAACTCACGGAAAGGACAAAGAAGCAGAACCCATGCTTGGAGCACGACGCGAGTCACTCCCTGATCCCATGTCCAAATCTACTCCAACTCTCGTACTTCCATCTGGATACGCATTTTCAGACAGCGAAGACGACGAAGACGATGAGGAAAGCAACGTCCTTCACAGTCCTTTGGAAAATATAATTCCTCAAAGAATGTATTCTCCAATGTATTATAATTCCAATGTTAATTAAGTAATTCCAGCCACTCCTTAAAAGAATTAATTCATTGTGGCATTCTCAGAATGCAATTTTCCTGAATTAATTCCTGACATATGAGGTCCTTTGAGAACTACAACCAGCTGCTCTAAGAGCCGCCACAGCATCCAATCCCCTAGTAATTGTGATGTTACGCGAGAATTTCACCTTTCTACCCTTTTTGAACGTATTCTACAATGCCAACTAGCCGGGCTACCAACCAAAACGCGAAACTGCCGGAGTTAGTTCTACAATCTTGACGCTAATAATAAGAAGACTTACACCTGCCACCTGTGCATGGCACAAAACGCAGCAAATTAGGCTGTTGTTAGTGCAAGAGGATACATTAACCTCAAAAATCACCATTAAGCAACGCACAAGTGATGAAAGGAAGAATGGCTGGTTGTACATAGAAGAAATGGATGAAAGAACGTTGCTCTTCATGAAAATTGTTTATTTGTTGTGGAATGCAAAAACCGTTCAGCTTGGAGTTAATTTGTATTAAGGCAGAGAGGCGGCTAATCATGATGCCAAAGAGGCGCAAAAAGCGAGAAATGACACATTAATGAAGGAACATGGTTCTGTCTTAGTGATGAGGACAATGAAGCTGAAGATATGCACTTAGTTTCGAGCAGAAGGGAACGACTTTCGCAAAGTTCGGCAATGGATAAGTTAAGCGGTGGAATAAATTTAATAGGTGGGAGAAAGGGAATTAATTAATCAATTCTTTTACATTCATAAGTGAATGCATTCATTCTGACAAGTTGTGAATTAAGTAATTCCTTATTCTCGCTAAAAGAATTAATTCATTCCAGAATACAAAAAGAATTAATGTAATGTAAATGTAATTTTCCAAAGGACTGGTCCTTCAGACACAACCGTTTCAACAACCAGACACACCCATTCGAAAACAATCACTGCGAAAACGAAATAGTGGAGTAGAGGAGAGCGTATCTCCACCTCCGAATGCACGCGTGGAATCTTTGGTTGATTTGGAAACGATTCTTGCAACGTCGGGGAAACTGATCATGTCGTACCAAGATGCACGGATATTGTCACCGTTAGATACTATTGAGGTATTACCGACGTCGCGGAAACTGCATTCCGTGTTCAATGGTGTACTGGACGATGATTCCGACGAAGATGATATCGAAGAATTGACAGGATTGCCAAATGAAAGAAACAAGGATTTATGTGAGTAACTGCGATACGTCGTTTTGATTGTTTTAACCGTCTTGAGGCAGTTATACATTCAACAAGGAAACTAAGGGATGAAAGACGACCTTTGGGACAGAGACTTGCTGCTGCACAGTTTATTAACAAACTTCTTACTCAAGAAGGTGGTAGGAGTAAACTGTCACTACTTACGCGGTCGTTTGATGACTGACTGCCAAGCAATCCCCTCCTCCTCATATATATTCGTGCTGTCTTCAGAATTAAAAAGAACCTCATTAAACTCTGTATCCTTATCCTTTTTTCATCTCTGATTGTGTAATTCAAAAAAACCCGTTCTAAAAATGCCTACGAACAAACCAAGCGAGGTGATCCTACCACCTCTCTCAACGAAATTCGACCCTCTGTCGACAACGCAGCTCGTGGTTGTGACGTACTGGGTCCTAAACGCACTTATCCTCATTATCGGAACTCCAATCGTCGCAAGCATCTTGCTCTACCTCTACCCTCTCTTCGTCTTCCCGCTCATTGTCGCCTACTGCGTCTGGGCATATGGTATCGAAGGAAACATCCATAACAAGGGTGGTTGGGGACGCAACTACTGGGGCTGGGGAACATGGTTCAGCGCCGCTCCCGTTTGGCACCATTTCAGACATTACTTCCAAGCTCACCTTGTGTACGTACTCTCTCTCCTCCCTCTTCTCTGATCCTTACGTACGATCGAGGAACATATCTTAACTTACGAATATCACAGAAAAACCGCGGACCTCCCATCTGACCGAAACTACATCTTCTCCATCCACCCACACGGCGTCTACTTGCTCGGTATCTTTGCAAACATCACAGGAAACCGAAAAGTGTTTTACGAGACGTTTGGGAAGGGACTTAGTTTGCGGTTGGCGACGTTGCCAATCAACTTTAGGTGAGGAGAGGAGGATAATGATTTGTATCGACGAGTTGGTGCGGAGGGATGGGAGCGAAGGTCTTGAGTTGGGATGGGACTGGTATGCAAAGTGCGCGATCGCTGACAAATGCGGGGATAATCGGATTCAGGCTGTTTGGTGACACATGGGAGGATAAAGAAGATGGTCCAAGATTCTATTTAAAGGCGTGATTCGGTGTTGATTCTATACCGTGGATCAAGGATGGAATAATTCGGCGAGTGCGTTTGTGGCGGAACTCTCTTATCATGCTTTTGATTTCTCTTGGATGGAACACCCTTCCTCAACTTCCATTTCATTAATTTTATGAATCCATCGAAACAGACTTCCTGGGTGGCGTGAGTTTTTCCTCTCTCTTGGAGGAATCGGAGTAGATCGCAAGTCCCTGGAATACGTCTTGACAGAAAAATCCAAGTCCGATCCTACTAAAGGTGCTGGAAACATTATTACACTTGTTGTTGGTGGAGCGGAAGAATTTACCGTCATGGAGCCAAAAACAATGGACCTTGTTTTGGAGAAGCGAAAAGGTTTCGTCAAGTTGGCTTTGACAACTGGGTAACGATAGCATCTTGTTAAACATTGATTCCGCAAAACTAACCCGACTTGGTCATCAGAGCATCTTTGGTTCCAGTCATCACCTTCAACGAAAACGACACTTGGAAACAGAGTCAAGCTGAGTGGGTTAAGAAAGTGAACGCTTTCACAAAGAAGATTGGTGGATTCGCGTTCCCAGCTATTGAGGGTAGATATGGCATTCCAGTGATTCCTTTGCTGCCAAGTTGGTTACTGTCGTTGGATCCCCAATTCATGTTGAGAGAGTTGCTTCTCCAACTGAAGAACAAATTGATACTCTCCACCAGAGGTGATAATTTGTGATTCAACTGTGATGAGATACTGAACGAATCGCCAACAGATACATCAAAGAACTATTTGAATTGTACGAAACGTACAAGGATGACTTTTTCCAGGACCGTGTCCGTGATATGCGCCTCGTCAAGTAAAGTGTGTCTGATTTCCTGTTTTTGAGTAGACTTGGAACATTCCCTTTCTGTTATAACTTTCTCCTCTTATGAATATAACGTATTCGCTACATTCGTCAATAAAGCAACCATTAAAGTTTAGTTTGGAGTAGGAAATGAAAACAAGAAAAATCTAGAATAGCGGTGGTCACGTGACAGCCAAGCACGCGCAGCAGCAACACAAAAGACGGAAGAGGGTTCACCTCTCTTCTCGTTTCATCACCAAACTTGATTTCCAAAATGGAGGCATTCGACAGCGACGGCGAGAGCGACGCAACACTTCTTCCAAGTCCCAGTTTCACCGAATCGCCCGAGACATTCCCGACGCCGCTTCCGTCTTTGCCTTCGTGTTCCTTGTTTGGCTTCTGATGATCGCCGCGCCGGTTTCTGTGTTTGTCGGCGCGCTGCTCTTTCCGAAGGCCGCACTGCCGCCACTGGTGGCTTACGTAATTTGGCTGGCGGTCGATTGGAGGGCGCCGATCGACGGTGGTTGGGACAAGTGTCACGTGCGTTATACCCTCTCTCTTCCGCACTTCCGTTCTCTTTCTTAACTACCTGTTCTTGAAATAGTGGGGAATGAAAGTCATGGATGGAATATCTGGCATCACTTCAGATCATACTTCTCGGCTTCTCTCGTCAAATCCGTACACCTACCTGCCGATAGGAACTATATCTTTGGAGGCCATCCACATGGGTATACTGTCTCGGTCTATTTGCGAATATTCTGAGTAACCAAGCAGTTTGGGCAGACACTTTCCCGGGATTCGTGTATCAACTGCTACATTGCCCATCAACTTTTATTTACCCGTATGGCGAGAGTTTATGCTTTCTATTGGTTCGTAGGGTGTCAGCGGGAAGCTCTCAAGTCTGTGTTGGAAGGTATGGGTGAGAACATAGCCGTCTCTGATCTTACGTAAAACGAATCGCTAAGATCAACTTACTAACTGACGGATAATAACAGACCGTGTCAACCACTCCGAAAGCACACGAAATCGTCTCGCAAGACCCGAAATCAAAACAAAAACAACAAAAGAAACAAGTCGCGCCCTCTATGTCGCAATCGGTGGGCCGAAGAATTCCTTCTCATGGAACCAGGACAATGGACTTGGTCCTCCTGAAACGAAAAGGATTCATTCGCCTTGCCTCACAACGGGTGCTTCTTTAGTCCCAGTCCTCACGTTTGGCGAAACCGATTATGTGAATCGAGTCGACACTCCATTCACACGTGCCCTTTCAAACTGTACGCAACGTCTTGCCAAGTTTGCTGTGCCAGTGATGGAAGGCCGCTGGGGGACACTGTTTCCAAGACGTGCTCGACTTGTCACTGTTGTTGGAGAACCTTTGCATTTGGATCAAGTGGTAGAGAATCCTACTTTGGAGGAAGTGGATGCATTGCATAAAAGGTATACACGTTTGTATAAGACAGAAGTATGCTAATCGTTTTTGCAAGATATCTGGAATCCTTGCAAGCTCTGTATGACAAACACAAGGATGAGTATTTTGAGCATCGTGTGAGAGACATGACTTTCGCCGCTTAATCGATAGATCACAACCATCTGAAGCCATTTACCATTCCTTGCTGCTCCTATTTTGTATTATACTTGTTTATCATCACCAATCGCTGTTTCTTATTCTACTTTACCAGCTATTTTAAACTCTTTTTTTCTCTTGCAGTAACAATAAACAATACCTGACCAATAAGACGATTATGTTGTTTAATGTTTAAATAATCCTGAACTTTATAATAAATGATGTAATTCAAAATCCCAATAAATCACAGCTTCTTCCACACAACACAACCCCTTCCATAAATCGGACCGATTCCGTCCTCGCAGTCCATCCAATTTACTCAGACCACCCCTACGCGCTTCTTTAACCTGCTCTTGCATCCTATCCTCGAAAGTGATACGCCTCAGGTTCGGCTTGGCGGCACAAATTATGAAATCAACCACAGCACCAAACTCAATCGAATCATTAAAACACGTCTCAAATTCTATGGCCTCCAGATAAACACTGTTTTGCATTAAGTGAATCCAGGTTAACTTGGAAGCCAAAAAGCACCTCAACACACGCACACGGTCAACAACCTCTGAGATGCCCAATCCCTTCAAAACATCCATTCTTTCCATGTCAACGGTATATGGGACCTCCAAGTTCCGTATTTGAACTCCACATCGGGCATAAGCTTGGACATATCTGAATACCCTTCTCCCTGATATCTAAATTCACCCACAGCCCCACTCATCATCCCTACATACAAATCAATCCGTTTCGGCAAGATACTGGAAACACTTTCGATATATGCCTTGGAGACAATTGGAAGTTTCCCCGCGCCACCATATCGGTTGACCAAGTCCACCATCCGTGTGACTGCTTCACGTGCTGAACGAGTATCGATTCGAGGGGGGTTGTCTGAAGATACCGTTGGGAGGCTGAGCCTGAATAAGGGTCATGCTTGAATGTGACGGGGAACCAGAAGTCCGGCCACACCCTCTGTGGCGGCAACCCAAGCTCTGTGCCGGCATTGTACATTGCGCGGGATACGTGGGATAAGCGAGGATACAGAGCGTGGCAGAAGTTGATGAGGGTTCTAGGGTTTGTGAGGTACGGAATGAGCAGGTCGATGATTTCCTGGGGCATGAAAGCGAGTTCGAGGTCGGATTCGGGGAGGTGTGGCCGAGGGTTGAAAGGAGGGTTGATGCGCGGTTGAGTTGGCGTTTGAGTTGGGCGAGGTGGGTTTGGAGGTGGACGACGGTGTCGGTGCAGTTTGAGCAGGCGGGAAGGACGGGAAGGGTGTCCGATGGGCAGCATGTGAAAGAGTTGTGGCTGCTGGGTGTGCGCGTGGAAGCTTCGCTGCTTGGCATTTGTGTGATAGTGCAAGTGAGTGGTTCCTGAAGCAAAAAGTTTTGAGTTCTGCATGGAGATGAGTAGGGCCACTCCTTCACAACACAGACACAGCCTCATACTCAAACAATTTAAATGCGTCATTTTCAATTACCTGCAATCAGGAGTCCAAGGTAATGAAGTGATCGCCACTAAATTTAAGCTGGATATCAAGCTCAAATAAAGAAAATGGGTTTCACAAAGGAAGGAAGAAAACCATGTCACGCAAGAGAGTGTGAATAAATAAATGCAGCCAGGAGTTTGGATATCACGGTAATCTTGATGCTGACATAAGCAAAGATCCTTGTACTGGAACCAAAAAACTGTTAAAGGACTGCGTAATTCTTAAAAACTATTACATATCGAAGCTTATTTGACCAAAAAAGGCTTTCGTAATTTCACAAATTTCTAAACCAATGAAGGTAGTCCTTGTTACGTTAATAAGTCTTCATTGATTTTTAGAGTGGGGAAAGTTATAATGCTTAAAGTGCGTGTGCTCATCAACGAACATCTAGAGAAATAGTTATACCAGCATTTAAAGAGCATATTCACATGTTTATTTGGTGGATATACGAACAGGTTTGCCATGGCATTCATCCATTCAACTTCCAGAACAATCTCCAACTCTCCTCACTCCTCCCTTTCCATCGAACTCCTCCCGCTACTTTCAGCCCAAGCAATCCCAGAAACACGTACGGCTCAATCACGTTTTCAGGTTTTGCCCCTTCGAAGCGCCAATCGATAAAACCTGCATTCCCAACTCCAAACCCTCAAGATCATCCACTACGTTTGTAACATTGTCTTGTTGTCCTCGATATTGGACGTAATCGATTTCTTCGAGCATGGCAATCAAGCATTGGACAACAGGTGACAAGAATTCGTTTCCGTTTTCTTCGTCGTCACTTTTGGAGATCAAAAAATCAACCAACTGTCCCATTCGCGTTCGAAAGAGTTGGTAGTCGAGGATAGAAATCGGAATGTAAGACCACCAAGCTGCATTCATTCGACAAATTAGGAACCACATTACAACAACAGATTCAAAATAAGAATCTGTTCCGTTCGAGGCATCAAACAGGTATCGCTCTTTTTCTGGTCCATGTTGGAACATGTGGGTCGAAAAGTGGAATAGATTGATGATGCGTAATGCGGCATTGAAACATTGAGTAATCGAGTCGCTGATTTTGAGTTGAGTTTCAATGAATAAAAGACGAGGTTCACAGGATTTCAGGCTTGCAAGAACATTCTGGGACGGTGAAGTACGGACATGCTTGAATAGTAGAGAAATGTAAATAGAACGAGGTAGTCGCGGGATTCTAATACTTTGGCAACAAACAGTGCTTCTTCAAGGAGTGATATAGTTGCCGGTGATTCAGATATCAAAAGGAACTCTCGTGGAATACTAGTCTGGACGCTTTCCAACTGAGCCTTGAATTCGGCAGTTTTTCCTGACTGGAGTAGTTCCATTACGGACTTTGGCGGAGTAGCGTAATGACGACGCACTTTCCCAATAACGGCCAAGAGCTCACACTCCCATTTACGGGTCACGCAATGCTCGAATACAGGCTCGGGGTCCATCACAATTCCCGGTGCTTTGATGCGATCGCAGTTGATATCAACATCCTTGCCATCGTTGTTTGAATCAAGCCACATTAGCTGCCAATATGCCGACCAGAAAGCGCGTCGTCTATCCTCTTTCTGCCGTGGCGTTAAATTGAGGTGGAAGAGCCATGGAGAATCATCAGGGTCGACATCAAGCCGGAGTTCGAGAATCATATCCAGGCTCATTCGAAGGAATGAAATTCCTGTCACGGGTTGTCCTTTTGCTGTGTAATAGGTTAAAATATCATTCTAATGTGTTTGGTTCTCATACATAATGCGAATTGTTACAGAGAGCGTTACAAGCTTGAACAGTAGCAAGTGTTGGGGGTTGTTCCATGGCTAAGATGAGAGCCTTCTTTGCTCGCATATAGAATGAAACAGCCATTTCGTCTGGTAGATACAGATACGCCGTCCCAGCACATTCAGCCAACCTGTTGTTTCGTTTGGTAAACTGACCAACATTTATGCTCATTCGGCTCACCGAAACACAGGCGGAAGATTGAAAAAGTTGAGTAAGAAAGCTCCTGCATCGTAATTCTCATCTGTTGGAGCATATTTGCCATCCGAGTTATCTCAGCCCACATCATCATCCAATCATCTGTTGATGCAATCAAATCCGGATCCACCATTTCCCAGTTTTGAGAATCAGTGTTGATGAGTGGAACTTCGAAGGCGTTCACGAATCGATTCAGGGGTGATTGATTCCAAGGGAAAGTTGTGATCAACTGGTCTTCGGGAGGAAGAAGGGACCCAGCTATTGGTAGAATAAGCGAGGCGTACGTGGGAGATTTCAGTAGCCACTCAGAAAAGATGAGATTGATGTTTAATGAAGGCGGTCTGTTATTTGGACTCAGTTAGGAGTCTGTTGTTGAAGAAGGCTTGAAAGATGCTCACGCTACTTCTGTTCAGCCATCAAGTCCGTTGTCTCCAGCATTGGCATTGCGGACTTAGCGACATCGTTTGTTGGGATGTTCATTCCGACAAGATTTAAAATTACTTGTGGCTGTGTTCTTTCTGCCTGAACGCCACAATTTCTCTGATACATTCAGACTTCCAGCTTTCAATTAATTAGGGGACTGCTGATACAATAGGTTCGTTTATACCCGACTTCCAACTCTCCGTTTTCGTCAAAATTATACATAATTATTATGTTGAACTGTTTCCGTTGATAGACTTCCAGATCCGCCTCATATGTACAATGACGCGAACCAAGTACCGTATTTTGTGTGCCTTAGTTGATTTTTAGAATCGAATGAGTGGCGGGTTGTTAAATATGCTTACTTAAAAATTAAGTGAGTGGCGATATTTCAAAAAGATTTTTTTGGAAGCCCAAATCTGAAATCACTAGCAAGATGACCAGCCTCGTATACTCTGCTTACTTTACCGACGCCAAATGCGCTGGTAATGCCGTCTACATCAGTTACGACGAAATCGTCAGTTCCTCTGCAGCCTGTGGTGCCGTGGCTTCAGCCTGCCTTCCCAGCAACGCCGACGCAAACTGGTTTGTCAAGTCCGGATGCACTGGCTCTACACTCCAAGACTACACTACGATCGGGGATACCTTTCTTGGCCCAACTCCACAAGTCCAGTACTCCCGTTCCGTTGTTCCAGAAGCCAAATGTGACTGGTTGTTTCCATACAACGGTTTCAAGATCCGAATCAATGAATGTGTTCCCATAGCCATCACTCAAAACGCAACAGGTGCTATACCATCATCCAAGTTTCTCGCAGCTTCCATCGATAACATCCTTCCTGACGCTCGTATATACCTCTCAATCGGAAACAGCGACAAGTGTAATATCGGAAACATCGCAAATGGGAAAATTATGATTGGAAGGGAGATCAGTGTTTACGATAACTGCACTGTCACGAATGTAATCAACGATTATATTTGGTATCAAGATGAGACTTGCTCCAACTCAAGTAGTCCGCTTGTGTCCCTTGGGCGTGTAGAAAAGGGGAATTGCGTGGACACTTTATGCACAAATGATTTTAAGAGAACTTGCATATCCAATCCTGATACTGTCTCCAAGTTCCTCAAGGAAGTGAACTCAACAAAGTACCCGTTCGTTGCAAAGGGAATCGAGTTCGTTACGGTACAAACGAATATGTGGGATCTTGATGTTCGGAATCACAGCGTTGTTGCCTTGTTTACGAATACATGTACGAAAACTCCGAATGGTGGCTCCTTGATGGCTTACGCAAAAGGATACATAACTGCAGGAGTTTATTCTCCGGCTGCGAGCGTGGATACGTTTGCGATTCCAGATTGCAGTGGGAATCGAATTTCTAATACAAATAGCGTATTTGATGACGCGAATCAAGTATTCAACTTTGAAAAGAATATTGCGGTTCCTGATTCTGGTGTCAAGTTATCGACTTGGTGGATATGGGCTCTTGTTGGATTTGGTGTTGCTTCGATTGGAGCGGTTGGGTTATTTTGTTGGAGACGTGCAAGAAAGACAAATAATGTTGCTTGAATCTCTTCATTTACTGCTTGCTTAACCTCATTTTAAATAGAGTATATGAGATGAAATTTACTTTAGTTGTAGCTCAGTTCGAGTCTTTTCGGTCCACTCGAAACTCAGCCATTATCGGAATATGATCGCTAGGAAATCGAAGCTTTTCGAACTTTGCTTTTGGCCACCAAAAAAGATGATGGTTTGATAGCACGATGCCAAAGTTGGCTAGCTTTGGGTTTGGGCCTATGTACTTGAGAGCAATGACAGCTCCAATGTTCCCAGTAACGGGATTAAAATCCGTTGGATGTATCAGGGGATGCTCATCGAAGTGAATGACCTTAGAATCGACTCGAGTGAAGCTGTAAGGGCATGAGTCAAAGTGGATGTCAAGGTCTTAACCACACACCAATCCTTCCGCCACACAAACGCAAGTCCGTGTCCGCCCTTCTTTTCCGGGTTCTTTCGAAAGTGTTCCACGTCAAAGCCAGCAGCCACAAGGGAAGGGCTTAGAATGGCAGTCCACTGGTCAACGTCAACTTCTTGAAGCGCCGCAGCGTCAAAGCCCAGCGAGCCCAACACGCTACAAATCCGTGGCGCGCGAGTCTTTTGAGAAAGTGGATTCGGCGAATTCGGAGCAACGGAAACGTACGGGAACTGGTCGCGCTTGATCAGGCACTGCGCAAGAATGTTCCACGAGAGAACTCGCAGCGATCCGTCTCCGGAATCAGTATTAGGACACGCATTTAGTAGCTGTGTTTCTTCGGCTATGCTTAGCTGGTTGAGTTCGTTGATTGTTGGTTGCTGTGTCATTTTTAACACAAGTATATTTTATTAACGCGGCTATTTATCGAAACGGAGATTTTGGTTTTTCTTTACAGAGAATTTCCAAAATGAAGAAAGTACCTCTCTATTCCTTTTTTCTTCACAAAACTTAACCACATAGTCACAGTGTCCAAATGACTCTTGTTTGTTTTGACTCTTCGCCACCAAGAGGTATAAATATTCGCGCGTTCCTTTTTTCTCGAACCAAAAAGCTCTCTTCTTGGTCTGCCGACCAAACTCCAAGTCTCGGACTCCAAGACAAAATGGCCCCATTCTCTCCTGGAACCTTCCAAGAGACCTTCGCTCCGAGTCTGCTCTCTACTCCCACTGAATGTCATTCCAACACTGCGCCTCAAACCAACATTCGTTCACTTTCTCAAGCAACAAAAAAAAAGCTTCTAGACAAGCATGAATGGAGTGTGTGCTGTTGGTTTTGGTTGAAGGTTATCGAGTTTCGTAGTTTTATTTTTTAATACTGGTGGTAGTATATTTGGAGCCGGGTGGGTCGTTTGACAACCACTTGGCTTCTATTACTGCCGTTTCGACGATGGAATGGGGGTTTTGGAGGAAGTGGTTTCATTTTCTTTTTAGTTGCTCCATTCCGGAGAAATACAGTAGATTAAGGAAAGATTATTTGGTAGTTATGTGCTCAAGATGTTTTCAACAAACCTCTCGGCCCTCCCGATCGAACTGTTGCTCGAAATTTGTTTCTACTCGAAACCATCTGCCATATTGACTCTAACATGCTGCAACAAACGGCTCTCCCTCCTCGCCGCCGCAACATCTCGAATATGGCACACTGTCTGGCTTCAACTGGGATACCCCGAGCTCCCTCCCGGTGTATCCCCCCACGTCACCTACAAAACCCTCGTGCTACTTGTCACGAGGCAGGGCTGTCAATTCTGCGACGCCAAAAATACACGGACGATTGAATGGTTCGAGTTGAGACGCGTGTGTCCTCGGTGCAGTTACAGCGGGCTGCGAATCAAAAAGCTTCCTGATGTAGTTGATCCAGGGCTTCCTAGATTCACGAAATGGGTGATGAAAGTGATTAAGCCGACGAAACCGAGGTCGGCGTATGTATTGTTTGGGAACGCAAATCGGGATCGAGTGAGGAAGGAACATCCCGGTATACCCTTTTCACAGTGGGGTAAAATCATTTCTAAAATGTGGTTGGAAGTGACGGAGGATGAGAAGATGGTGAGCTGTGTTTTATACTTTGGATGACACAACTGACTAGTTTTTTTATAGAAGTTTCTTATTTTGCAGGAAGAAGATAGAATACGATATGAAATAGAGAAGAAACGAATTATGAGTAGTGGGGGTGATTTATAGTGCCGTTCCAAGCACACATTAAAATTCTGATCGAACCTTTGACGCATACTGTGCCTTCACTTCATCGTCAATGAGAAGTACGATACTGCCTTTGCTTTTACCCTCTTTGACAAACTTCAGTGCTGCCTTCACATTGTCAAAGTCAACAACAGCTTCGACAAAAGGATCAATCTTGTTTTCTACCACATACTTCATCACCGTATTCAAATCTTCAGCAAACACTTCTGGCTTCTTTTCGCGGTCCAACACTACACCAAAGAAAGTTGTGCTCTTTGTGGACAAGAAATTGACATTACGGAGCAAATTTGAAGCGATAGGACCAATGATAGATCCTGATCCGCCAGTATTTCCAAACATGACAAGTTTGCTGGGACTCTTGTTGCTCAAACAGGAATAGCTTCTTGCGAAACTGTCGCCACCGACTCCATCAAAAACAGCGCGAAGTCCTACATCTGATTTCCCTCCTTCTTTCATTATTCTTGCAACAGCTTGTTCGAATGGTTCAGCACGGTAGTCGATTGGAGTAGCACCGAGATTCTTGACAAATTCTGACTTTTGTGGGGAACATGTACCAAGAACATGAACACCAGGATGTTCTAATCTCAAGAGCTCACAGAGGGCACTGCCGACGCCGCCGGCAGCGGAATGTACCAAAACACTATCACCATCCTTGAGATTCAACCCCGTTCTCGAAATAAGTTGCTTGGCGGTTGTAGTGTTGAGAATAACGGCGGTGAGTTGAGCCAAATCCAAAGATCCTTTCGTTGGCGAGTTGAAGGAAACCGGGAATGGGACTTTCACCAAGTTCTTGTGACTGTCTTTGGCTTTCCAGACAGAGTGTGTTGCCCAACCACCTGTTGCAACCATAGCCAAAACAATGTCGCCTTTCTTCAGAATGGGCAACCAAGGGGAAAGGGAGCACTTGTATTTGGACCCAATCCTTCGACTATCCCAACAAAAGAATAGCCTGGAGTAAATGGCGGTGTGAGCTTGCGAAAGTATGTCAAATCGACCACAGATACGTCGGAAAAACAGACAATGGCAGATAAGTGGCGCAATAAGACGGTGTCAGGAACAAGATCAGAGACGTTAACAGCCTTAGTTTCCTCGAGCTCGAGAATACCAGCTCTTTTGACGGTCCAGTGTTTGTACATGTTTACCGAGTGAAATTTTGTTGGTGGTTCTTCTGGCAACTCCTATTGTTTTGGAGAGTTGAATTTGAAACAAGAAAAACCCTAAATCAAAACACTTAATCGAAACAGCTGTCAAAACACACAACCCTAATGCAAATAATTTATTCACGATTTTGTGCTATCAAACACACAACCTTCATCCATGAGCCGTAAAACAATTCGAGCAATATTCCGAGAATCGTCAATGCCGCTGTGTTCCCTTCCTTCGAATTGCATCTAGAAAGAAAGTCAATTAATACAGGTATCAAAGAACGTCTTTCTATGCTGATTCTCGGTGAACTCACCCCAAGTAATGACAGCATTCCGTTCAAATTGGCTCTTTTCCCCTCTTTCCTTCCATAAAACTTTGTAAACATTCGTCTCAAGTCAATATAGCTTGATAAATAGGAGGGAAGTTTGATGTTCGAATAGACGCATTGGTTTCGAACAAAGTCACGAATATCCCATGGCCCGTCGGTAATGAACGCCATACGAGAATGCTTGATTTGATGTTTTGAAAGGAATGATTCGAATAGCTTGAGTACTTCAGGAAACGTTGGAGCATTTTCGACTTGGTCTTGTGTGATGCCCGTCAGTTGAGTGCAAAAGTCTGTGAGTTCCGGGTTGATGAGCGGCCTGACGAAAGAGCGAAACTCTGTGATGCGAGTTAGCTGCCAGTACTAGGAAGAGGAAGAGGAAGAGGAAGAGAGGGTAGGCACCATCGCAAACAGAGAAGGAGCGGGCATCGATGAGAACGACGGGAAACTCGATGATCTCGTGGGCCCAGCCATTGTTGTTTTCGCGACAAGTTGCTTCGACGTCAAAGACGCAGAACCAGTCGAAGGGCTGCCGCTTCCGCTTTCCAGTCGCCCGTTCTTCGTTGAGCGCCAAGTCCGCGAGTGCCTGTTGAAGCTCGCTGTCGTCGTTGTTGTTTTTGTCGATCGGGAACAGTTCCGACGTTGTCTCGTTGGCGGGAGCATCGGTGGCGGCATCGGCATCGGCGGCGGCGGCGGCTCTTGATTTGCGGTGGTGGTCGCGGAGCCGCTTCTTGAGCTGCTTCAGCTGTCCTGGTTGACGTGGCTTAGTGCCGTGGTTTGAGTACTTGTAAGGGTATACCTTTTGAGGAGAGGCCGAGAGACTCTAGTTCAATGCGCAGAGCAGAGACGTGGGATTGCGGATGTCCTCCTCTTCGCCATCACTCTCCTTCATCAACAACAACTTCAGAACACAAAAAGTATCATTATTTATTATGAGACTGTTCCTGTTGAAGACAATAAAACAATTGCAGTAAATGCATTCAACCCCTCTATTTCTTGCATGGTGTTCGGTGACAAATATAGCGGACATGGCGGCGGCATTTGGAGATCGAATGGCGAAATTTGACTGCGGCATTTATGGAATAACGAGGGGTGACTCATAAACGGCGGTGCCCAGCCTCATTTCTCGCATCTCCATCTCCATGTCCGGTATGCTTAAATAAGTCAATTTCACCATTCTTCCCTACACCAAACTACTTTCAAAACAAACTAAAAAAATAATGCAAACAAGTCTACTCATCGTTGCTGTTGTCGCATCCTTCGCGCATGCAGCAGACCCAGTTCAAGTTGGAGGCGTTTGTGGTGGAGGAACTGCCGATGCTCCAGTCTGTGACCCCATGTTGGACTGTGTCCTACAATCAAATGCTCCTGGGTCCACGGGAATCTGTGCCGTCAAAGTCAGTGAAGCTGGAGGACCTTGCCAGCAAAATCACTTCAACAGCGCAGTTTGCAAGTCTGGCCTTATTTGCGTGAAACAAACGCAACCAGCCGATGGAATCCCTAGACCTGGAGGTTCAGGAATGTGTCAATTTACTCCAGACAGCTACGTTCCTGTTGGGGCGTTTGTGGCGGCGGTACTGCAACTTCACCAATCTGTGAATCTGGATTGGTGTGTTCTGTGCAAGATCCATCGGATATTAAAGCACAAGGAATTTGTTCGCGTCGAATGGTTGATGTTGGGGAATCGTGTCAGCCGTCTGTTCAAAACAGTGCTACTTGCAAAGCTGGGTTGGTCTGTGTGATGCCAACCAACCCACTTCCAGGTGGTATTGGTACTTGTCAATCTGTTGCCACAGCTACAACTGATGCCGCAGCTGCACAACTACTGCTGCTACTGTCATCACTTCTGCCGTTGCCACCAAGTCAGTTGTCACTACCGCACCGGCTGCTCCCACTTCCATCAAGAGTGCTGCCTTGGTTGTTGAAGGAATTAGTGCTACTGTTTTGAGCGTGGTTATTAGTTTATTCCTTTAATTGCATGGCATCTGTTAGAAATACATATTCAAATATCAGTCTTACTCTTTCTAAACCAAAATATATTATGACGGAAGAAAGAAGCTTTTTTCATTTTCAGAGTATTAAGTGTGAGTAGTTAGTAAGAAACCGATTTGGAAGGGAGTGGCTGAACACAAGCCCGTCAGAGAATCTCGACCATTTGAAACCTGCATTTGGACTCTCTTATTAATAGAACCAAAGAGAGTGGAATTTAAGAAACGATTGTTGAGACATAAAAGAGTATCCCGAAACATCCGGCGAATATCAGCGCAATCCGGCGAAAATGCTTCATCATCAAAAAGTGTTACTAAGACGAATCCACAAATGGACCATTGAGAACCTATGAACTCAATACGATATCTTTAATATAGAATGCAATATAATAAAGAAGAAATAAAGCCAATGCCGAGCTGCTGTGCTCTGTTCATTCAAGTGCGTCTAATCTCCCCTTCCTTCCTCAGCTGCTTGAAAGTCCCTCTTCCCTTTCTTCATGCTCGCCCTTTCTTCCGCAGTCATATGAACCATCGCATGTCTTGTAACCTCGTACTTCTGTTTCGCTCGATAAGTGCACCCTTCGATAGAGCAAGGGAACGGAAAGGCGTTCGAATGAGAGAGGATGTGGACTTGTAATCGTTGGTTTGTCGTGTATGCTTTCGGGCACATTGTGCAGACAAAGGGCTTCTCGCCGGTGTGTGAGAGGAGATGAGTCCGCAGGCCGGTTGAGTTTTGACACGTCTTGGAGCAATATGTGCAGGTGTATATCTTTTTCTTTGGCTTTACGGTAGGAGGAGTAGAGTCTGTGGATTCGGGAGGCGGGGTTGGGAAACTTGTGTTGGGTGATAATAGGGCTGATGGGTATGGAGACGCAAGTGGTTCGGTTGGTCTTGGAGCATCAGTGACGGTGTAATAAGGAGTTCAGAAGAGAGTGGTCCTGAAGGTATGTATCCGGCGTTGGTACTCAAGCCAATCTCTTGGCAGAACCACACTGGGGGCATAACTGGAGCAAAAGACTGAGGTCTTCATAGAAGATGGTAGCGGTTCCTGATTAAGTCGGCAATGTTGCGAGCATGAGAGGTTGTTTGGAGCTTTTTTATCCTGCCGGCATTTTTCGGTTTCAAGCCCAGTCCAGTTGCCCCAAGTTTGTATCCTTGCAAATATTCTTTAATGTACTCATGTGTTTAGGGTCAGTTCATGATGATACACTTTCGCATCTTAGGCTTGCATACAGTTAGGTTATCAAAAAGGAACTCCATATAAACGAGAAAGCATAATCGCCAATAATTAATGCAGTATTATCGTTTGGTTGCAGGAATTATCTTACAATTCAATGGGTTCAGCCGCAATTTTCGCTGTGGAGATTTTTGTTTGACGAGTGTCTCAATCCACAAAAGATTCTAAAACCATAAGATAAGCACTTGAAGCTAATTGTTGTAGTTTCTTGTTTAATTTAAATAGTCCGTTGTTATCAAAAGTGCTTTGGAACAAGACATGGAATCTGAATAATTCAGAAGAAAAGAAATTCTTTTATCGGGCTAGCCTTAATATCAGAAGACATCCTCCAACTCAGGGAACACTGCATCAATGCTTCAACAAGACGATCAGCGTCATCCATTGAGAAGCAAATAGGTGGTTTGATTTTCAACACATTATGATCAGGCCATCTGTCGAAATCAAAATCCCCAATCCTTCAACCGATTCGCACATAACTTGCTTCCTTCTCCACGGAATCATTCTCCATCCCTTACGTTTCACGAGTTCGAGGCCGACATAGAGCCAAGACCACGGGCGTCACCGCCGTATTTGGGGAATGCGTTCTTAACCCGTTCAAGACCAGCCAAAAGATGGTTTCCGACTTTGAATGCGTTTTCTTGGAGATTTTCATCGTGGATGACTTGCAAGGTTGCAAGACCGATTGCCAGGATACGGGTTTCCGCCAAACGTGTTAAATATTCCATACCGTTATTGAAGCGGCTGCAATTTCAGGGGTTGTAACGACTGCGGCAAGTGGATGGCCGTTTCTTGGTGAGAAAATTGTTACTAAAGCCAACCCAAATAAATAACTCACCCAAAAGGCTTCCCCATCGTCACAATATCAGGAACGACTCCCTGAGTCTCAAAGCCCCAGAAATGACTTCCCACTCTCGCAAACCCGACCTGAACTTCGTCTGCAACACAAACACCGCCTTCAGCTCGAACAACCTCGTAAATCTTCTTCAAGTATCCATCAGGAAGAACAATTTGTCCACCACATCCCAAAATACTTTCTGCAATGAACATTCCCATTGGTTCTCCACGGTCTTTGAGAGTCTTGATTGCTTCATGATGTGGGACGCGTACTTTTCACCAGTTTCAGCACCGCGGTACATTCCACGGAATGGATCTGGAAGCGGGAGTGTTCGACCCAGCTGGGTGGTCCACGACCTCCCTTTGCATTGTGCTTGTATGGACTCAAATCAATCGTTGACGTAGTGTTTCCATGGTAACCAATATCGACAACAACCGCACCAGGTTTCCAGTCGCTGCTCGGCCATACGAATAGCAAGTTCGTTTGCTTCAGAACCAGAGTTCACAAAGTAGCAAACTGAGAGAGGAGCTGGCAATGTCGCCGTGAGTTTTTGAGAGAGACGAATCATGTTTGGGTGGAGGTAGCGGGTGTTTGTGTTGAGGAGGTTGTTTTGGAGGTGTGCTGCCTTCACTACTGGGATGACTGTGGCCGACGTTCGGAACATTGTTGACTGCATCCAAGAAGCACGGCCAGTCACGTCAAAAGATATTGACGGAATCCACGGACAATATGCAAAGGAACATCGTACGAAATGCTCAAGTTGTATCCAACCTTCTCGCGACGGATTTGGAGGAGCTCTCGAGCTTCGGCAAGATAATCTGGGAATACTGTTATGTCTGTGGAGAGCCCAGAAAGACCAGCGAAGGAAGTTGGATCTGGCGACAAGGCGGACCAAACAGCGATTTCGGCTGGGAATGCAACGCCTGGAAAGTCGCCCCTTTCGCGAGCGTCAAGAGAATCTGCGATCACTTGGAAGTGAAGGTGGGGTGGCCATCCACCATTACGGTCTTCAGCTCCAATATGGGCAACAAGGTCTCCTGCTTTGATGGTGGACCCCACAGTCAGGCGTGTAAGGACTTCTGGGTCAAGATGACCATACAGAGTCCAAAATTTGTCTCCTTCAGATGTCTGTGATTCAAGGATAACTGTTGGCCCATAGTCGAGTGGATTATCGTTGTCAGTCACTGAGAATATAGTTGCGTCAAAGGGCGCAAAAACCTTTTTTCTTTTAGATTGTTTAAATATTCGTAAGTGAAAATACCTTATGCCCTGCAGCAACGAACAGATCGATACCCAAGTGAACAGTACGCCATTCAGGCCCTTCTTCGGTCTGTCTCTTGTATGCGTCTCCATAGTAAATACATCTTGGCTCACTGTATCGACCGACACCAACGACATTAGAACCTCCGGCTTGATCGAGAGTATCGGCGACAATCTTGTTGAATCTTGAGATGTCGGTCCAATCTTTCGGCTCCGCGAAGAGAGTAGATCCCATGCTTAAATCTAACGTCACGAATTTTGTAGAGGGAGCAACGGAAAGAATTGGGTGGGGTTTTGCGCTTTGAATCCACTTGGTCACACGAACGGCGGATGGAACAGCAGAAAGACCAGCTGCCTCTCTGAATGTTGCATGAGCCAAAGAAGGGTGAATTTTGTTCCACTTGGCCAACAACTCCCATGCAGGTTTTTCAGAAATAGTCAAATACGCGTCGTTTGGATTCTCGAGCCTGTTTATGGCACTCACGGTCACTGAGACAGCAAGGCGCATTTGGACGAGGTTGTAGAGGAGGGGAATTGATGATTCTGGGAGTGGTTGGCGGGCAACGTAACCTTGAATAATATGGACCGCGATACGAAGCGGTTTCCCTTGTTCATAGCTGCATAAGCAATTGCGACAGCCAAGTTGCAGATTGTGGGGCAACACAGATATCGCCAAAGCCAATGAAGGAAGCAACTTTGTGGGCACCTTTTGCAACGACAATGTTATTGTCATTTGCATCGTTGTAGATGAGTTGATGGGGAAGCGCTCGGAGGGCTGGAAGGGTGGTTGTATTGAATTGATCCAGTGCTGAACGGACCAGGTCGATTTTGGCGCAATCAAGTGCACCTGCAACAAATTCCAGAGCCCTAAAGTTATCTCCAATCCAAGCCGCGTGCATAAGGTCCCATTTGAGCTCTCTCTTAAGGGCGACGGAATGAGACTTCAAGTCAACATTCTTGAAGGCGGCATCGAATTGAGCGAGTGCGTCTCCAAGGGATGCCAGCAGCTGTGGATTTGATTGCCTGTGAAAATTAAACAGAATTAATGGCAAGTCGTGATCGTAACATACACTTACCGTTTGATGTCGGCCCACATTCTCCCCTCAACAAACTCAAGCACATGAGTGACATGTACTGCACCCGTGCTTGGATACGTCAAATTTGCAGTAAGCAAACCATCCTTTGTCGGCACGACGCCGCCGACTTTCAAATCCGTGTGTTTGAAGCGGCGGAAAGTGCGGCAGCTTGCAGTTCGATTTGCGCCACAGATTCGCTTGAAGTGGCGACTTGACGATAACTTTGCGTTTGGAGAAACGGAGGCGAGGAGCGTCAGTCCCTTTCGCCAGCAAGGTGAGTCACAGCCACACTTTCACTTGGGGGAAATTGAGTGGGATATTGCGATTGGAGGAACGAGATAAGGACACTGTTGTCGAGTGTGTCAGGCTTTGAGTGGGACACGAGCATATTGGATTGATTTGTGTCCTCAATGAGTGTTTCAGCGATCTTTTTTGAACATCAGGGCTTGGGGTGGCGGGGGTACTGCGGAACAACTCCGGAAGGTTCTTCCGTCTTCCGCTATCACAAGAATAGATAAATAAGATTATTCGAAGAGAAAAGTTCATTTCGTATGATTCCAAACTATAAACTCATATTACTTCAAATTCTTACTTTTTGGCTAATTTCGCCGCCTTCCATTCCTCCACTTCAACCTCTCGCATTTTCCGCCGTGTGTCCATCAAAGTTCGCTCCGCGTTTCCTTCATACTCTTAAGAACTTCTGCTCGAATTCGAACTGCCTCATTTTCGCTGATCCATTCAGCCAACAGGGTTTCTTGAACCCGATGCTTTCTGTAGGAGACAAGAGACGGATTCTTGATAGAGTATATAAAGAAACCACTTTGTTCGTGGACGGGTTGTGCGCTGAACTGGAAGAATACGTAGAGCTCTTATCATCTATTAGAGGTACGTACGAATAAGCCGAGTTTCGCGAATTAAGAGATGCCGTGAGCACTTCGAGAGAGTTCGGCTGGCTTGGGTCTTTGATTGTTTTCGTAGTAGCTGAATGGCCACCATTAATACAGGATCTGAGAATCAATGCATTAGGGATTCAAACATAATTATATAGCTTACTATGGTGATGATGCTCTTGAAGAAGCCAAGAAAGATATACATGCTCGTTGAAAAGATTGGAATAAGCCCTCTCTTGTCGACACGGTACGAATAAATAGCAGAACCAAGCACACGGTGAGAATATTACCCAGAAACGATAATATACCTCGAATCAAATTTGGAAATAGGAAAAAGTCTGTCCGTGAAACTGAAAGTTACTTTGATGTTACTTTGATGATAAAGACTCACAATCAATATGATTATACTTGTTCAGGTTACAAGCCAGAAACGCGTTGAAATATGGTAAACTTTCCTTGCAATGGTTCAGTCCTTCATAATGCGCAACAAAGAATCGATTGATGATGTATCTCTGAATCACTGCAAATATGAAAGATACGAGAGCAGCCACAACAAGGAATCCGTTTCTTAATCAAAGGTTAGCAAATAAAATGATCGTGCTCACTGCTTACTGAAGCAACAATCTCCAGAGGAACGCCCTCAGGTAGGGAGACTCAAATAATCCAGCGAGAAGAAAGCAAAACAAATGAATGAATCCGAGAGTGTCTTGATTCTGTTAGCTCGTTTTCATTAATCACATTAAAACTCACAGACAGTTCCAACGAACGCAAATCCAACTTGGACGCCCATAAATTGAGAAGCCCCATCACTCGAACTTGTTTTCTCTCTGTAATTGTCATGAAGCTGTAGTTCCCTTTCCTCAGCCGTTCCAGGTCCGATGAAACTCAAATGACAGATCCACGAATTGAAAATCAAAATTGCAAACGTTATCAAACACGCGAAAATGGCGGAAATTTGAATCATTCGGCTAATTAAAGCAACTGGATTTCCCATATCATGAGCTCCGAAAGCGCGTCAGTCATGCTTTCCCCAAACAAATTTGTTTGGACAACTTCTTGCATAACATTGCTGGCAATAGAGAAGGCATTTGTATGGAAAAACTTGCAATTCCGAGGACACATGAGATTTTTGGAACATCTAGATAGGTCTGCTGAGAAATCTAAAGAACATTTTGAATATTTGGGTTAAATAGCCACTCGAAGACTTACGTTACAAAATGGACGTATGTAAAACAGTCATCATGAAAATGGATGCGACAAGACGCGTCGGAGCTTTGAGTAAACGAGTACGGATCTTTGAGCCAATCGATTCCCATGATATTCACGACCGCGAATCCATATCGGGCGTACGTCTTTCCCGTAGATAAGCTCTTTGATTTTCCCGATAAATCCAATTGGACGGTCATTTTCCAGGTCTTCCGATCTTATTTGAGGAGTGTCGACTTTGCGTAAAAGTCCCATCACATGCACAGCGTTCTGAAGTTTGTCTTACGAACAAAGTTTTCAAGACGACCGGGTTGTATGCTTGATAGCATGAAATAGACAGTGATTGCAAAATATGCAAAGATCTCAACAACTAAAATTAGGAATCAGCTCAAATGACTTAACTGACACAAAACAACTCACGTTGATATGAGATAGCCCGTGAAACAGAGTCAAGAGGGCTATGTTGAAGGTACTGTATACCTGTCCTCAATGTCACCATATTAAGTGTCGCCACTAAACCTAGCACAGCAGCAATTCTGCTGCCTTCATTGATTTGAGCATAACACAACCCTATAGGCCAGAAAATCAACCCAATTATAACAAAGCACAACACGAAAACTGGAGTCTGAAGAATTTTGGAAGCTGTCGTGGAGCTGAGTTTTTCTGAGCTGATGCCACCAAAAATGGGAAGGATGGAGAGAGACGAATCGGGTTTGGCAATCAACCATTCATACGTTTTGTAAAGGAATGAAACCGATAAAATGAAGAACATGGCTCGGATAAGGCGAGATCCTTGAACATGTACAAGATCAAGCATCTTTCTGTAAAGGTAGAAACGTGTGAGTGTGAATCCCAAATAAATCCCCCACACTCACAAACTAGCTCGCCCACGACGGCGATATTGCTCGGTCATTAAAATCACAGGAACTAAAACAATCAAGACCAAAGAAATGATAAAGCTTGCGTTGACCAGTCGTTGGACTGTACCATATTGTTCAACAGCGAACTTGTAAACAAACACCGAAAACTTTCCAATACAGTACGTGGAAGTTCCATTTGAAACAACTGCGATCTGTATGCTTGTAGATCCCTCAGGGATTTTCGCGCCACCATTAAGTGCACCAGTTGTGAATGGATAGGCATTTGGATTTCCATCAGGATCTACATCGAATGAAGAGAAAATGAGAGCCCCCTTGTGGTCGAAAAATGAGAAATGAACCTATTGCAGAGTAGGGAAAAGTGAGTACAACGTTAAAGAAGAAGTGTGGGCGTACGGTTGAACTCCCTTCAAAACCTCGGCTCCAGCAGCGAGAGCATCACTTCGACCCTCCATAAACCCTTGTACAGGATTTTCGATGAAATAGTTGAGTCCAAGGATTCCAGCTGCTGCCAACCCAACAGATTCTTGAGGAATACGAATAGTCCTTGTCACCATAATCGCTCCATCCACACTTTGATCATTCTCTACACACGAATATTGAACTGTCTTGCCAGACACCGGGTCAGAGTATTTTCCAGAAGATTGACGAGAGAGTTTCCTGACAACGCTTGTGTTTGACAGGGGAAGACTGTACAGTGCGGAAACTGGGGCTAAATATGTCTGCCATCCGTCGGATGCGAAATCTGTCCCATATCTGCTTGAGTCTGAATTTGACGAGGCGACGTTTGTCTTCCCAGTTGTCTGTTCGTCAATGCAGAGGGCAATGTCCAACCGACTGAATGCCAAAACACAAGAAACAGCGAATATTGAGAGAAGTAAACACTTGAAATTGGGAAGAATCATTTTTGGAGGAGAAACGATGGAATGGACGTGCCCTCTTTTTTGGCTCTGGCGTTTGTGGCTGTGCTTCAGTTGTAGGCAGCACCTCAAAAGTCAAGGGGTACAACCAAATGAAACATAGCGATCTCTATTCTGATTTGCTCTATCAACTAATTTGTTGGAAAAATAATGCTCGACTTACTACACTATCTTCTCCGTATTCTTCCTCTGCGACTTGCAGACTAAATTCAGGTTCGCTTTCAGCCAACGTCTCGACTGAAGATTGATGGCTATGCATTCAGCTCACACATTCACGAATACGATGCGGTGATTGGGATTGCATCCAAAGTGGTGAGAACCACTGATCGCTCTTGATCTGTAGTTCTGACAATCACTGCTATAGCTTAAGGCATCGACGATCTTAAAGGTTCCTGTGATTGTGACAGGTAGATAGTCAGTCTCAATTCCAACCAGCAGGAGCACTTACACAGCATTCACTCAGAGCAAATCCCAGCAAAGCTCGGACCAACGGATCCTCGCCTTCTTCCTCTCCTCCCACAAGGACTGACGCACACCTTCAGCAAATCGCTCTTTTCGATGCTCACACCAGAAGTTACCACCAAAGTTACTGAATTAGGTATCAACCATGTCATCCTTCTTGGCATTGAATCCCATGTCTGTGTGCTCCAAACTGCTCTTGATTTGTTGGAGAAGGGGATCGGAGTTACGGTGTTGAAGGATGCGGTTTCAAGTGTGAATCGCGGGGAAATCGAAGTTGCGTTGGAGCAGATGAGAAATGCTGGAGCGGCTGTGAGTACGTCCGAGTCGGTTTTGTTTCAATTGATGGGAAGTGCGGAACATCCTGGATTCCGTGCCATTCAGGCCTTGTTGAAGGAAACAAAGGAAGAGACACAGAAGGCCTTGAATGTATTTTGCACATAATATACAGAGAGATTGAATATACGTTTTATTTCTTTCGCCATTCGAGGCAAGGGCGGCCAAAGATTGGTCCAGCGTGAATTCTTTTGACATTCCAACCAAATTGTTTAACGTGGCTGTAGCACCATTCTTCCTCTTCCGCCTCCAGTGAAGTCTGAGGATAATAGTTTTCTCCACTGGTTTCAAAGGTGACGCGCCTGAGGTTGCAAGCAGGCAACACTATGAAAAGTTGTATCATGGAAAACGTATGTGCAAATGCTCCACTTGAGCATACATCAAATTGGAGTTCTTGTACATTAAGGCACTCAGGAAGTGTATGAAACGGAAATTTTCCAATGGTATGGCTTCTGTACACACGGATAGACGGATTATTACGTAGAATCTGGGAATATACGGCCACATCTTTCAAGTCCCTTGGAATATCGCATAAACGAACAGCGATATTAGCGTTTCGGATATAAGATAGTACGTCTTGAAAATCATCAATGCCGTAATACCTATCATAATTATACTCGGCTCCAAGAATATACAAGTGGAGACGTTTCGCATGTGGTTGGAGATTACAGAACCGTCTTGCGAAATCAACCGAGTGAATCATGAATTTGACAACACCTCCGTATCGATTGATGAGACCCATGAACTCAGAAACCAGGGACTTTTCGGCTGCAGTGTTGACGAGATAATCAACAACAGTGTCATTGTCAGGATCTTGGTCTTCTTCGTACGCCACAGGAAACCAAAACACGGGCCAGATCCAAGCTATTGTAGTATCGAATGCGATGCCAATGTCGTAGATGGCTTTTGAGATGTGTTTGAATTGGGGTAATGCATGGGCGAATGGAATGATTGACTGTGAATCCAAGAGGCAGATAATCTCGTCGAGGATCTCACGCGGAAGATTGATCAGAGTGGATTGGTTGTAAGAGCGAGTACTGATGGACATGGTCTCGTACTTGGGTGGATATTTATTGAATTTCTTTTCCAAAATGGCGGCAACTTATTCTGCGCTTTCGTCCGTCATTCGGAACGACCACGAGCTCATGGTTACGGCTGAAACATACATTTTAGAGCGAGTTCCTGGATTGTCAGAGGAGGTTTGTTTCTGTTGGGTGAATGTAGATGTCCTTAACTTGAACGAGAACAGGCGCTTCGGGAAATCAAACTAGAAGCTGCGCGGAATCAATTGAATGTACCCATGATGTCTGGTTTGGAGGCGGTTGAGAGCGAGGCGGCTCGATGGCATGTTGTCAGTAGTGGATGTCCTGGGTTCGTTCTTTGCCTGTCTTGATTCTCAATCATATGTCTGGCCTCACACTATCTACGATTAGTATCGACCAATTACTTCAATACCGTGGATTCGCGACGGGAACCATCACGGAGTTTGCGGGCATGTCTGCAACAGGGAAGACCCAGGTTTGCAAAAACGCCGTTAAACCCACACAAGAAGGGAAACTGAAACATCAACAAGCTTGCATTCTTTAGCATATTGACGTCACTGTGTCTTGTTCCGCAATCGACCGCTTTGTTTGTGGACTCGAATTGCTCCTTCTCGATTGAACGGATAAAGACACTGTTTGAAAAAAGTGACCGGTTTCATGCGGCTCGGGAGCAAGGGATGGTACGGATGCGGCTCTGTTCGTGTGTCGAAAGATAAATCTGTGTGCTTGAAACAGACTGCAGAACATATCCTGTCGCGACTGAAAGTCTCACACTGTTACGACGCTCATCAACTATTGGACCTGCTGACGAGTTTGCAATGGAGCTTGTATAATCAGGTTTCGTTGGACGCTGTATATTCTTTGGTTGACGATTCAACATTTCGAAAACAGACAGGAGAATTCGAAGGACAACTCAAGTTTCTTATAATAGACAGCGTTGGTTCGCTTTTAGCACCTGTTGTGGGACTTCCAGGGCAACAAGCGTTCCTGTCGTCAGTTGGAGTTGTGTTGGATGCCATTTCGTCGTATGGAATTCCTGTTGTCGTATGTGCATTCGAAATATCTCTATCGTGCTGATTACTTTGCTAATAACAGGTCCTGAATCACGCTGTCTTAACACGTGATAAGGAAAAGCAAATCCCTCATAAATCTGGAGCAATGAAGCCAGCGCTGGGAATAGGATGGGCTCAAGTTCCTACACAGACACTGTTTTTTACTGATCCGAGTGTGCAGGTTGGAGGAGGTGTTGGGAGAAGAGATGGAAATGTGTGGGAGTTTGAGAATCGAAAAGGCGAGGTTGTTAAAATGTGCAGGAAACGTGTTGAAGTACTAAAAGAAGTCGTTGCGGGAGAGGCTGGCGTTGGATTGGGGACGTGGAGATATTTATATATTGGGGAAGGAGATATCGTTTCGTTCCCAGAGTAAATTATAGTGTAAACCTTATAGTTTAATTTTTTATCTGTTCTCCAAGAAAGCATTGCCTGGACGCAAACCTACAAAGTCATCATAACTGGAACTTGTTCTCCTCCACCTCCAACTTTTCATGCTTATACTCCTTCTTCCCGACCCCATAGTCCCCTGAACACTGTCCATTCCCATGCAACCGGAACTTATAAATCAAAAGCCCTTCAACCCCAACAGGCCCTCTTGCATGCGTCTTGTTTGTACTTACTCCAATCTCCGCACCAAATCCAAACCGGAACCCGTCTGCAAATCGCGTGGACGCGTTCCAAAACACGTCTGCGCTGTCGACACTGCGCAGGAATGCATCGGCATTTTCTGAGGAGGTTGTAATGATGGCGTCAGTGTGGTGAGAGCCATGTGAATTGATATGGGCGATTGCGGCGGAAAGAGTTGGGACTGCACGGACGGCGAGGATTGTGTCTAGGAATTCAGTGGAGAAGTCTTCTTCGGTTGCTTCAGTGATGAGAGCGTTTTGCTTTTCGAGAGGGGTTAGGTATGTAAATAGGGGTGGATCCAGGCGAAGTGAGATGTTGGCGAGTGTAAGACGTGCGAGAAGGGTGTGGAAGAAGGGGGTTAGGAGGTGGGATGAGTGGATGAGGAGAGTTTCTGTGGCGTTACAAGCAGAAGGGGCAGTTGTTTTCGCATCGATTAGGATACGAAGAGCAGATTCTTGGTCAAGATTCTGGTCGAGATAAGTGGTACAGATTCCGTCCGCGTGTCCAAGAACAGGGATTCTTGTGTTTCCTTGAACATGACGAACAAGAGCGTTGGAGCCACGTGGAATCACAAGATCAATGTATCTGTCCATTTGAAGGAGTGTATCGATTGCAGTGCGAGATTCCACGAGCAAAACTGCATCTTTAGTGACAGATGACTGAGTAATTTCACTCAAGGCCTCTGAAATGATTTGATGCAGAATCGCGTTAGAATACTGAGCTTCTTTGCCACCTAAATTCGACATTTAAGCAAGAGATTTAGGAAGCTGGAGCTATTCACCCTTCAGAATGACAGCATTCCCCGATTTGATTGTGAGAGCAGCAATATTGACGACAACCTCTGGTCTTGCTTCAAAGATGATCAAAACAACGCCAATAGGGCAAGAAACGCGGTACAGGTCAAGGCCAGTGTCCAATCTGGGATGCATAGGGGTCAAAGATAACATCCAGATAACCAAGTCAGCAACATACCGAGTCGCCAACGACGTCTTTCCCACGGGATCCTCCATTTCGGCAATATCAAGAACACCTTGCAGCATGGCATCGAACTTGTCTGCACCAGAGAGGTCGAGTCTGCGGATGAGTTGTTTGCTGAGATTGTTCTTTGCCGCGTTCTAGCTGAAGCGTTAGACAGCGAGCAGAAGGTGACCGAGGAGCAAAGAACAAACACGCACGTCCAAATCCTTCTTGTTTTCGGCCTTGATTCGATCGGCGTTCTGTTTGAGGGCAGCGTGGATTCGCCGCAGCGCCGCGGTTCGCTCGTCGCCCGTCGCCGTCGCCAGTTTGAGGGCGGCTCCGCGTGCGGCGTGGGCGAGAGCTTCGGTGGTGGTGGCGGCGTCGTCGGCCTTGCGCTTCTGTGTCATTGGTTTGTGATTCGACCGAAATCTTTTATTCAATCACTTGTCAGTGAAATGGATAGTACTGAAAATGAGGAGAGGAGTAATACTGCATGAGATCCAGAAAAAAAGTGGGGAACGAGGACAGTGGTGTTTAAGCGTTGAGGACAAGGACAGCAGCAATCATAGAGTACAAAACAGTCAAGGCGCTGGAACCTGAGACATACACATTCTTGGAAACAGTGCTAGGCTTCGAAGCTCCATATTGACTAGTTTGAGGAACGTAGTAGGTTTGATCGGGTGCATTGGTCTTGACAGGCGGCTGAATGACAGTAATAGTGGTAGTAACCACTGTAGTAGAAGCAGTAGTAACAGCAACTGGAATCGAGACCGAAGAAGAACTACGAGTAGTGTCTGTTGTTGCGACAGAAGTGGCTACAACCGTGCTAGTAGTTGCAACCAAGCTCAAAGTAGATGTTGTCGCAACAACATTTGGAATTGGAATCACACCGTTGAGGATCGTGAGATCATTTGGTCCTCTCTTCTTGCCAACACTAAGAGCTGGGAAAGTGACTCCCAATAGGACTTCCCGTTCACGGTTTACTTGAAGCTTAATAACTTTGGCAGCTGGGTCATAAGTGAATGCAAACCATTCACTGGTGATGAAGTTTGGCAAAGTATATGTAAGAACAAATCCATTTGCAACAGCGTCAACTTGAACTACGGAAGATGAGGCATTGTTGTATGTCTTGACCGCTGAAGTCTCGGGCTTCGTAATCTACAATATGAGTAATGAGGCATTTAGTACCGATTTTTTAAATGTACTTGATACCAACGAACCTGGAAAGACTGTGATACAACAGCCAAAACAACCTGATTCAATCCAGCTACTTCACCACTTGGAAGTGGACTTCCTGCCGCTGAAACAGCCTTTCCTGGAATCAAAGCAGCGACAGCTTGCTTCAACGACGCGCCTAATGCAGTTGCATTCACAGCTGGAGAAACAAGCTTGACAAAAACGTTTGTGATGGCAGTTGAGGTGCTGTTTGACACGGGATCAAGTGGCTTCTGCGCAGGAATCTCGCCGTTTGCGATTGCTTGGAGGTCTGCTGGTGGCAGTGTGAGGGGGCATGGGTTTTGGGGAGAAATTGGGCGAAGTGGGTTACAGGTTGGCGCGTTTGTGGTGGAAGGAGATGGAACTGGGACATTTGTTGCTTTTGTGGTTTGGGATGGGACTGGTGCTGGAATTTTGGTGCTTGAAGGTGCTGGTATAGTACTAGCAACAATAGAAGAGGACGCTGAAGAAACAACAGAAGAGGGAGCCGGAGCAATAGAGGATTTTGGAGCTGGAACTGGAGACACGGATGGCACTGGGGAAACAGAGGATATTGGGGCAGGAGCTGGAGACACGGATAGCACTGGGGAAACAGAGGATACTGGGGCAGGAGCTGGACACTTTGCCGAGAAATCCAATGACGGGTCGATACAGGAAGTGAACATAGCAATCACTTTCGGCTTAACCTGGAAATTTTTCGTATCGAGTCAGCCTCAAATCCAATTTCAAGGGTTTTCTCACCTCTGATGCACAACTGGCCTGCTTCAACGCAATACTAAACTCCGCAGCGTCTGTCTTCTCGAAGGCGTTGAGAATTGGCTGAAGGAGAGGAGTAGCTGCGATGAGGTTGGCTTCGCATGTGTTTCCTACTGGCTTTTTGGTGCAGAAACTGGTAACGTAGCCAGAAAGCAGATTTTGGGCCGGACCGGCGCACTTTGTGACGGCAGCCTGGATTTTATCTTGGACACCGCAAACGTCCTGGTAGTACTTTTGATATCGGCCACGGAGTTTGATGCTAACTTGATTGATCCGAGTGGCTTCTCTTCACGAACGCAGTTGGCAACAGTACGGAGAACCGAGGCTGGAATGGCAGGGAAACTGGGAGCTGTTTTTTGATCAGTTGCGAGAAGTTGATTACTTGAGGCTTTGATCAAGAATGAAATTGAGGTTAGTTACCAATGTCTCGAGTATCTAGGCCTGGGTGAGCAGAATTGAAAGCAGCGACAAGTGTGAGGAGCTGTAAAGCATAGAAAACGGAATGAAGGGAGAAAGCCATGGGGCGTGTTTTGATGAAACTTTTTCTCGACCCTGATGGCCAAACTATCTCTGAAGTGATGATCAAAAGTTCGCACGATATGAGATTAAATAGTATTGCAGAGAAACGCTTTTGACAATATGACAATTGTTTCTGAGGTTAAACCAATACCGACGACCATTCTGACGAATTTGCGGTCATAAGTAGCGGAGATGAAAATATCATATAGTGCAACTCCTCAGCATTTCATTTCCATGAGTAAAAGACGTTATCAAAGCAACTTGTTTAATTGATCCCGTGCATCAATGCTGCCTTGATCAGGGACCAATCGAAACCATTTGATTGCTTCAGTATTGTCTTGATTGGTTCCAATTCCATTCAAATAACACCACCCGAAATTGTACTGAGCTGCGATATGTCCTTGAAGAGCAGACTGTTGGAAACAAGTAAAAACCATGGTGAAATCAGTGTCAACTCCTTCGCCTGAGTAGTAACAGAGAGCCAGGTTGTATTGTGCATCGGAGTTTCCTTTATCAGCTGCCAACCGGTAATATCTCGCCGCCTTAAACAAGTCTTTTGGCATTCCATGTCCAGAATAATAGCAGCAACCCCTGCTGTACAGAGTGAGGCTGTCTTGTTGATCGGCTTCAGGCCATTCAAGTTCATTGTCAAAGTCCCACACTGATTTATCATCGTTTCCAGGTTCGTGATTAGACTTTGAATGTGATTCTGGGTAGAAGGAAAGAGCAGGGCTCTCCTTCGTTGATGTAGCGGACTGTGACTGATCCCTATTTGAGGGCCTTTTACGCAATTAGAGCACGATCCTTTAGCCTTCACAACATCGACAGGGTACACACTTAATGTTAAGCAGTTCCCTCCATCGTCCGAGTCCACGACCAAGTCCAAATGTCTGAGTTGAAGTGGAATCCATTCTTAGTTTGTTGAACAAAACAAACCAATGGCGACAACCACGACGCAAAAGGCCGTTCTCGCGACAGTCGCCACGGCCGCCACCGTCGCCGCCGCCGCAATTGCACTCAAAAGAATGCGACGAGCGCGGCAACTTGGCACGCTTCCAATCACCAGTTCCGACGTGTCCTTTGCCCAAACAACAACAACAACTCATTCGCAAAGTGGAAACACGCTCGCCTGGACAAAGCACAGTCTTGTCATCAACGGCGTTCCTGTCGTGGTCCTCGCGGCGGAGTTCCATCCGTGGCGCGTGCCGGACAGGGCCCGGTGGGAGGCGGTGTTGAGGCTGTACAAGAGCATCGGCCTGAATGCGATCCGCATCTACTTCCACTGGGGCTTTCACTCGCCGCAAGAGGGTGTCTATCACTGGGATGGAAACAGAGACATGGATTACCTGTTGACGCTGTGTGAGGAGCTCGGATTGTTTGTCATTGCTGCTCCTGGCCCATATATTTGCAGTGAGACTCAGGCCGGAGGACTTCCCACGTGGCTTGTTGCGAAAAAGGATGTTCGCATTAGGCACTCGTCCGCGGATTATAGCAAACTGTATGATGTGCAGGTATGTGTTTCATTTGGTCGTGATCCAACTAATATAGGGCAACAGTACAATTTGCACTGTAGAGAATGGTTCCAAGCTATTCTTCCCATTATCGCTGCTCATCAAATCACTCAGAAGTCGAATGGATCGGTCATCTTGCTCCAAATTGAAAATGAGAGCTTCGAGAACTTTATGGGAATCCCTCTTGGGTCTGCTGATGATATGCGCTTCTTGGCAAAAATCGCTAGAGATTGTGGAATCGACGTTCCCCTCTTTCATAACGACGGATTTGAGGTGAGAAATCCACTTGGAGACCATTTGTCGTACCTAACCTATTCACAGTCCGGATCCTGGATTGCACGCGATGAAAAATACAAAGATTGTGGAAAGTCAACCTTCGGCCTCGACCTTTACTCCTACGACAAATACGTCGTCTTTGCTCCAACCTCCAACCCAACCAATTTGACCGGAAACGCCGATTCCAATACAGATCATTCTAAATGGACTGAGTGGGAACCCAAGACGGTTGAAACTGCAATGGATGGAATGGAGAAGAAAGTTCGTGGATTTGGAGGCTGCGCCGCAACTGGTCCATGTTCATTGCTGAACTTCAAGGCGGTGGTTCCATCATTATAAATTGAGTTCATCGTATGACACAATTTACGAGTACGTACTTACTCCCTCCACTTCACACGTTTGACAGCAGTCCTAACCTCATTCCCAAAATCAGTTTTACGGCGAAGACTACACACGCCTCATGTACGATTCATCCTTCGCCCAAGGCGTCACAATGATCAACTATTACATGGGATACGGTGGAACAAACTGGGGCACCCTCGGCGACCCCGACGTCTACACTTCATACGATTACTCAGCCTGCATCCGCGAATTCATGCACCTCTCCGGACGCGGTCGTAAACTCGCCTCGCACTTGCATTCACGCGGTCATTCAACCTCCTCGCCCGCACGGACCGCATTCCTCCACGCGCAGAGACTATCCGCGTCAAGCCGTCCAAGATCTTGACGACTCAACGTGTCAGTGTCGGAGATAAAGTCGCGGAACTTGCGTTCATGCGTAACTTTTCGAGGGATAAGAAGAGGGAGTATGTTGTTGGTCTTGTGAACGGCCTGCTGTTACTTTGAAGGGTGTGTTGGAGTATAAACGCTCATTTATCGCGTTGGGAGCTTATACGAGTGATACAAGTGGTGTGCACCTTTTGTTCTCGACTGCACCTGTTCATGTTCGGACGCATGTTTTGGTGGTGGACGAAGGACAGAGGTTTGGGTGATTCAGAATGATCAAAGATGGGAGGAGAGATGGCGTTCCAAGGGGAGGTATGGGTTACTAGAGGTAGAGGAGACTTGGGAGCTAGTGTGAAGGTTATTAAAGAGGCGAACGCAAGTGTCGTCAGTTTTAAAGGAGTGTATGGGTGGTGTGCTATTGCTACTCCAGCTGCCAGAGAAAATGCTGGTACGTTCTCTAAAGCTATGTACATTCAACTGACGTATTTCCTTTTAGATCATGTCCCAAGCGAACTACTTGTTCTTGCTTTGCCAGAAGACGAGCTTTACAAACTTGCGCCAGTCTTTGAAGAAAGTTATTGGACAGAAGCAAATCGTGCCGGGGATATCATCAAAGCTTGCGGAAACGATCCTGTTTCTGTCACATGGGGAGCGTATGGCGTCCAACACGAAGTCAAGCGAGGAGTCTTTGAAATCGAATGGCAAGAAGGTGAAGACAGAGTTTTCGCCCTTTTCGCCGCCGGTCTTGGACCTCACACTCATTTTGGGTTTGAGCCATTTACCATCGAAGTCGATGCAGGAAACGGGCATCCATTAGCTGGCTTCCCTGGCCTTTTTGTAAAACGTCGTCAAGTTCCTGGAATCCCTCTATCCGCATTACAAACCCACTCAATGGGACAGTTCCAGCCTTGGTCCGCGAGAACAGTCGACTTCGACTCTTACCCATGGACACCACTCACCATGAGCATCAAAGACTCCTCCGTCCCCGTCCTCGATACAATCGATTTGGGATACACAGCCGGCCACGTGGTTTACAAAATCACAATCCCCGTTTCCGAATACATGCCGTCGAAGCCCGAGAGCTAGTCCTCTCCCTCGACACAAGAAACCGAACCATCATCTACCTCAACAAAGAACACGTCATTGGCGGACACACGACATACGCCCTGCAGTTCTTCAAGCCAGGCGCAAAGCAAGGTCCCGACGTCTTCCAAGACTCCAGCGATACATCATCCCCCGCAAAAAACTCAACCAGAGCGGAGTAAATACGTTGTACATCATGGTTGAAAGCTGGGGATTGAATAGACAAGCGTTTGGATGGAACGATGTGCGAAACGCGCGTGGAATCAGGCACTTGAAGATCGAGAGTGAGCCTGTGGGTGGATCTTACGCGGCGTTTTTGTTCCACCGGCGTGTCAAGTTTGAGTTGGAGGTTGCTGGTGTGGATGTACGGGAATGAATCAGCCGTTTAATCATTGTGGTCTTCCGGATGAAGAGTTTGGAGCTGGGTATCGCGCGCTTGTTAGTGGGGAGGTGTTGCTGCTACGGGTGCTCATGGCGGTGTGGCGGTTTTGACTTTGGGAGCGGAGAAACAACCTCGCTGGTTCCAAGGGTCACTGAGATTGTCGGTTCCTCATGGAGTTCGTATTCCGCTACGGCTGCATGTTTCAGGACCGGCTACGGCGCATGTTTGGATTCATGGTGTGTATTGGCAAAGTATTATGGAAATGGAGATTGTCTCAAAAGGATTTGTTATTCCTGAACGTATTTGGGGGAAAGGAGTTGAGCTTTAAGGTTCTTGTGTATGACGGTCGTCGTTTGGAGAGTGGAGACGTAGCAGATTGGGTTGGATTGCAGGTTAAAGGATGGGAGATGGAAAGCGGTGCAGGACAGCAAAGTGGAGCGGTAACCTGTGGAACGGGGAGCCAGGCAAAGGAACCTTGTTCGCAACTACTCGCGAAGGTTGATGTAGTTCCCATCATTCATAGTCATTTTGGTTTCATACTCAGTAAAATACACATCCTTTTCTCGTTTCATAAAATCGATCTCATTACACAACAACATAAGAACGATATATTCTGTAGCATAACCAAGTTGGATTAAATATTGAGACAGAGAACAAAACGAAAGAAAGGAAACAAAGCACGCACACATTCTACCCTCCCACGACAAGCCGTCTATCCAAATGTGGCAATAACATCAGCCAAATCCATGGCCGCAGAGGCAAAGTTAATTGGCTCCAAACTTTGTGCCTGGACACGAAGTCTTCCCTCATCCTATTAATAGAGTCTTAGAACACAATCTAACAATATAATAACAACTTACCCCATAATTTTCCATCTTGCAGTTGACTCTAACAGTAACCTGCTTCCACAAAATGTTGTCCAAAATGGCTTTGAATCTCTCATTGTCAGATTCCTATCGTGTTCAAACTAAGTCAGAGCCCGAAACAATAATGTCAAGATTATAGACTCACAGAAATAACTTGCAACTCGGTGGCAGTCATTCCAATCAAAGCCTCAGCAGTATCATTGAACAAACTAATCCACTGCTCTCCACTTGCATCCAACGTCTTGCAAGACATCATATAACGGTACTTTGGAGTCGGGAAGGACTTTTGACACTTTTCACATCTCCATCCAGAGTCTCCCTCAACAACCTTCTTTTGGCAGTCAGCGGATTGACAGGCAGGGTACCAAAGACGATCAGCCTTAACAAAAGCAATAGTGACACGAAGAGTCAACCAATCAGGCTAAACAACGAGTTTAGATTAAATCATGAAGCTCGTAATCCTACTAACCTTCTCATTGTGACCCAAATTATCTTCTGCAATGAACTAATCAACTTGACAGCACGAATCCCCGAAACACGTTCAGTGGTCCCCAGCACCGGCTCCAGCACCACTGTACCCAACCAACCCAGCCTGACGCCCGTGCTCCATCCACCACCCCTTCACAGTATGCGCATCATGACAATCAACAGCCTCCACCAAACTAGCTCCACCACTCACACTCAAACTACGGCCCCCAAAGTCATTCACGCGAAGCCCCTTCATAATATAAACCGGGTTCGAGCTTCCATCGGAACTGGGGTGAAGTCAGGGAACGTTTCGGCTTGGGTTCCCCAAATGGTCAAGCGGCAGGAATGTCCGGATTCGTCGGCCAGTGTGCAATCACGCTTGGAGAGCTGTTTTCCGGCTTTTGTGGTGATGGATGTGCATGGATCGACGGAGTGATGATGGCGACGACGTCTGTTGAGATGAGTTAGGGGAGGAGGAGGTTGGAGTGGGGTCTAACCAATCTGAGCGTCTTTCTCGTACTCCATCAATTGGTTCAGCATCACACGGCTGTACTTGATTTGTGGAGCTGCGCTTCCGTCATTACACTAAGGAAAGCGTAAATTTTTGGTTGAAGGAGTACTTCCACACCACATCCACCTCAGTAATCATGGAAGCCAAATCCAAAGTCATTTCGTAGTCATTGTTGACACCACCGCTGTACTGACGATTGGCAATCTTGATTTGAGCTTTACTAATGTAGTACACTTTGTTGACTTGGAGAAGGTCGTAGAATTGAGTCACGACATCATTGAATCCAGTTGCACGGATTTCACCCTGACATAGGACATTTAATAACAGAACGGTGACGAAACAACGATATTTACACTGTCGTCACCGAAAACAACACTGAAGAGCTGGCCTGGCCCTTTAGCATTGTTGTAGTTACGAATATCGGACTTGTTGACAACACGGCACGGATCGTCCACCTTTCAAGAGATTAAAAAAGAAATATCGCGTAAAAGGGAATTACTTGTTTTGGTAAGGACTCAGACTCTTGATGGGGAAACAGCAACATCGGACGAACTGGCTTGGTGAGTTTGTTGCTGACGCTGTGGTTGTTGCTGGTAGCTTTGTTGCTGTTGTTGCTGCATTGGGCGCTGCTGCTGTTGCTGTTGCTGCATAGGCTGGTGGTGCTGAGCAGTTTGTTGTTGGGGTTGCTGATTGTAAAACTGTTGTGGAGGAGCTTGTTGCTGTGGTTGCTGTCTTGGAGGTGGAGGTCCGTGGATGTCCGTTCCAGGATTTCCAAGGCGCTCCATAGTAGTGTCACCTGGGTTAAGCACGGTGACATCGAGCAGAATGAGGATTCTGATTGGTGGGCATTCAGGACACGTAACTTGGTGAAGGCAAACAAACCTCTTTCCACCAACATCGTTCGCGAGGATCTTGTCGCAGCGAAGAATTGAGTGTTTTGTGATTGATTCGTTGAGGACGAGGGCATTGAGCTGTGTTGCGAGCATCCCTTAGACAAGAGAGTGTTAGTACCTCAGTCCAGGTAACCCGCACAGGTTCAAAGGAAGCCAATGATCACCTTGCATAGCGTGGTATCCATCCGAGACAATTACTCTGAATCTGTCAGGGGTGTCCGGTGTCGCAGCAGCCATCTTCTTTACATTCAGGATTTGGAGAACGGGCGGCGCAGGCATCGTCACGGTGGCCATTCGTTGTGAGTTCGTAGATGACGCCGGTTGAGAGCGCGTCAACGGTGAAGGTCATTGGTTGTTTTTGGAGTGAGAGTTGGTTTGGTTCAAAGTTTTCGGACGCTTTCAGTTGGAGACCCTTTCCTTTTGCTGCAACTGCTCTTTCCCAAGATAAACTCCTTTAATTCTTTATTAGGATTGTACGAAGACGGTTGTTAACTAGGGTACCTCTGTTATTGTCTCTACCCACTCCAACCAACCAACACCCACCAGAACCAAACCTCCCTTGTTAAACACCTTCTACATAATATTTATACATTTCTTACTCACTCAATTTGGGTTGAATGACTCGTTTTCCCTTTGCGCCTTCCACCTGAAAATTTTTCCACAACAGAAAAAAGGTGAGAAGGGCTCCCCTCGCAGGCCTCCCTCACATAGAGCTGTGTGAGAGGCCTCCCTTGAAAAAAGAGGCCATGTCTCCCCGCACTCACTCCCACCTGCCCAAACCTACTTGCCACCGCTTTACCCACCATCAGCCAGTGATCAGCACTCTTCTAGCACAATAACCTGCGCAGTGCTGCTCTGACACCCTCGTCACCTTAACTAGTTGAGCGGACCCACGCCACTGTCCGAAAGCGGACCTACCTCTTCTCTTTCCCATCACCCACACACTCTGCACCGCCTCTTTACCCTCTCTTCTATCGCAAAGACAACCCTAAAAGTTGATTGTGCTTTTCACAACTGGCCTTTCTCTTTTCGCCCACCCCCAAAAAACCTCACCCAAAAAGTCAACTGTGCGTCCCTCCTCCCGCCTCTCGTCTTTCTGCTTTGGTCTCTATCCATAACTAACCGCTCTTACCTCCACCTTCCCTGTCTGCGCAGTTAAACACTATGCCAAAGGTATGTCTCACTCACCCTCACAACATCAAACTGTCAAAGACTCACCGAAGTTCACCTCCCTCCTAGGCCACAAAAACCAAAGTCGCCAAGTCCCCAAAGACCAAGGCTAAGAAGGACCCAAACGCCCCAAAGAAGGCTCTCTCTGTACGTTGCTAGTTAAATTGTCCGAACTGTTGACTCACCAAACCACTTCCATCACCTTTTTTCCCCAGGCCTACCTTCTCTTCGCCAATGATAACCGTGCCCGTGTGAAGGAGGAGAACCCAGATGCTACTTTTGGAACTATGGGCAAGATTCTTGGAGCTGAATGGAAAGAGGCTTCTGAGGCCGTGAAGCAGGTTTGACACTCTTACTTTATTGTCAAAACAGTATGTCTAACCTTTTTCTCTTTCTGCGCGTCACTAGAAATACGTTGCCCTCCAAGAAAAGGACAAGGAGCGATATGCAAAGGCCATGGCCAACTACGAGGCTCCAGGAGACGATGCCGAAGAGGCTGAGGAGGAGGCTGGTGATGACGACGAATAAGCTTGCCCACCCATCATCTATGGTGGATAAAAGAGTCGGAAAAATGACTTCAAACCTTGTTTTTCAGCTTGTTCAGTCTCTCACTTCTTAGCTTTTGTTTCTTCCCTGTTTCGTATCGTTATTTTTGTTGTTATCGCTCCATTTAATATCGCTAGTGGTTGTGTTTGGGGGATGTCTTGTTCTCTATTTCTTTATGAACTGGAATAAGACTGATTTATTATTGCTTACCTTCAAATCCTTTTTACGGTAAAACGAAGGAAATTCTCCGCGGAGTGTTTTGTTGGTCCCAAGGCTGCGGGAATTTTTGAGCTGACCCAACCCTTTTTCTTTTTGCAGCCCAAGACAACAATCTTCCTTTCGTTGCCACACACTTCGTCAGATGGTATCAAAGAGCAAATCATCATCATCAAGTGATGCGGAAAAGTTCCTTGAATCGATTGGAGTTAGCACAAATAGCGATCATCAAGGTAACACTCCAACACTTCAACTCTGCCAGAAACAATCTGTAACTCATGGGAGCGGGAGTACTCGTGGAAAACGAAAGGTTCATCTATTCACATTGTCCATCTTGGAGGATTACAATCTCTGGAGCACTTTAGAGAGAACAAAGCTCAATCCTGTTCAACCCTTTCTCTGAATCCTCACTTGACTGACTAAACCACCGTTCAACAAAGATGTCTCACCGGAACTAGCAAAAGCCGTTAAATCAGATGCGCCTCTCCTCGTGAAAAGCCTCAACTCTCTCATTGAAAGCATCACATCCACAAAATCAAAACTGAATGAACTGAAAGAGAGGTAGGGACAAACTCCCTAAATCCTTCAACTTGTAACTTATCTGTGAAACTTACTTAGGATACGATCCGAAACACTCCCTACATCAAAGGGCGTGTCCCTTCTGGAAGTCAAGTTGCACAGTCTCTTATCATACCTCACGAACCTCTCCTTTTTTATCCTTCTAAAACTGCAAGGCCACAGCACGGCCGCTGGTCACCCCGCGCTCGACAAGCTGATTGAACTACGTGTCGTGCTGGAAAAGATGAAACCGATTGAAGCGAAACTCAAGTATCAAATTGATAAAGTCGTGAAAGCCGCCAACGAAGCGGATGGAAAGGGAGCTTCGAAGGGAAGTGCGTCTGGAACTGTTGTTGGGTGGGAAGGAGAGGAAGTGGAACGGAAGGGGGTCAGCGAATATGAACTGCAGGCTGCTGGTGTAAGCGACCCGTTGCAGTTTAAACCAAACCCAAGGAATTTGGTTGGAGCCATGTCGTGTAAGTTATTCCTCTCAATCTGTAGTTACGAAAATGTTCTAACCTCCAAATTAAAGTGGATCCAACTGCACCAACCTACCAAGACGAACCAGGATCCGGCGTTTACAGACCCCCGAAAATCGCACCCACAAAGTACACAGAAGACAACCCTAAAAAGAAATCCCAACTCTCCCAACAAACCCGTGAATCCCTCTCGAAATCACGTTTGTTCCGTGACATGCGGGAAGCCTTCGACACCGCGCGTCCCGAGCAGGTCACTTCCCATGGTACTGGGTACGGTCTTCGTGAACTCCGTGACGCCAAAGACGAAGAGTTGCAAAAGATTGAAGACTTTGAGTTGGACAACTACCAACGTCTTGGTGCGACTCGGGATAGAAATAAGAGAGAGAAGGCTGCCATTAGGAGGAGTGGAACAAGTGGAATCGTCGATGAGATGGAGGTAACAACCATATTTATCCTCCACTCCAATTGGAAACTGACTTTTTGCCCCTCAGAACCTCGAAACCGATTTCCTCCACATGGAATCCCTGGATCGTGCCGTATCCTTTGACGACAAGCAGCGGTATGGAGCTGGACTGTTGGCCAAGAGAAACCAACGTGCCGAAGCTGTGTTTGGTGAAGGAGACGAGTCTGGAGCTCGGAAACGTAAACATATGGGCGACGCTGATGAAATGCTGCGTTTCCAGTCGAAACAGTTTTCCAGCAAGACTGGGTATGATAAAGCCATAAGAAAGATGACTAGACCCAGTCACAAAAAGAGGAAGTAATTTCGAAAGGGAAGTGAATGTTTTCTTTTTGCATTATTTCTGTCGTTTGTTATCACGTGCAATGAAGTATTTTGAACTTCTTGTGCACATTCATTTTGCCCTTCACACTTTGAGCCAGTCTACTTTTCCTTCTTCTTCATTTCTGCAACATTCCTTGTCACTGGTCCGAAATACTGCTTTAGATATGGCGACTTACTAATTATTCGCTTCATTTTATGACGTGCAGAGAATTAGAGGTAATAAGTAGGCATCTAAATCGATAAAGTCACCAAGGGCAGATGACCGAGCGGTCCAAGGTGCTGCGTTAAGGCCGCAGTCTCTCCGGAGGCGTGGGTTCGAATCCCACTCTGCTCACTCTTTTTCTGCTTTGTGGGTAGAAGCTAAATATGGATCCAGAAAAAACAAACACAAATGCATTAAACAAAAAGTGTTCCAATCTGTTCTTGTAAATAAGTCCAAGAAATCGTTTTTTATCACAACCAAAGCCAAAGGCCAAACTGGATTCGATAAGTTGAATCGTAGTCTTCGTAACATTGTGCGTTACTACTTTACTTTATCTATGGAGAAGAGATTGAAATTAATCTTGATTTGGGTGAAATGAGTTTACTCACAATGAAGCTTTCACTTTTGATTTTGATGTCAATTATTTATGTGAATCTCGAAGAAGGCTTCGAAACTTTAACTTTGCACAAGCACAGGGGTTTCTTTTTGAAATCGTAAGAATAACAAACAATGTATTCATTTGGCAAACAACAGATTTTAGGAAGAAATGAAATCTTTCTCACTTCCGACTAATCTCAAATAAAGACTCATGAATGAAATGAATCTATGCCAGCGACGTTGATCCGAACTGATAGGTGACCTTCTGTTTCTTGAAACTGCCGCACTGCTGATTTCACGCACTCTTCTGAATTAAAGGTAATCGCCATTTTTAAAACACTGCGGCTTCTTGGAACCAAACAACTCCCTTTCCTAACTTTCCAGAGGTATCAATTCTTGATATCAATAACAGACTTCTGTGTTCTACACGAAAATGACGATTGGATCGGTGTCAGAATTACCATGAGGTGAAACTAATGGTGGGGGAACCTGGGACGCAAAAACGAATAAATAGATCACTTCTGCATGGAAGTAGTTTTACGTTTTAAGAATTTGTGTTTCATTCCACTTGGAGACAAGGTTGACTTCTATTTTTGGAGAGGCAAAATGACCATCCCATACAAGACCGTACAAGCTTTCATAGCAACCAACCTAGTCCTCCAATCAATCAACACGCTCTTGAACGGGTTTCTATTCCTAGTGATGATTCGCTCAAAACAATCCCTCCAAACTCGAATGGACAGAATCGTAGCAACAACGCTCGCAACACACTGCGCATATTCATTCTTCCAACTCTTATTCGACATCAAAATACTTGTTGGATACCGAGGGTTTCCTTATATTGTCCTTGGTCTGATCTATACCTTCAACTCGTGGTTCGTCTTTTCCCTGTTTGGACTCAACTTGGCTCTTGGATTGGATCGACTTTGGAGTGTCAAATATAGTGAATTGAGTGAGAGGCAGACGCAAAAGTATTTTCTGGTGATTGCTCTCGCTTGTGTAGCTGTCGCAACAATCGATGCACCAATTCATTTATCACCTAGTACCCAAGTGGAGGACTATTCGTATTTATGGGCTGTTGGTACTAGTATTTTTACTTGGGGTGTGGTATTATCAATTGTTTGGGTATACAGCAGCACGTATTTGTATGTACGAACTCGATTGGAAGCAAGTACGGGAATACCAGACGTGCATATAAAACTCCGACGCGTATTCTTTTCTTGTTTTATGTACACTGCAGTGTTCTTGCTCTGCTACTTCCCAACTTTAATCACTCGATCAGTCCTCTTTCTCAGGAACGAAAGCGCATACGAAAAGACGTGGTACTATTATACGCTACCACTATTAGTATCATTTGATTCCACAGCTACGCCGTTAATGATAATTTATTTCCGACAAGATATTCGACAAGAATGCATCAAGAACTTTTGGCAAATGGAGCACGATGTCATCACGGAAGATAAGGAAAATGGCGCCAAATATTTTAATCCTGATGGAAGTATTGTACCGTGACGCGAATGGGAGGGCGAAAAAAATATTATAATTAGAATAGAGCGCCACATCTCAACTCAAACAAATGATTCGAGAATTCATCATAACCTCTACATGCCTCCACATCTTCAACATGGTCCTTAACGGTCTCCTTTGCTGGACACTATACCGCAGAATCAACCAAACTTCACGAATAGACCGCCTCCTCGCATACATAATCACAACACACTTTCTATACTGCACATTCGAAGCTCTTCTAGATATAAAAATGCTTTTTCGATACCAAGGTCTCCCCTGGCTCCTCTGACGCCTCCTTTCCTCATTCAACTCATGTTTTGTATATGCTCTCTTTGCTTTCAACCTCGCTCTTGGCCTGGATCGGTTATGGAACATTAAATATCCCGAGTTACCAGAACGAAATACTCGCAAATATTTGTTAACGCTGGGATTGCTTTGTGTCATTATTGGACTGATTGACCTCCCAGTCCATATCGGTCCCAATGATTTACAGTTTTCTGAATACGGACTCTTTTGGGTGATATCAACAGCTGCGTATACATATGGAATCACAATAGCCATCATTTATGTTTACACGTCTACATTCTTGTATGTTCGAAAACGCCTTATGGCGTCTACAGGGATACCAGAAGTGGAAGCAAAAGTGAATCGCGTTTTTATGTCGACGTGTTTATATACAGGCACATTTCTTGTTTGCTATGTTCCGACGATTGTGGCACGAGTAGTTTTGGCAATTGAAAGAAAGAGTCCTTATGCAAGGACATGGTATTTCTGGGCCTTACCATTGATTGTTTCTCTCGATAGTACATTTACACCGGTATTAATACTTTACTTTCGCACGGATATAAGTGTTGAGTTTTGGAAGATTCTTCGGTGGAACCCAAGAGGACGAGTTGAGCAAGAAGCGGAGAAGAATGATCAGACTTGAATGTTAAAAGTATAAGTCAGATTTAAAGCATTTATTATATTAGCAAAGAACAATAAATATATCGCATCAGAAATAGCTTCATAAATTAGGGTGAAGTTGTCAGCTCTTCCAAGTCTGTCAAATCTGAATCTGGACCAACAGCTCCTTCTTTCTTCGCACCACCCTTTTTCTTCCTTCCTGCACCAGCAGAACTGGCAGAGCCAGGTCGAGACGACTTCCGGCTTGTCTTATCTTTGACTACTTCTTTTGCAGGATTCTCCCCTCCATCGATATCTTCTCCCTCGTTTGAATCATCGCCATCCATTTCCTTCACAGAAACCTTCTTGGGACGTCCAGCTTTTCCTTTTGGTTTGGTAGCGGCCTCATTTCCTGAAACCGACTCAGTTCCGGCCGCATCGTCTTCAGCAGCCTTGACAGCCTTTCGAGGACGACCACCTCGTCCTTTTGGTTGAGCTTCCTCCTCCTCTACACTTGACTCTTCTTCCCCTTTTTTATCAAGTTTCGAAGTGTTTCTTGATTGTGCCCTTCCTCTTCCTTTCGGCTTTTCTGTTTCACTCACTTCTTCTTCCTCACTTTTCGGCTCTTTTACAAGAACTTTACGCGGTCGACCAGCTTTTCCCTTCGGGTTTGCTTCAGGTTCTTCCTCCTTCTCGTCTGCATCACTGTTATCGCTCAAGGGCTCCTTAACAGGAATCTTACGTGGTCGACCCGGTTTGCCTTTTGGCTTACTAGGAGCAGGCGGTTCTGTTTCACCATCTTCAGACATCTCGTCGTTGTTGTCGGATTTTTTCAGTGGTACTTTTCGAGGTCGCCCAGCCTTCCCTTTGACTTTTGCTGGTGGTTCGTTCTTTTCCACGTCGACTGATTCTTCTTCGTCGTTTGATTCTTCAGCGTCAACCGGTTCTTTGAGAGAAACTCTCCGCGACGACCGACCTCCCCTTCCTTTCGTTGAAGCCAAAGTTTCCTGCTTTTCAATGTCACCAGACTCTTTGTCGTCCACCGATTCATCAGCATCGTCCGCCTGTTTTGCTTTGCGTGCAGGTCGCCCCACCTTTCCTTTTGCTTTTGGAGAGAGCTCTTTCACAGCTTCAACAGTATCCTCTTCATCCTCATGATCTTCAGTTGATTCTTTGACTGGAACTTTCCGAGGTCGTCCAGCTTTTCCTTTCGGCTTTGTCGCCACAACCACCTCCTCTCTATCGTCATCCATATCTACATCCTTGTCATTGTCTCCATTTCCATCTTTACTGAAGGAGACACCTCGTTTCGCAGAGGATACACGTCGACTCCCGCCGCGCCCTGTTGATTTCACACTCTTTTCCAGTTCATCAACGTCTTCTTCCTCCGCAATAATTTCAATACCAGTTGAAGCAACAGTGTTTGATGCAGAACCAGCTTTTCGCTTCGCTGCAACGGCTGCCTTCACGCGGTCCTCCTCTTCTTGATCAGTGTCAACATCAACTACAGAAGATTTACGACCAGCGCGACTACTTGCACGACGATAGGAAGATGATTCTTCGTTTGAGCCTTCAATTACAGTATCTGAATTCGATTTTTCGAGAGTAAGGCCTTCATCTTCCTTGTCCAGAGTTGGAGTTTCGTCCATATCGGCATTCCCCAAATCTTTCTCATCCTCGGCGTCCCCTCCTCCTCGTTTAGTTTCTTTCTTTGCTTTCTTTCTGGAATCTGCACGCGTATCAGTAGAGTCGGCTGTTGATTCCTTATTCTCGGATGACCCATCTTCTTCATCCAGTGAGGGAGAGGCCGGTTTCCGTTTACGCGATACAGTCATTGAAGATGAAAAGGTAGTTGAAGATGTAGAAGTTGGAGGAGCTACTCGAGCACTCGAACGACGTTGAGGAGGAACAGTTGTTTCCCTTTCAGTTTCGGTGGCCGTTTGTTCTGGCGGCACAGTCTCGCCAACTTTTTCAGATGAGCCCATCTCCATAATCTCGCCGTCTTCGTGAGTTACTTTGCTGCTTGCAGATACAGAGGGTATTGAGGCAGGTTCTTTGCTGTCGGACAGAGTTTGGGTTTCGACAGGTGCAACAGGTTCCTCTGGCACAGAAGGGGCCACAACAACGACAGGTTCTGTTGGTACGGCATCGACTTCCATAGCGACACTAGTAGTCAAGGTAGCGGCGGGTTGGACTGGATCCTTCTCCTTTGAGTTTGTAGCTGGAGATGGAGGTAAGAGGGAGTCCATAGAGTTTGCATTCGCTTCATTTGCGGCATCTACTGACTGCTTGACGAGTTCCGCCTCCTTCTTCCGTCTGTCTTCGGCGGCAATGGCAGTCAGACACTCTGTGACGGACTCGCGGACAAGAGACGCGTTTGCCTCCACGAATGCTCTGAGAGGCCGAGCGAGGTCAGGCATGATGAGTCTGTTTGAAGTTAGGTGGATGGATGGATGGATGGTTTAGTTGGTTTAGCTGGTATCGTTCAACAACAAACAACAACGGAACACACGCACTTCTCAACGGCACTTCGCAGTTCCGCGTCCAACGCCGATGCATTCGAAAACAGTTTGTCTTTCTGGGTCTTTGCGGCGAGTTGGTCAAGGGCGCTTCGGAGCACGTCCGCCACGGCTCGCTCAGTCGTCGATGCTCCGCCGGCAACAAAGGCCTCGGCGACGCCCTTGCGAAGACGGTCAAAGTGGCCCCGGCGTTTGTGTTCTTTGAGCACAGACGCCGCGCTTTGCCTCGAGATGAAGTCGCCATCAAACTCCATCTTTCCCTGTTTGTAAATAAGAGAGATGAAATGGTTTATTATTTATAAATTAAATGATGAGTAAATATGTTTGATGCTTGTAGTGAAAAAGACTTCGTTCAAGAGGTTGAGGTTGGGGGACCTTGGGAACGCTTGAGTCATTCAGATGATTGTGCCGAGAATTGTACTCTTATGATCAGATTCATTGTTGGTACGTTGGACAATCAAAGGGGTTTGGTTTTCGGTCGTTGGTACCCCTGATGATCAAAGAATAATGAGGTGGCAGAGATCAGCGCGCCGTAGAACGAGCTTTTGAAGAGTAAGCGCAACAAAGTAACAAAACTGAGAAACATACCGCCACATTGTTCCTTCTTCTTCAATGCCCTCCACTCCATCAACTTGTCGTGGTTCTTTGCAACAAACGCCTCAAACTGCGGCCCAGTCCAACTCATTTCAAACTCAATCGCGTCAAATTCACTTGATCCGCTGACAGCATACGCTCGTTTATGAATGACAGCCTCGGCACGCAAGTATTTGACCGATTGCACGTCAAGCCCTTCTCGCATTCGCCACCGCTCAAGCCCACACAATGCCTGTGCTTTGGATACTTTGGATCCCCCAAAGCAAAGCATGTCAACTGCGTCATACCTTGTCTCCTTTTTGGATCCCGGCCTGTAGGTACCCATCTCTCGAGAATAGAGATACTTGCAGTAGCGCTCCAGAAAGTCAAGCTCTTTTTTCGGTTCTCCTTTTACTCCTGTTTGCTCCACTACACATATGGATGGGGCGTCCATGGAGCTATATTGTTGTTTTGTCGGAGTCAGTTTGGTAATCGGAAAACTGAAGGACCTTCAAAGACTTACAAAGATACGCGCTTCTTCACGTTCAACTCAGTCATCGCCGCGACTGGCTTTGAAGCGGTTGGAACCGCAACTGACCCAGTAAGCAAAAGTTCCGTCTTGATCCACACAGCAGCAGCCCAAAGACTTCCCACGAAACCCAGGCTATATCAAAGAATATCTTAACACTAAAAACTACAGAAACTGAATAAAAATTATCATACCTCGTGTACTCAGTGCGTTCAGGGTCCAGTTCCGTTGTCAATCCAAGCGACCAGTTTGAGTTATAGGAAGCCTCGTGATCGCTTAATCTTGCACGGGAATTAAACATTACGCGTTTATTCGAGTGCTATGATGGACTGTACAAGACACGTGTTAGAATCAAGTAGTACCACCAAAATCAGTGAGATAGGGGAAAGAAGAGAACACGCAGATAAATAAGAGAGAGCAAAACGGTTTGAACACTTTAAATAGTAATAGTTAGGCGTAAAGAACAAGGGGCGAGGCGAGAAAGAAGGGCGAGGCGAGACGTTCATACAGGAATCTTTTTCTGAACAAAGGAACAGAGAATCCTTCGAGAACAAAGAAATTATGCGCTGTAAAAGGTTTATACTGCGGTTTTTGAATAATCAAGTGTGGAGGAACTGTTCTGCATCATAAAATAATACGTGTAAGACTTCACACTATAAATTGGTATCTAAAAGATACTTTGTAATTAATGAGAAAATGATGCGAAACAACAAAGAATGAGAAGATTCTGTGATCTTGTGGTTTCGGGATCTGTTTGTTTTGGATTTACATACACAAGAAAACAGAAGTGAGTAAATTTCATTCAAAAAAGAATGTTTCTGTCTCAATTCTCAAAATTTGGTGTCGTCAGCAGCCTTGTTCCTTACATTCACAATCTTAAACACGGACTAACTCGTTGGAATAATATCTACCAAACAACGTGTGCCGTTTGTAATTTTTGAAGAACGAAATCCGAATTGTAACTTCTCAAGATGCTCCTTCTTCTACGTTTATTAAGACTCAGCATTAATGAGTCGCCCTCTGCCATATCAAACTGCTTCGTTTCCGAAAACCTCAAAACCTCGGTTCCATTTTACTTATTGTATTCCATTGCGTTAAAGTACGCAGGACTCTGCCAACCAGATGCAAATTCTCGTGAATAATAAATAAAGTCTGCTACTTTCATGAACCCACTGTGTTTTGAGCCAGAATAATCAATAGAATGACCTTTCTTGAGCGCAGCATGTGAATAAAATGTAAAATCTCGATCAGTTTAAATCCTATATGATTATTGAAAATATGTTGCCTCGTTCCCTGGCTTCCTTGATCGCCTTCTCCCTTGCCGCATCAAGCAGCTTTCTTTCCAAGAAAGCGCGAAACCTTGGCTCCGTCCAACCCATCTCGTTTTCAATTGCGTTAAAGTCCGCAGTGCTCCAACGAACAGGATGCGATCTGCGATGAATCCTTGGTTAATCTTGACATAGCATCGTCACAGATCTTCAATCTTGCACGAGAATTAAACATTTGAAGCTTTACTTTTGATTTTGGTACCAATGATGAGAAGCCGTGCTTGCTAGTTCGTGGCTTTCTTGAGTCTGTAATTTCACAGGGGTCTCTAACATCCCCGATAAACATAGATATAAAGCGTCAGAACTGAAGTAGTATGTTTTAACAATCAACAACACCGGTATTTACTTTATGAGAAAAGAAGAAAATTAAGAAGAAAAAAAAGCCTGAATAATCAACAGGGCGGCCCTTCCTGAGCGCTGCCTGTGAATAAAATATGTAAAATCTCGATCAGTTTGAAATCCTATACGATTATTGAAAATATATCACCTCGTTCCCTGGCTTCCTTGATCGCCTTCTCCCTGGCCGCATCAAGCAGCTTTCTTTCCAAAAATGCGCGAAACCTTGGCTCCGTCCAACCCATCTCGTATTCAATCGCGTTGAAGTCCGCAGGACCCCAACGAACGGAATACGATCTGCGCTGAACATCTTCCAAGGCGCTAAAGTACACATCCGATGTGACACTCAAGTCTTCGCGAGCTCTCCATCGTTCCAGTCCACGGAGAGTTTGGGCCTTGGACAGCTTGGATCCTCCAAAGTGCTTGAGCTCGAACTCGTCGAGTGCTTTTTCCCTGTTCGAGCCGGGGCGAAGGGTTCCCATTTCGCGACCGTACATTAAGTCACAGTACTGTTCTAGGAGTTCCAATGGCCGGCCCTTGACTTTGGTTGGAGATTGTTGTGGCTTCTTGTTTTCCACATCACTCTTCACTGCTTCGGCACAGCTGTAAAAACGCGGTAATATCATAATCAGACTTTGTGATACAATTTTTACAAGCAAGGTGACGTACAATGACACGGAAAGACCCAATCTCTTACTTCTGGATGGAGTTGGTTTTTTCAGTCCAACGAACGCCATGAACTTGCCAAAGAAGCTGACTCTATGGGCGTAAGTATTAATTTTCAGGAACGTGCACCTAAAGTGACAGTCGACTGACCCAGAACGCGCCTCAGACACATCAGCATCACAACTAAGACCGAAGGCCAAGTTTGAACGATAAGTCGAGTCGTAGTCTTGCATAACGGCCAGAGTGCGTAACATCTTTTTTGTTATTAAGTGGCTCGGTCTGTCGAAATGATCGCGAGTTAGAAACAAGTTGAACGAAATGGTGGTTTAGAAGTGAGCCAATCACGAGATAAAATAATATGAAAGTAGAAGACGCAAGAAGAAAGGGAGAAGTATGAGAGGGGAAGAAAGGAGGAAGGGAAAGGGAAGGGGAACTTGCACAATCAGAATTTCACGAAACAATAAGCAGATTTCCACTCGTCTGCTCTCAAAGAAAAACAAAATTCCTTCGCGTCCAAAAAGCTCGCTTTGTTCGTCTTTCGACCTATCTACACGATTAATATGAGTCCCTTGTATGAAAACATCTTTCGATTTTGGAATCTGATAATATCTGACACGTGCACCAAAAATACAACTTCAATATGAACGAACAAATGTCTGATCATGCATTATTGCCAACTGGACAGGCATGTTTGTTTGGGATTTACATTCAATGGGTTGATCACTGCCCCAAACTGATTTCACAACAGATTCTATCAAATACTACACTATTTTTGCATGGATTGATGGATTAGATGGATCGACGTGGAAGCGATCAGAATTTGTTGTCACTTGAATTGAACGTCGTGCCACTGCCCCACTTTGCAGCCTTTGTCCAAGCACTTCAACTGCCATTTAAAGAATCAAAAAGATGCCACAATCCATGCCATCGCTTTCTGTCATGGATGTCGCTTTGCGCGATACGGAACGCCACGAGACCTTCAAAGCATTGGTGAATCATTCTCAAACTGGAAGCTGTCCAGAATCAACAACGCCTGTCACCGAAGAATCAATGGCTGTATATTATATCCAAAACATTCCTCTGGAGATCCTCGATCAAATCATACCGTTCTTGGACGCCAAGACACTGGTGTCCGTATGCCACGCTATCCCCGCTTTGAAACATATATCTTATATCATGCACAAAGTTGGAACCTCTCTTAGCCTGTCACTTAATCGAATCTGGCCTACCTTCTGGCTCCCTGTAGAGTGGCACTCGTATTCCGATCAACCAGACCTTCTTCTTCCTGGAGCGCCTATTACCCTGTCCCCAGAACAACTTGAAAACGTCGGAGAATTAATGCGACTAATCTCGATCTATGGCGGTGTCGTGAAGTTTCAGGCTCATTCGCTTGAATACACGGAGGCTCTGTTGCCTCACCTCCCGAGATCGTTGGAAGTATATATCGGCGGAGAAGCTGCAAGTAACATGTATTGCGGCTATATGGGTATCGATCCATATTTTAAAGTCCTGGAACTGTTAGCAGAACAAGGAATTCGTTTTCGACAGCTCGACACTCCTTGGAGATTTGGGGCAGAAAGCACAAGAACACTTTGGAAAGAATTCAAAGCACCTTTCTTGAGATGCTTCGGTGTGGAATGGGTTCCGACTGAAGTTCTACAGGAATGCGTTCATTTGAGACAGATAGAATTCGACATTGACGACAATGATGACAAGGAGTCGTTTGATAAGCTCATGCAAGTGCTGAGCAAGATATCTCATTTGGAACGTCTGTCGTTTGAAATAGGTGAACCGAAGGAAACATGGTTGGATAAGCTTCAAGGATTTCAGGATGAGGAACAGCTGGAAAAGCTGGGGTGGAAATCATCCGAATTGGAGCATGGGCCCATCTATGGCCATACGACTATCGTGTGGACACGGACGCAAAAGGGCAAGTTGTTCTGATTGTCTCTAAAAATAGCTATTCTTCCTTCTTTTTCTCTAACGTAATATATCGACTTACTCTTCCTGTTTTCTTTTCCTTCTCTTCTAAGTATTTCTGTGTGGATGAGTCTGTTGTTTCAATTCACTTCTTCCCTCGTACTTTGATTTGTTTTGAAAAACTATCTTCGAAATGGCCAGAGTACGTCACCTAGACACCGGCATCACAACCCACCTTCACCTCTGCCGGATACATTCCTAGTTACTGCAGCAAGGAGGATGCGAATCACAGGGATGCGGGCCTCAGTGTCAAGCAGCAAAAGATTCAATCCCCAACCTTCCTCAACACTATGATCCCTTTCCCCCCCCCCCGACTCCCTTCCATTCTGATTGCGCAAATGGCAAACGATGCTTAACCACACTTATCCACGCAGACAAAACAAACCGCGAGAAAGTCCACCGGAGGAAAAGCGCCTCGTAAGCAAATCGCCACCAAGGCGGCCAGAAAGTCAGCCCCAACCACCGGAGGAGTCAAGAAGCCACACCGTTACAGACCTGGAACCGTTGCCCTCCGTGAAATCCGTCGTTACCAAAAGTCGACCGAGTTGTTGATTCGTAAACTCCCATTCCAACGTCTTGTGCGTGAGATTGCTCAGGATTTCAAGACGGATTTGAGATTCCAGTCGTCTGCGATCGGAGCTTTGCAGGAGGCTGCTGAGGCGTACCTTGTTGGACTCTTTGAGGACACCAACTTGGCTGCTATCCACGCCAAGCGTGTTACCATTCAGCCAAAAGATATTCAGCTCGCTCGTCGTCTCCGTGGTGAGAGGGCTTGAGAATTCCAAAGATGGAGCTCTTTTATTTTTCACTTTCAGTCTATTTGCAGTGCTGCCCAATAAATCAATTCAGTATTAGCCCATATTCTGATCTTATTTCGTTGTTACGGATTCCTTCGTCCAAATAAGGCTTGGGTTCCCAAAGAATACTCCTTTGTCACAATGTTCCAGCCACCCAATCTTTTTCAATTCTGAGCTACGACGAAAAGCTGACAATGAATTACCATGAGAGTCAGAGTCTTCAAATGAGATGTGTCGAAGGTTTTTCAGCTGTGGCAACAGATCAACCAACTCATCAAAGAAAACATCATCCATCATTGGATCTATCCCTTGGAAATCGACCCGTTCCACATTTTGAAATTCCAGAAGCGCTCGAACTGAAAATGACTTCAGTGACGTGCATCTCCAATGATTCACATTCTGCGCCTGCGCTTCTCGCAATAATTTCGTAGTCTCCTCAGGTTTATGCTGATCACCAATCGGTAAATCCATCATGCGTACGGTAATACCTCTCTGTTGAACAAGCACCACCTTTTTTGAGTATTCAGGTTCATCCTCATCCTTGGTCCAATAACCAAAGTAACCGTCATCGTCAGCTTGAATATAGACGTCAACAACTTTGGGAAGCAAAGGCAAGACATGTTCCACATAGTCAAGTGTTGACACCTGAATTTTAGCAACGCCGCCATATCGAGACAATAGATTTGTCAAATTCGAAATGAGCGCAACATTCTTGCCTAAAATGGGTGTGGGATCTCCAGGGCGATAGCGAGACTGGTAGAAATCGTCTTCAATCCAATCAACAGGGAACCAAAACTCGGGCCAAATCATGGTCAATTTCATTTTGAATGCTTTTCCGACATTATAGATTGCTTGAGAAATGTGCTTCAACTGTGGGACAGCTTGACAAAATGGCATGATGGAGTTGCTGTCTATAAAGGTAACTATATGGTTCAATATCTCCGGTGGTAGTGTTGTCAGCAAGATGTTAGTCTTTGAAGAGCCGGAAGACTCTTGAATTGTTTTGATTGGTGCTATATTGAGATGTTTTCGGAACTGGTTGACCTCCTCCAATGCAGCTCGTAGCTGCAAATTGAGGACTTCGTTTTCATCTTTGAGACCATCGATTATGTTGGCGGCATTGATGCAGGGGCAAGTGGATGGACACATATCGTTCATTTCCGAATTTTCAAAGGAAGATTTAAGGCAATCACTCACAGATGCCTCCATTTTATAATGGACAAATAAAAAAAAAGAAAGACTGGCATTCTAATCTTTGCATCTCAAAGTATGTGTTTCTTCTTACACCATTGCACACAAGGCTTCCCTTGAAACGGTCCAATACGTCCTATCCATATCCATCCTATCTTTTTCAACTCTTGAGTGCATTGAAATTGCTTTAACGAATCCGTATGATGCTCATTTTCAAAACACACTGACTCGATTCGAGTTTCGGGCAAAACCTTTAACAACTCTTCAATTGCAGGACATGGTCCATGGAATCCCACTTCAAACTGTATTTCTGTGACAGATGGGTGATTTGGGAGGACAGAAAAATAGGGGAAATGACCAAAATCAAAAAAGCGGATTACAGATATTTGACGATTTGATAACGCGGATGTCACATGTCCAGCAGCTTGTAAATTGCATGGAATATCAAGACTTCGTACATGTATTCTTCGACCATCTAAATTTTGTAGAATCTCTGGGTATGAGTCTTGTCCTGCATACCTCCTTCTTCCTCCTTGAGGAACGTACAAGTCAACAGTACTGGGTAATAAGGTATGAATAGAATCAATATATTCAATTGAGTGCATCATTATTTTTGCTGCGCCGTTGTATTTGTTCAGAAGCCGTGCAAGCCTTGAAATGCAGACGACATTCTGAAGTGGGATAGGTGTTGGAAGCTGCATGCGTCGTGGAAAGACCAGGGTTGGCCAAATATCTTTAGGACGCATATTGAAGGCGATTCCAACATCATAGATTGATTTTGATATGTGTTTGAATACTGGCATTGCATGGCAGAATGAGATGATATCTTTCGCGACATCAAGCAATCCAATGATCAAGTCCAAGACTTCCAAAGGAAGACTCATCATATTTAAACGTTGATTAGAGTAAGAAGGAATTGTTTGTGAAGGTATGTGGCTGGTAGAAAGAGGAATATCGTTCATTGATAATGTAGGAAGTGAAAGCAACCGTCGATATTCATTGATCTCATCCAGCGCCCATCGCAATTGAAGTTTAATATCGTTTAGATTGGAAGATTCAGACCCCTCTGCTGTGTGATTAGTAGTTTGAATCTGTGAAGGAGGGTTCATTGGAGTCTGCTCCAGAAGGGTTTTCCGATTAAGAACACAGATTGCCAAATTTAGGGCAGAAGGAGAAATGAGATGTATTAACCTCAGGTTTTGTAATTTGAAAAACATCACATCAAATTGATGACATTCAAGCGCCGCGTCCCGTCCAGATCCTCAACCACCAGAGCAGCAGCCCCTGCCGCGCCAGCAACATCAACAACGACTTCAGACGCAGCATTATTTTACACGCGCCATCGATACAAACAACGGACGCGCAAGTCCCGAACTCGAAACAATTCAACAACAACAACAACAACCCGCGTCCCAGGCCGACTGCGCCTCCGCTTTCTCGCCTTCTTCCGCACTTTGCACTTCCGCTTCCGCTTCCGCAAAAAGGATTCAACGCGCACAACCGTCTGCAACAACTCCGAACTCACAAACAACATTAAACGCGACTCGTGTGGGCTGATCACTCAAACTTGGATCGCTGGTCCCACAAACTTGTCTGGATATACGAACTGGATTCTACTCCCGAATGCGAACGTGATTCCTCGTACTCAGACCTCTGATTCAAATGGCAGGTTGGTCGTGACGCCTGGGTGGCCTGGCCCCGATCCTATGATTCTCGAACCGCCAATTCAAGATCAGAAAAATAACAATGATGGGTTTTGGGCTCATAATGTGGAGTGGGGTGTTGAAGGGGAGTCTAGCTCAATGGATAGCATCAGTTCAGAAGACACCTATATGTCAGACGCCTCCTCTGAGGCAACTCAAGTTTCAAATAGCTGTAGTAGCATTAATAGCGATGGTTCGCTTTTCTCTTTCAACCCAGATTTGGAAGAAGTCTTGAATGTTGTGCCAAGGTTTGTACAGTTTCAAGCCGAGTTGGCGAGTATCCCAGATAATATTAAGGACGATTCCGATGATGTTTCCACGCTCGTCGGGGATACTAAACCTCTGAATACTCTGGGAACCTCGAGTGTGATAAGTCAGGAAATTGACCGTCAACAAGTATCACAAAGCCATCAAAGCCGGATGTGCCTTGCTAGTCTGGATAAGGAACTGGCTGATATTCATGCTGGTTGTGAGTGCTTCTTCTTCTTCGAGCTTCTTCTTATCGAAGATTACCTTTATTAGACTCATTTCACGACAAGAAGATATGCGAAGAGGCTTCAAGCGTCGTTCCAAGCTTAAATACGTCGTTCCCGGTTTCTAGTGACTCTGAACACAATGGCGATTTGTCATTAAGTCTGCGAAAAGAAGCAATCGAATGCATTGCGAATCAATTGGATAAAGCCATGTCAGATATTAGTCGCGTTCATTCGATTTGTGAGTATGTTGTCTCTGTGTCGAGGATGTTGAGCTTGAAATCACTTAAGTGGTGAAGAGCAAGAACAAAATATGACGTACCCTTCTAAATCAAACAACGTACTAACCGTGTTGTACTTTCAGACTTATTGTCTGAACAAAAGCTTCTGATTCGCCCTTCCCGACTATCTCGCATCGTCCCTATTGGAAATATGATGACACAAATCGTACAGGGCTATCCGGATCTTTTCAAGTATAAATAGTAATAGACCTGTTGTGTCTTATCATTTACATCTCCATTTTCTGTTTTTGTTTTCAGAAAACCCGAAAACGAATCCACTATTATCATTTCCGGAAACTCAGCATTGCACACTCACAAGCAAAGACAAATGGTCACTTCTTCCACTGCTTCCAACCGAATGTCCGATCGAATGTCCCCTCTTCTCACCTTTGCTCCATTGACAGCATCAAAGAGCTTGGCTCTGGCGCCATTAGTAACAAGCAGACCAATACTATCTCTCTTCAAACAACTCCTGATACAGCCTCGGAACCAAACACGATCGATTGAATCATCCCCGAAAGACTCGTCCTCGAAGCGGCAGCTCGGTCTGAAGAGGTTCTCTCTGTCCATGAAGGGCAACGTCAGCCACCAAAACGATGAACAGCTTATGGAAGAAGACCAATACCGACTCTGTAAGCTTATATTCATTAAGATTAAAATCTAAAATAACCTAAACCTTCACGACAGATTCCCTGACGCAAAGGAAATATAGGTCACACCTTCCACGGTCACTTCGTGAACAGGTTCATATTGCAAATGTTCTCGAGATCCTGCATCCTCTCATAGATCAGTGGCAGCCTCGCGTCTCTTGGACTTGGGGTCGAGTTCGAGAATATCAAGGAAATTTGGGGAAGAGGAGGCGAACATTTGTTGCGCCATGTGTTGTCGATGTAAAGGACCAAGTTTTGCAGCAGAGTGTGAAGCAACAGCAAGACCAGCAAGTGGAAGCGCGTATATTAGAGAATGATGAGGAAATGGAGGACGATGATGAGGACAATATACCTTTAGCAGCCTTCTGCACACTAGGCCGATGAAGGGAGCTGCCTATAACCTGTTTAATAATTTAACCCACACTGTCTAAACCATAATTTTATTTGTTACCAGTTATTATGATATTATGTAGCGAAATAAACACTTGCCTATCATAAGAGTCTGAGGATCTTCGTTCTCTCGTTCTTTCACAACCGTCTTCACAGTTTATTTGTAATACTAGCATTTAATCAGTATTAGTTTCATCTATTATCTTAATTCTTTGCAGAAGATCCTTTCTTCCACACAAGGCTTGGGTATCCAAAGAATACTCCTTTATCCCAAAACTCTACCCATCCAATCTTTTTAAGTTCGTAACCGCGACGAAGAGCTGGCAATGATGTCCCATCTACGTCACAGTCCTCAAATGAAATGTATCGCAGGTTTTTCAATTGTGGCAACATATCCACCAACCCATCAAAGTAAACGGCCTCCATCATTGGATCTATCCCTTGGAAATCAATTCGCTCCACATTTTGAAATTCGAGAAGCACACGGAAAGAAAACGACTCAAGCGACGTGCATCTCCAATGATTCACATTTTGTGCGCGCGCTTCCCGCAGTAATTTCGATGTCTCCTCAGGATTATAGTTATCGTCGGTGGGGACATCCATTGTGCGTATGGTAATACCTCTTTGTTGAACAAGTACCAACATTTTCGAGTATTCATCCTCATCGTTGTTCCAATACCCTAAATACCCCTCATTGTCAGCTTGAATATAAACGTCCACGACTTTAGGAAGTAATGGCATAACATGTTCGAGATAATCAAGTGTTGACATCTGAACTTTGGCGACACCTCCATATCGAGACAATAGATGTGTCAGTTTTGAGATGGACACGAGGTTCTTTCCTGAAATAGGTATGGGGTTTCCAGGGCGAAAACGGGATTTGTAGAAATCATCTTCAATCCATTCGACAGGGAACCAAAACTCGGGCCATATCATATTCAATTTCATTTTAAATGCTTTTCCGACATCATATATTGCTTGAGAAATGTGCTTCAACTGTGGGACAGCTTGGCAAAATGGCATGATGGACTTGCTGTCGATCAGAGTAACAATATGGTTCAATATCTCCAGTGGTAGTGCTGTGAGACCAACGGTTTCTCGCCTTTTTAAGGTATAAGTCGTTATTGAACTGGAAGAAACCTGGAGAGTTTGGATCGGTGCCATATCAAGAAGCTTTCGGAACTGGTTGATTTCCTCCAGCGCTGTTCGTAGCTGCGCATTCAAGACTTCGATTTCGCCTTTGAGACCATCGATTGTGTTGGCGGACTTGATGCAGCAAGAGCAAGTGGATGAGCAAACACAATCCATTTTTCAAAGAAAAGAATGAAGAACAAAGTTTCCTTATTCATTATTTATATTAAAATGAGCGAATAACTCCGGGCATAACTCCCTTGTATTTCCCTCCCATCCGGCTCTTACTTTTGTGTATACGAAAACTCACATCAACCCGAGGTAAGCCTTAATGAGAAACAACCTCAGAACTAAAACAATTCGTTTTTGGAGCGGCAACTGCTTCAACTCATCAAAGGCTTAATGCCGTCAATGGAACCGTCATCGAGTTGTTGGAGAAAAATGATTTGGACGAATAGAGAGAGGAAATTAATTCCAAAAGCATTGAAGTAGAGGTATATTGGAGGAATCAAGAAAAAATGCTTGATACACAAGTTTAAGTCCAAACCTGTCTAAACCATAACTTTTATTTGTTACCAGTTATTATATGTCACGAAATAAACAAATTACCCGCATCCCCACTCCACTCCTCCAAAAGATCCTGCAACTCCTGCGGGTTGACTGTATCTGCGTTCCCACTTCCACTAACCATCAACGAACTTGAGCTCGAACTTTGTCGCTCTAGCATCTGCGACTGCTGCAACCACGCTTGCTCGGTCCGTTGTTGAGCCGCCTGTTGCACCTCGTTCGCAAGGAGAATGGTTCCATCGCTGGATACCATCCCCGCACCAATATTCGAATTGAATATTCCAAATGGATCTGTAGAGATATCGAATGATGGAAGGAGCGGGGAGGATAGTGCTGTTGTTGCATTTGGCGTGAAACTTGATGCGGATGCGAGGAAAGGGGACATGGTTGTTGGAAGGTTGGCTTGGATTGGGGAATTGACAAGGTTTTGGATTGTGGAAATTGAAGATGGGAAGGAAAATCTAGGTTGCTGTTGTTGTAAAATTGTTTGCTGTTGTTGCTGCTGTTGTTGGACCCATCCTGTTGGATGACGAGTATAGAATACCTTTTTGGTGGGGAGAGTTGGTGTTGATGGTTGAGATGGAGGGTTTGAAATACTTTGATGCTGTAATGAAAGTTGCTGTTGTAAAGGGAGGGATGCAGATATTGGAAATAACGATGAAGGTGGTCCATGAGAGGGAATGACTGTCGGAATGACTGGAAGAGATGGTGCCTTTGACGGTAAAACTAGTGCAGGGTGTTCAGTTACTTGAGGTGTTTGCTGAGATGGTATCGGTGTAATGGGTGCTGGTAGAGTTGGTTCTGAACGGGCCTTCTTTTTCGGTGGAGAAGGTTGAGGTGGCGGTGTAAGCTCTCGATCAATTTCGCTTTCAATAGAATCGCCTCGAACTCGCATTATCTTGGAATCATCTGGTATTGGAGTAGGGACATTGACTGTCACGTTACCCTCTTCCGCAAGCTTCTGCTGAATTGCCTTGTTTCGCTGATCGTCATCTTTTGTCATTGACTGGCCACAATGCAGACATTGAAGCATGATCATATTCTTGTACGCAGCCTTTTTCCAAAACTTAAAGCATTGTTTGTGAACATTGCCACCACACGAAAATTGACACCATGAGACTTCATCTTCTTCCGCGTTGCTATTTGGTTTGAAGGGTTCATAGCAAGCAGGACATACGGTCTCAGATAGTGGTGCCTGTGTTGGTGAAACGCCAACATCAAACTTCCTTCCTCTCAATGCATACTAAGCATCTCCTACATCAGTGTATAATTATTTTGAAACAAAAGAACTCACCACGTATGTAGGATCGCAAGCAGCTCCCTGTGCAAACATATTCAACAACTCGGATTTCAACAGAGCCCGTTGATACAAAATCGGGCTATTCGGACCCAGTCCCAACACTCGCATGAAGATGAATATCTGGGAACATGTCGAGCTCTTAGTATCTCTGGTATGATAGAGTTCACAAAACCCACCAGATGTTTACAGTTCCTCCCAGACTCGAAGTCAACACATTCACAATGCGGTTTCTCCTTCACACTGCATACATGTACTGTCCCCTTCACTGATGAATTCACTTTATATTCAACGTGCAGAGGGCTGATGATTCGTTTCGCCACAAGTCGACATCGCTGTAGCTGCGCCTTTGCGATTCGTTCCACCATGAGATGTGTTGGGTTAGGACGATATGGTTCTAGCCGGACTTCTTTTGGAAGAGATGGAGGGGCGGGAGGGACTGATGTGATGCCGAAATTAGGGACGAATGGAGATAAAACGGCGCTTGTTATTGGTGGAGGTGTGCTTATTGAAGGAGGTATAGAAAGAAGCTCCTTTGACTTTGACCGGTTGTTTGAGAACCATTGCTGATTGGAGGGACTGGTTAGAGACGGTTGTTTGTTGGCTAATCACAAAGGGCAGTTACCCTGATGCGTTCTTCGTCTACGTTTAGTTTGATTGCAAGTTCTGTTCGCTGGTCCTTTGATTTGAGAGTGGCATCGCAGCCATTGAGCATCGCAGTTTGGAGCAGTTTGCGTTCTTCTCCACTGAATCGCTGCGATTGCAAAGGTCAAATCTGTGCCCTTTGTTAACGCTTTTGTTGATTCTTACATGATTCGGTCGGTTCGGTGGGTACTTTGGTCTTGTTAGAACAGTGTTGGTGTTGTTAGGGTTCATTAGAACCTATTTTTACTTCTCACTAATGTGCCCCTCATCACTTTCGCCCAAACAGACGACTTCCCAACCCCCGTCCTCTTCCCAAAATACCATTACTCTGATGCTGTCCCTTCATCCCACTCCTCAAAAACAAGTCTCCTCCAAGACCCCACTCTCTCACTCGCTCATCCACACCATACATTGCATCCTTCTCCCCAAACAACGGCCCATGCACAAGAACAGTCGGCCCTCCATCTCCAGTTCGTTTCCAATCCTTCATCATACCTTCCTCGCCTTCAAACTTGAGCGGCGACTCGCAATCAAGACCCATAAACATTCGTTGCGCGACACGAGCTACGTCTTCGGCTGTCACAGAGTCAACTCGTCGACACATTTCTTTCACTGATACCCGCTTTCCATCTTGTGCCGTTACTTGTCGCGCAATGTCTTCGAGCTCAACGGCGCGCGATTCAAGGGACATTAGGAGGTTACTTTTGAGCTGGTTCTTTGCACGTGAGAGGGCGGTGGAGCTCAGACTCGATGGGGATGTTGATTGGTGGAGGTGGGAGAGAAGGATGGGGAGAATGTGGGCGTGAGTTTCTGGAGCGGGTGGAATGGAGGCGGTGAGTCCAAAGAGGGATGTTGGTTGGTATGAGTATGAGAGTGTGTTGCAGGATTCAACCCAGTGGTATCGGTTCAAGACTTCAGTGTACAAACGAGTATACATTCCTTTTCCAGGTCCACCAGCTGAGAATGAACCTCCTCCTCCCTAATTGTTTCATCGTTAGTGTTGGTTTTGATTATGTATTGGTTGAATATGGGAGTAGTCAGACGTCTCCTCAAATTTCACATTCATTCTTCAAAATATATACGATATTGACCGATCACTTCCACAATTTTGAAGGTTCTGCCGATAGCCGCTGACTTTCCTTAAAGTAATGATCACACAGTCCGCTTGTTATCTCAGATCGCTCAACTCAACTCACCAATAGAGATGCCAACGTCGCCATAGAATAAACATCGGGATCCAACATTCCAGGTGCCTCAAATCCAATGTAAACATGCGTCAATAACCTGTCGTCAGGGTTCGGAGAGATGGGCTGGCCCGTTGTATCAACCAGCGCAATTCCACCCTTGTACTGAACAGGCACATCCAAAGACGCTTTTTGATCCGCAATAATCTCTGGGGTTGCAGGCGGCAGGTGTCCAAACTCCTTTTGAGCCAATTCCACCAACTGCTCATGGGGCATTCCCACACCTGCCACAAGAATTCTGTCCGGTGTAAACCACGTCTTATGAAACTGTTTGAGTGTTTTTGAAGAGATACGGGAAGGATCGTCGCAGAATAAGGGGTTTCCAAGAGTTGAAGTCGGGGCACAGAGGGATGGAATCTGATTTGTATGAGAGACAGTTTGAATAGCATATCTATCAGATTGGGATAGACTGTTTCCGAAAGCGAGTTGGTGCATTCGTTCAGGTAACAGGGATCCGTAGTTCCATTGCATGGCATCGGCTTCATAAGCGACCTGGGCCTTCACTTCATCCAGCTCTTCTGGAAGGAACAGAGGTTCTCTGTCCAGTGATTTGATATGTTGTTAAGATAAGTGACGTGGATTTTAAAAAGCGCAAAGGGCTGTACCGGACGACGGAGCCCAGGATCGCCATTGCATCTGGCAAGTGCTTTGGAAAGACAGAGGACTGGTACATGATGGCTTCACGGGAGGAGTGGGCAAGCATGTTACCACCAATGGACTCGATAGCGTTCATCATGACGGACGAGGGCATCGCAGCCGTGCTCTACAGTCACCAAACGCAATTAAACGATAGTTTTTAGACGAGAGAGTGGAAGCAAACCTTAAATGCCATTCGATCGAGGACGTGCGCCGCCCCGCGAGTCGCCGCTGTTTCGAGGGCGGCGCCGGCGTTGACGAGGACGCCGCACGTGACAAAGTGGCCCGGCGCAAACGATGACGCAACTGAAACTCCGTTTGAAAGACGGGTCACGCGCTCGCCGGTCGTGCTGCTTGTTGATGTTGTTGTTGACAAGCCCCGACGAAGAACTGACGAAAGCATTTCTCTCTTAATTCTTTTCGTTTTCTCTGATTTCGTTTGGATTTCAAAGAGTAAATTATTTTGCCTTGGTACAGACCATCAGCTGAAGGTTTCATGACGAAGGCAGTTTTATTTTCTACTCATAAAAGGTTAAGTGAGATATGCTTTTACGTTGAACCTCTGTAGATAAAACTGAAGCTCCACAAGAAAATTACGGATCATAGCTTCCAGAATACCAGAATTAAATACCAATGTGAAAGGCACCAGAAGAGATGAAGTGTGACTCAAATTCAAAAAGCCTCGAATGTCCCCTTTTGTCAAAATTGGCTTCCCCATCGGAGACGACTGCCGTCCCGCTTCAACGGCCACTCGAGTAATAATCCCTGTCACAACTGTCCGGATCGGGTTCACTCCAAGCAAAGTGATCGACGACACTTTTTTATCGCGGCGAGCACAAGAATGGACCAAAGCCATAACCGAGTTCAAGAAAGTCATAAACGATAATATTTGGTCTGTCTTGACCTACGTACTTATTGAGTTTACTATTATTTTCCTTCCACTGATTGCCGTCATTTACGGACGACTGCATCGTGAGGTTGCCAAATTTATGGCTGGGTTTAATGAGAAGCTTATGGTACCGTATGGAATGTATGCAAAGACGCAGAAGGCGGTTGTTCAGGGAGGGAAAAATCGGTATGACTACAGTTGGATTGCAATCGCGTTGACGGCTGAGGAAGCGGAAAAGTTGAAAGGAGAAGAACACGTATTTTACGTTCACGAAGGAATGGCATATGAGGACCATGGCACCACAAATTGCGCACAAACTTGCTGTTGCGGAGTTGTTGAAATCATTTAATTTTAAAATGGAGGCTGCAATTATTGAGGCTACAAATATAAGTTATCTGTTCTGGTACTAATAGTGTTCTTTTTCTTTAGTTTAAGATAAAAAAACTTAAGAAAACAAGTTGAATAACTTTCGCGGACATTTACATCTTGTCCTTCGTCGCCTCTAGTTGTGCTAGTTGTGGATAAATATCATTAATATAGTTTATTTGTTCATTTATTTGAAAAGGAGAGAGAAAACAACCAAGAAAACACCATCCAAAAATGACACCTCCCGTGACGCTCCTCCGCAATGAGCCGACGCCCGCGCTCTTCACAGCGACTGGCGAACCAACGACCAATCTCGTTGAAACGGCGTCTGTGCAGTTCACGGGCCTTGACGCCCCGCTCGCTGCAGACACGTTGTCTGGCTACAAGAACTACACACTCCTTGCACTGCTCTTCTTTCTTCAGGAAAAGAACATGGACCACTCGACGTACATTCAGAAGGCCTTCTCGTACTGGTGCGTTGTTGGCTGTTTCCTGTTGTGTTTGATTGACGCCTGAGAAACTGAAACAGGGGCGGCCGTGATGTTGGAACTGTCAGTTTCCTCGACCGCCGCGACCTTCTCGACTACCTGACCCGCGTCTCGGACTCGTCCCGCTTCGTCACTGACCCTCGTGCACCGAAGGCCGCCGATGTCCCAACCAGTGCGGCTCCAGAAACAACAACTGCTAAACCTGCAGCTGCTAAGCGATCCGCCGAAGACATGGACTTGGACGAAACAAACGAAAACAGTTTCAAGAAGTTGAAGGAGGAAATGGAGAGGGACTGGGATCTGATCAAGGACTCTGTCATTGCAAAGGAGCGCGTTATTGTCGGTCTGCACAACTTCATGTCTGTTAAAGCCACGAAACCTTTCACATATGCGCTCAAGTATGCTGCAGAGATTTTGAGGCCGAACCAGCAAGCTGCTCCGACACAGCAGCCTGGAAAACCAGGATCAAAACCTGTCGATCCTAAAGCTCGTCCTCCATCAACTGCTGTCCCTTCATCTTCTGGAAAGCCAACATCGTCATCTTCTGTACCTCCACCTAAAGATGTGCGTTCCAGCAGTTCATCCAAACCATCATCATCTTCCTCCTCCTCAAAGCCAGCTTCAAAGCCATCGCCACGTGAGTTTCACTTGAATTGCAGATCGTCTTCTTACATCGCCGTTTAAGATGCACGTATCCCTATCATTATCGTTCCGCCTAGTATCACAGCAGCGCTTACAATCTTTAACGTCAAACCCTTTCTGAGTGAACTCAAGTATGTACAATAGTATTATTTCATAGATCGTATTGACTGTGTCTTCATATCAGATACCAAACAACCGACGAAGCCATCCAATCATCGTTCAATGGATCTTCAGAAAAACCATCCATGATTATCCTAGATCGCAAAAATCCTCCACCGGGTTTTCCAAAGCAGTATCATATTTATGACTCTGTGGACCGTTTTCGAACAGATGATTGGGAGCGTATCGTGGCCGTGTTTGCCACAGGTCAGGAATGGCAATTCAAAGGATGGAAGCTCGGCGCACCTGTAGAGATTTTTGCAAGAGGTTTGTTGTTGGATTGTATGTGTGAAGTATGACTAACTCGTACTGTTCATAGTAAAGGGATTCTGCTTAAAGTTCCAAGAGGAACCAGTTAATGACAAGATCAAGACGTGGAATGTCGTACAGTTAAATGTGAGTTTTGTTTCAGCCACTTTGGGGCCACCTAAATATTTACTAAGTGGGCAATGCAAACCAATTTAGATTCATCGCACCAAGAGGCATTTGGACACACAGACAGTAAATGATTTCTGGCTAGCTGTAGATGCATGGATCAAAGAGAAGAAGGCGGATAGGTTTTTACGATAATCTTCGGAGATGTGGTTGCATATGGCTGCAAATACAATTTTTTTTCTTTGATCCAATTTACTATTCTTTTCCCAAATTACAGCCGATTTCATAAGTGTTGACTTTTCTCATTTTGAAAATCCACCAACGTGACATCACCTCTCTCTCACACCGTAAGGTAATGGCAGCTTCCTCTGTTTCCCACAATAGGTTTGTTTGATTACGATCACTAGCTCCGCCGATTTTCAGTTGAATGGGACACACTCGCACCTGTCCTCAAATTCGGGATCGGATTATTGCCAAGTTCATAGCCAAACTCGATCCCTGCACAATATCAGAGCATCTATGCGTCTCTCAATCGACAGTTCAACGAGTCATTCGTCTTTGGAAGCGAACTGGGAGTTCTGTTTCAACTCGAAAATCATCTGGACGATCACGAACATTGAGCAGAGATGCCAGAACTGTGAGTCTCATAGCATGTTCGCTTTCATTACTAATAAACAAGTCAGTATCTGTTGATGTTCTTGAAAGCAAAGCCTGGATCATACCTATCGGAGTTAGCTGAACAAGTGTCTATCACCTTTGCCATCAATGTCAGCGTACAAACAATCTACCGTGAACTCACCCGACTTGGGCTTTCCCACAAGAAGGTTTGTGAGCCTGAATTGTGTGCTTTGCGTCTCTAAGTGAACTCTACAGCTCTCGAAACAAGCTCAAGAGAGAAATGACCTCGATCGTGCACGCTTTACAATCAAAATGGCCTCCTACAATACATCTCAGCTTGTTTGTGTTGACGAGAGCAGCAGTAATAGAAAAACAATACAAAGGTCATATGGATGGGCTGTAGTTGGCGAGAGAGCATACAACAATGCCGAGTTTGTACGTGGAATGAGATATACCATTATTGGAGCTGTCGTTCCTGAGGGGTTACTAGCGTATGATATCCAGCCAGGTGGAAGGGACGGGAATGAGTTCACCAGCTGGGTTGAACATGATCTAGTAAGTGTTATCACTCTTTGAAGCAACTAAGATTGCCTTTCATATTATAGCTTCCAAAAATGAATGCGTATCCTGGTCCTCGAAGTGTCCTTGTGCTTGACAACTGCTCCATACACAAGCAGGACCGGCTGCAAGAGATATGTGATGCCCACGGTGTCATTTTGAATTTCCTGCCACCTTATTCCCCTGACTTCAATCCTGTGAGATATATTGTGTGATAATTCTTTCTCATTTCACGTATAGATCGAGCAGTGTTTTTCCTGGATCAAGGGATGGTTACGTAAGCATATTGACTGGGTTCATAGACAAGAGGACGGCGTAGTTGCCATTGACGCTGCGTGTATGAGTATTGATAAGAAAGTTGCAGCTGGGGCATTCAAGCATTGTGGTTATTTCTGACTTCTTTTAATTATTGCAATAAAAGAGATAACTACTCAAAAACCAATAATGCCTGCTCTGTTAATTGAATCTTAACCTCTCCTCCGTGTGGGAACAAAGCATTTAAATCCTGTCCAAAGCCAATTTGCCGTGTTCCGCCATCCACAGATACATACGAAGCTTTCAGTCTTACAGATTGACCTTCAGCTTTTTTCATCATGCATCCCTCCAAAGGATATCCAAAGTCGATTAGTAGGGAGCTGAGAGAGTTTCCAGGCAGAACAGTCGTTGAATCTACAAGAGAGTTTGCTCCAAACACGATCGACACAACCAACAATACAGTTGTTTGATTGGGAGTTGGGTTGACCACACTAGACAAAGGACTCGGAGCCGCTCCTGGAAGACTACTAACTAAACCTGCCGCCTTCAAAAAGCCACCAAGAAGAGCTCCGATATCATTCCCAGAGTTTGACGACAAAGTTGTATTTTCTGCCTTTTTACTTGAAGGCTTTGACACAGCTGGATCAAACATAGGATGATTAGGAGGTGATTCCAGAGTTACTCCGACCTTCCTTTGCGATAATTGGAATGCCCATTGCTGGAAGTGCCCCATTCCCAACTCAATTATGCCACTTTCCAAAGTCAATTTACCATCAGGGTATTTGTTTCGTAACTTAACCACAAATCCTGTAATGTCGCTTGCTTCTTCACCAACACCAGTTCCTTTCCCCTTTTTTGTTCCAGAACCATCTGCCTTTCCTCCGATTGGCTTTGTTTCATAGACTACAAATGATGAATTCACGATTCCATTACCCTTCTCCTGAAAGGGGAGAAAAATGCCATCAAAGTCACTGAGAGCCGTGATTTCAAATGGATTCCCAGAGTTTTTTGATTTTCCATAGAGAGCTTGTTTGAAAGGCACCCATTCGTCACTCAATTTGGACTTGATTTGAATCAAATCCAACACTTCAAGGATACTTGATGGTTTCTTCACCAACTTGATAACAATTGTGCCCACAGTTGTCTTACTGCCAATGCCAGGTAAAAGTGTAACAGGAATACTCATAGGACGCCACTTTGGCTCTATATTTTCGCTGACCTCATCTGCTGTAGTGCTTCCATAATCTCCTGAATCCTGGTCAGCATCAGTCGTTGAAGGAATTAAAAATGCACGATTGGCTGCTGCACTTGGCTTGAGAATGCGTTGTGCCTTGCGCTTCTTTGGATTTGCAATCGTTTCAGATTTCCGGTAAGCAATGAGAGCAGCCTTGCAAGCCAGACACAACTTTATAGCGTCTCCTTCATTAATTTCTAAGTCGTTGAAGTCACCAAAACTGAGGTCAGTTGTTGTGGTGAGCCACTCCAAGTCTCTTGCAGTCAGCGTTTGGACTCCCATAACTCTTGGCTTTTCATAATCAGTCATAACCGTACAGTGGCAATTTGGATTATTGAGAAGGCCTTCGCAACTGCTGTTGATTGAGGTGGTGCATCTGATACAATGGCCGAGGTGATCCGTGACTGTGCCTTTGGCTTCCATACTTGCTAGACTCTGAAACGTGGAAGAACTAATGATTGTGATAAGGCTATGATATGCTGAAGAAAGGAAGCGATTGGCGTTACCGTTCAGTGAATGCGAGGTGGTAACAGAAAGTGACAGATTGTTTTTGCAAAACCAAAAAAGTCAACACTTATGAAATCAGCTATAAGACAATTAAACATGGTTTTTTTCTTTGCCAAACTTAACCACAATATGCGATGGCTCATTCGCTCATTGCCAAACAGTACACTCTCGCATTTAAAGAACGCATTTAAAACAGAATACACAAATTGAGAAGAGTTGCTTGTTTGAAGAAGAGGAGAAAAGTTCGGACACAAAGTAAATTTCTATCGCCATTACCTTGATGCTGTATATCTTGTTCGATGTGATGCCTAATGCGCCTCAGGCGGAGAGTGGCTTCTGCGATGCACAGTAACCAAATGCGCCTCAGGCGAAACTTGTGTGTGTGTGTTGCAGCTGGCCCAATGGAGTCACATTGCGACTGAGAAATGCAGCATCCCAAGGTAGTTGGCGAGAGAAAACGTGGCAAGTAACATTGTTTATTGTCCTCCATCGTGCCCAGTTCAGTCGGTAGGTCTATCTTACCTCTTGACATGTCTTATCAACTAATATCTCGACACAGGTCACTGTCAGTCTGCCATGAACAATCCTTCCCAAATACTGCCTCCGCTCCATTCTCAGTTCTTTTGTAGCATTTGCAATCCATAAATTCCTCGTCCTCAGGAGTAGGTACACTCTTTGTCATAAGCAACCTTTCTTTAATCTATGCTATTACATTGCTTAGATTTGAAGTACATTACGCTGCAGCCTGTTTAAGCTATCGGAAAGAAGGGAGGAGAGCGATAAAGACTCTTTCTGCCGAAAGGGGTGATTCTAACTCCCATTTTCCTATCAACAACTCTGGTGAGTCGTCGCATTCTTGGATCCTCGCCTTTCTCTCCCCTTCAGTCCTCTTCCGTCTTTCCGTTGCTATGGGTGCAACATATGAATGGAGTTCGAATGCTTTCAGAAGCGTATTCCTTAGACTGAATACAGTTTGGAAGTGAATGAGGGACCAATACGTACTGATTGCATTCCCTTCTTCATATATGAGCTCTCGTCCTTTCCTCCTTCATGTATCAACAATTAACAAAATACAATGAACAGAAATGACAAGACTGCAGCATCCACCGCCTCCGCCCGAACCTCCTCCTCCAGTCGACGTGGTCAGTATTTTCTAGCTGCAATCTGTATAGCTGAGCTAAATGATTCTGTAGTCAAAAATCATGATACTATTCGCAGACCATTACACAGTGGAGGATCAACAACTCAACTGTTTGTCGTACTTTTCCATGGGTGGGGATCCACTTGCTACAGACAAAATCAACCACCTGTCTGCTGAACTCAGCCACTTGGAGTCACAGAATCCAAATAGTCCCAACGAGTACCTCGAGGCTGTTTCCACGTGTATTGGGTACAAAGTTCCATCAGCGTCACACATCAAGAAAGTCTTTGATGCCGTAACTCTGGCGAAATCCTCCGGACTCCAAGTTTCTGGAGTTCATACTATGGCTCAGTGCTCTCTGGGTACTCTCTTTGGTTTCCATCAGGACTCGTTCACAGGTTCTTTCATTCACTCATCAATGCAAGCTGTTTGTGATGCCTCTGGGATATGCGTGTTGGAGTTGTCATTACCTAATGGTCAGCCTGACCCAGAATATGCAGCAAAGGTAATTTTTTGTGTTTAGCTTGTTCCTGACAGATTTTTCATTGATTACTGACTGTTTCTTGGTTTAGTTTGATCTAGCAAAGAGAGACAAGTTGTATATGATTGTCGTCACCTCATCAGAGGCTGTTGGAGGTTGTAACAAGTCTCTCCATGCTGTGCAAAGTAATGCGTGCCAAAACATCTGCTCAGCTGACAAAGAGTTTACCCCTACTCTGAGCCATAATACTGCACGTAATCCACAGCCTAAAATACCTTCCTATGTTCGTTTTGTCCCAAATCAGGATGGGCATCCTGCCTTCTATTGTCACAATAGTCACTTGTCCAGTTGGGAGCCTCCAGATTGTTATACTGTGTATTCTCCAGAACATGGACATTGGTGGATTGCTTCTGGCGGAGGCGTGTCATGGGATACTGATGGATTTGTTTCTGGCACTGTCTTTCCTCCAGGTTTAGAAACTGGCCCATTTCCCTACCCTCCTGCCTTTCCACCTGCACCTCCTTCAGAACAGACACCCTTTCTACAACCACCGCCTCTCCATCCTCCCATTCCATATTATATCAAACCCGCATCTGCTGCTTCTGGAACAAGGTTTAAGTTGGATCACCAAATCAACAGAGCCCAAACACTGGCTCTGACAAGTTTCTTGGAATATTCTGATGTTCAAATTGTTGGATCAATCGCTGCCGAGCATGCAAACGTGATGCCGTTTCTGTCTTCTGCTGGAGTTCAAAAGAGTCCGTTGTTTCCCAATGCAGCTGTTTACAGCCGTCTTCATCCTGCCAGTTTGACACATACTCTTGCTGGTTTCTTCCCTCCAAACTCACCATTCTCGCCACAACTTCACCCACCGTCCCTAAACGATGGAAATCTGCCCAAGTACTTGAAGCAATTTACAGTCTCTCATCTGAAAGGACCATTGTATTCTGCACTGTGTCGGTTAATTGAGTTGGATGCTGAAAAAGTATTTGCTGTATTCAAAGACAACGCTGTGGGTCGTTGGTTTGTTGCTGGTTCAAGAACCATGAAATCAATGGAGAAAGATGCATTGGCCATGTCAAGATGTCTCTCTCAGGTTGTTAATGTGAACCCACCATTATCAGTCCCTGTTGAATCCAAGTTCAAGTACACCCCTCCACCTGTTTATGTCGCAACAGTCACAGCTGTTCAGAATGGAAACTGTTTCTGTGGTGTTCGGGATCATGTCAAGACTACAAGCCGCAGTTGTTTGCTTCATTTTGACAACTATTCCAACCAGTGGATTCATCCTCTACATCTGTGGCTTGAAGGTAAATTTCTTCCTTTCCTCAACCTTCCCTTAACTTTGTGACAGAATGGAAGGTTGCAAACCCCAACCATGTCCTTTCTCCATTTCTCTGTCGTGATGTAAATAGAAAGGAGAAACAGTTTCTTACAGCCATATCCTCCTCTGAATATAAGCAGTACTTGGAGCTTGTCCTTCAGCCCAAACTCGTTGAATGGAATGTTGCAGGAAAACCAACAGATGTTGAAGGAAAAGCTGCTACAGAGTTGTACGTCATCAAAATGCCATTAACAACAGTACTTCGTGATGCAACCTGGCTCCAGCCTCAAATTGAGATGCTTCTGCCTACGTGAGTGTCCACCTATCAGTATTCTTGTGATGTCTGAAGATATTGTGCAGGATAAACTTGATTAGTACTATTGCGACCAAGTTTGGAACCAACGTTGGGTTACGAATGTATCATGAATCAAAAGCTGGGGAGCCAATGTTGCCGATAAATCAATCGTTCTTTATATCTGTCATCAAAACAGTTGCTACTAATGGAAAGAGCAAAACTTCTGGCCAGCACTCGAAACTGTGCCAATGGTGGATTGACTTCAAATCTGAAACTGGTGTTCCACTGCTTCCACCATTGGATCATGTGTTGTTTAGTAATATGATTGTATATGCAGCTGAAAGGATGGCAACAGACTATCAGCGCCATATCACGGTATATATTGGTATCTTGTTTGAAAGCCTGTCCTAACTTTTGGTTACAGAAGGACTTGCACAATCACATGATCAACACCTTGTTCCAGCTATATCGAAAGTACATCCGTGACAACCATATTTCCTGCGATTTGACAGCACTTCGGAATGCCGCCCGCTTTGAGCTTCAACATCTGTTTGTGAACGACAAGAAACTCTTTGTTGAGCTTAGGAAAACTGCTGGCACTAGGGCGGCCTTGCCCAAGTTACCATTGCCATGGGTGTCTGTGGACAGAGTGTCTCCTGATCATCTGACCAAGTTGTTCACATTGGACATTGCAGAAGAATTGGCAGGCAAGACATTGGCCTTCATCAAAGATCTGGAGGCTTGGTTTCCCAAACTGCTACCCCTGTGCAAAAGGATGTTCAAATTCCATAAGCTGTCGTGAGTGATTTTCTATTTGCAAGTCTTTATTTAATACTAAGTTTGGCTATCAAGGTACTCCTCCGGACACTACTACCTCTTGGAGAGAAACCGCAGTCTTGAACCACAAAATATTCCCTCCACCAAGGAAGCTCCTTCTTTGAAAGCGCCAAAACCATTCCACATGAAAGGTGTGTATTATTGTCAGCTCCTATTGTCACTGAACACTATAACACAGCTGCAGTGCGTGATGCTGTGTCCAAACCAATTTCTTTTTTGCAGATGTCAGTAATGGTTCCTGAATATTATAGAAGTGTTGATGCTGGTCTTGCCCACCCAGACCAAACTGATCCGCTGTATGGATTAAGATTCTTCAGACATCGTGGGATAGTTAAAGAAACTGATTCACTGGTTCGGTCCAAGCTACAGGCTTCTATCAATTCAGATATTGATAGAATCCAGCGTGGAGACTTTCGGATTGAGACATATGGAAGTCTGCCTCAAGGAGCAACTAAGGGCTGGAACGCCCACCCTCAGACCACATTCAAGGAGAAGTCTTTCCAATTAGATAGCACGTACGTATATGTATAGGGTTTTTTGTGTAAACTAACTGCTTGTATAAAGTGATCTGGCGATGATGACATACAAGTATTTTCCCCGTGGCTCAGGATGGGATACTTTGTGTCTGAGTTTAAACCTGCCGACAGATTGTTTGCAATCTGACTTCAAGGTTGCTGGTATTCGGAAGCAGAGTATTTTGTGGGGAACTGTGTTGCCAGCTATTCGAAACGTTTTCAAGAAGGAAGAAATCGGTTCACAAGAGGATAAATCACAACCACGTCGATTTGGTGAGTTTCTTTTTAAACTTGTAAAACATTTGCTTACCCTCTGAAATAGGTGGGTCCATGATGGTAAACTCCATCTCAGTAAGTCTTCACTGTCTCCGCCCGAAGAAGAAAGCCTTGGATCCAAATCAGCCCATGCTGACCCCTGAGAATCTCGTTCTACCTGCCGATTCTATAGTAATCAGTGGTGATCCTGGAGTCGTTACTCCAGTCATGTGGTACATGGCATTGAACCCGGGAAGTGCTCCTGGGCTTACACCAACCCAAGTGCCAAATATTTCAAGTAAATCCGGTTCCTATCACCAAGCAAATGAGAATAGGCGTAAAAAAGAAGTTGAAGTTGCGGAAGGATCATATATGTACGTGTGCATTTCATTTGTCAACAAAGTCACTCATACTCTATAACAGCTATCATGCGCCAAAACTTCTTTCAGTACCTGAAGCTAATGCCAGAGTTGCAGTCATTGCAGCCAAGAAAAGGGCCAAAAAGAAAAGATACTTGAATAACCGGCGAAATCGTACGGCAGCTGAACAAAAAAAACTTGGAGAACAGATTGGTGCTTACGCGTTTGAAAAGCTCTCCTGGGAGGAGCAGCTTAGTGGGCTATCGTTCAAGTTTGGACTTGCTGAATGGAAGGAGAAGACTCAGCAGAAATATGCTGAAATGCAACGTGTGAAGATCAGGGAAGTGTATGAAAAGGAGGCCAAGGTCAAGATCGACGCAGAGTTTGCAAAGTTGGCTGTTGCTTCCAGCAAGACTACGTCTGTTGCTGACTTCAACAAGTCCTCAAAGGTTTCTTTTGAAGTGTACCCGATACTCTATGAGCTCTATTGCCGTCAAGCCCACCTACGATTCTTGACATATCAAGGAGAACAGCGAACTCTCAAGATCTTCATGTCGTACCTTCGTGGAAACTATCGGAGGGACCAAATTGTTCTTGCTATTGGGCACGCAGGCTATGGCGGAAATATGAAAGGAACAGTCTCTGGCCCAAGTCGGAAGCTCGTTCGGGAAGCCCAAAAGACGTTCACAACGGTCACTGTCAATGAAGGAAAGACGACATTTTGTTGTTCAGGTTGTCAAGGAACTGGAAAGTGCACTGATATTCTTGATTTGGGTCCTTCACCTGATGTCGTTTCAAAAGAGGAATTGGATTATATTCGGAACTTGATTATAGACCATGATATTGGCACATTGTTTGAAACTGGAGCGGATGGGAGAACAGTGAAGCACTGGGCTCGAATTGAGAAAGTGCTCCGACTACTTGGAGTCACTGATGAGGAGTTCGCTGATTTGGAGGACGAGGATATTGATCGTTATCTGAAACAAGTTGACACAAATGACGACGAAGAAGAAGATGTGGAAATCATGGAGCCAGAGGATTGCGAAGAAAGAGAACAAGAGAAGGAAATCGAAATGGAGGGGAATCTGGAGTCAAGCGACGAAGATGTAGCTGTTAACCAAGAGATTGACGACTTTCTCTTGGGATTGGATGGCATGAATATTGAGCCTGAGTTGTGGTACGGAGATTTTGGGGTTGAAGACAAGCTTGATGACTTGATCCATGACTTGAGTGACTTAGAGGAGGATCGAATGGAAGTTGATTCATCGTTTGGTGGAGGCGATTGCGGTTTGATGGGCGATGGCAGTGAACCTAATCCAATTGACAAAGTGTACAAAACAAATCCAGCACACTATTTTCTGCGGGAAGGGGTCGGTGACGTCGGTGCTGAAGGGCGAAAGAGGGAGTCTCTTACTCAGTCATATGTAACAACAACATCCAAGAACATCCTCAAACTGAAAAACAAAGCTTTTAGGGTGGGTTGGTTGGAGGAGTTTCCGCTGAGCGAGAGAGTGAGGAAGGCATTCCAGAATGGTGTTCCAGTTGGGAAACCACTTCGAGCTGTAAAGTATTGTCATAAGTGTGGTAATATTTGGGAGCGTGACAAGTGAGTTCACCTCTTGATATTATTCGTGCGGCTTACCTAATTGTATTTGAAGGAATGCTGCTAGAAATATCTGGACTCTGTTTTGGTATCTGCGTTTCAACAAAATGAAACGTCCGTTTCCGTTTCAAGTCACCAGAAGGAAGAAAGATGAATGAATGATGAAAGAATTATGTGAATTATGCAACCGGAGCTGCGTGGGTCGTTAGAAAACCACGTGGGTCCTATTACTGTTTTCAAAGAAGGAGAGGAGGTTATGGGCTGGAGGGAAGAGGGGATCTTTTTCTCTTTAAGTGTCTTATTTTCTGAGAAATACAGTAGCCACCAGAGATGCGAGCGAGGAAGAAGAGTCTTGCTCCGGATTACGATGCCCTTTCATCCGTTCTTCCGCACTCGTCGCACCATTCGCAGTTTACGCACGAACAGGCCATGGCAAAGGCAAGCGAGGCTCATGCGGCTTCGGTTGCACTTGCCGGAACAACAAAGCAGAGACGGAAGCTTGTTTGCATCTTCCTCAGCCTTTCTCTTCTCGCTTGCTTTCTATTGGCAATGTTGAACCCTCGAAAGTCGATAGCGATATCTTCAGATCAGCCTATTGCACCGGCCTCAGTTGTTGAGGCTGTGGTGGATGAACCGATGAATGACCAACAACAACCAAACCAAGACTTCTTTTCTCTGCCTCGACAGGATATACCCCTTCATGAACTAGAGCTCACAATTGATATCATGCAAGCTCGGTTTCTTGACTTTCTGAATGGGGAGGAAGGGTTGACAGGGTAAGTTGCTCTGGTACAATGCTGAACCAGTCGACGGCATCACTGACTATAACTTACTATAGCGATCTGTTTGGTGGCTCGTTACACAAAGATAACGCTTTCAATCTTCGAACAACGTGGAACAGAATCCATCAATATGCGAAGGTGATCCAGTCAACTCCATACGATAGACTTCAAATCATTCAGCTTGCTCGTCGTTCGCGGGTGCTTGTCATTGGATATCGATTGTTGTATGAGCAGCCGTCGATGCTGACTCTATTGGCGACTGCGACGATGGAAAGAAAACTCAGTGCCTCGGAAGCAAGAGATACACTGAAAAAGGAAGTGGAGCAATACGTTGAAGCTATATCAACGAATATCTTTGGATGGATAAGTCCAAAGTTTACATCGATTCGTGCTATGCAAGAGTATTTCAATGCTGAAGAAGGAGGGGGGATGGGAATCGTTATGAGTTCTGGACGTAAGCACTTCAAGATGCTTGTACATTCGATTCATGCATTGCGTCTTGTTGGGTGCACTCTTCCGATTGAAGTCGTTTATCTTGGGAAGGATGATTTGACTGCTGATATGGTCAAGGCGTTGCAAGCTATTGAAAATGTCGAGACAAAGAATTTGTGGTATGCAGAGTGGTTTTTGAAATCTTTGGTATTTGAGATCAACTGATGTATTTGCATAGGGAGATTTTCCATATTCAGGAAGAAGTAAACGGATGGGCCATCAAACCATTCGCAATCCTCGCCTCCTCCTTCCGCCAAACAATCTTTGTCGATGCTGATGCGCTCTTTTTCCAAGACCCCGAAACCTCAATCCGTCAATCAACACTCTTCAAACAAAACGGCCAACTCTTTTTCCACGACCGTACCATCGAGGACAAAAACGCACAATGGCCTGTATGGTACAGTCTTGTCAACCCCGAAATGACTCGCTACAGCAAATCCCTCCGTTTCAACAATTACTACTCATACCATGAAATGGAATCCGGCGTCGTTGTTGTTGACAAGTCTCGCACTGGACCTCTTCTTGCACTGCTGATGACGTGTCAAATGAATCAGGCGGAGGAGTCTTTTGAAGTGTATAAACATATGCATGGGGACAAAGAGACGTTCTGGATGGCATGGGATATGACAAGAGTGCCATATCGATTTGTTCCAAATTATGGAGGTGCTGTAGGGTATTTGAATACAACGACGGGGAGGGTCTGCGGAACGGCGTTGTATCACACAGACGAATACAATAGGCCCTTCTGGTGGAATGGAGGAATCTTCCAGGATAAACGGGCCTTGACGGAGGCGGGGCGAAAGAGGTTCATGTCGTTTGATTACGTTGCTGTTGATAAGATTGGGTATGATGTTCTGTGGGAATGGGATTGGGAAAACATGCATACACCTTATTGTCTTGGAGGGAAGCAGAAAGGCGACGTTACGCCTTTGGAGCAATATGAGAAGGATATCGGTGCACAGTATATCGAGTTGTATGAGGAAATCTCAAAGGGTGGATGGAAGCCCTTTTTTAATGAACGGTATAACACGGGATTCAAGAAACCTGCTTCTAAAAAGAATAAGGTTGAGGAAATGCGGGGGCGAGGTGGAGAGGAAGACCAGGCTGAAGCTGATGCTATGGAACAAGAAGAGGAGGGTTGGGAGATTCCAAAAGCAGTCGTCCAGAAGAAAGAAGAGGGAAAGGCGAGAGGAAAAGTAGACGATTAGAATATTTATGATAAAAATAGAGAATATTTATCTTCTATTGATCTGAAGTCAACCAAAAAGCCTTTCCATGCACACATCAGACGAGTGTTCTGTAGCCAGTCCCACATCATCAGCCCAAAATCTACCAAACGAGTTGTGGGATGCAATTGTACCCTACGTGGAGGCAAAGACCCTCATTGCTCTCTGTCATGCCCTTCCACAACTCAGACATATCTCAAAGGCTATTTATGACGTGGGTTCATGTCTCAGATTAAAAGTGGATCGACTTTGGCCCGTGTTTTGGGTTCCTGTCATAAAACGGGATGAGGATGGAAGGACACTGGCACCTGTCATCATACCAACACAACATCAAAACAAAATACGTATTCTTTCTTCGATGTTGAGTCGATACAATGGAGCAGCAAGAGTCTTGATCTACTCTGTTCCTTATATACGAACATTGACACCTCTGCTCCCAAAAACGATTGAGTTGTATTTGGATCCTGGCATAAATGGCAAATACAGTGAATACTTTGGAATTGATCCTATTCAGAATATTGTATCAACACTATCTGATAGCTCCATTTGGATTCGTTACATTGAATTTCCTTTTGAGCCAACCCCTGCTTTCAGTGAAATGAAAGCTCTCCTGCGTCATCAGCCCATAAAAGTACGGTCGTTTGTACTCGGTCTATTAACTGAGCCGGATATTGCATCAGGATTTCGCTTGCTTGCAAACGTCAATACAATGGAATTAGATGTTGGATATTGGGAAGAAGATGACCAGTATCTAGCTGCTCTCGCGTTAGTCAACCAATGCTTTTGGAAACGAATTGTATTTGAACAGTTTGATTCTGACTATTGCGAGTACATTGATCGTTTTCGAGATGCTAATGGCTTGGATATGGGCAAATGGAATGTTTATGAAAAGGATGCTGGCCCTATTTACGGACTTCGTTGTGTTGTGTGGGAGCGAAAGCGCTCATAAAGCATTCCTCAACTTGTTTCAACGCTTCCTCTACCATTTTCGTCCAATCCGCCAAACTAGGATATCACAATTCGTGGGGCTTGGAGTATCACATAGTAGTTGAGCCCTATCCCCATATTTCGTGGGCCATTCAGCACAGGACCGATGGAAGGAAAAAGCGGCCTATAGAGAAGTTCAAATAACGCAATTAAATTCATCATTAAGCTTGTGCCGCTCAAGGTCGAAGGGTTTCGAATTTCGTGGGCTCTTGGTAAAAATTTGGAGATCGTATTTCAGGCGCTGCAAGCGACATATAAGGAGCCAATCAACATGAAAGGAGGAGATATACAGCTGAACTTTCCCTCCCCAAAATTTGTCCTTGTGATCCGGATGAACGTCAACACTGTTTCTGCTTTATTGATCAAGAACGTCCACGTCAAAAGACGGCGTTGGGTCGCTGAAATATGCTCTGCGATTATTGCTCCATTGGCACTGTCTGCTCTCCTGCTTAGCATGGCTGTAGCTGCTTTAAGTGGACAGCCACCATCAACGTCAAATGTTTATGATCCGACCAAGCTCGATCCCTACTTTCCTGCTGATCTTCGATATGGACAGCTTGTTATTGTTGATAATACGTCAGCCTCTGGAACGTCATCGAACTCAACGTCAAGCGTTTCAGCTGTTGTGAGAGCACTCAATTTGCCAGCAAATGCTACCGTATATCAACCATCAGAAAACGTTACCAACGCTTTTTGTGGAAAGTCCGCAAATCAATGTGTTGGTGCGATCATCTTTGACTCTGCTCCAAACTCTGCTGGTTCTGGGTCTTGGTCGTACACTGTATTGGTCGACACTTATGTCAATGCACAGGCTCGGTAATATCACTTCGATTTCTTCCTTTCCACTTTCAAAGCACTCATATACCATTTGAATAGAAAATGGGCTGACGGCTCCCCATCGCCTTACAAAGTTGAGGCTTACCTGCAAGCTGCTGTAGATTCCGCAATCCTTAGCAACATTCCCTCAAAACCTGGTGGAAATAGACAAATTCTTGTAAGAGAAGTTGAGTCTGCAGTTCCGAGACTTCCTGTGTTGAAGCCATTCCGTGATTATTTCTCCACTGTCCTTTTCGTCATGTGCTTCGGACCAGCTTCCCAACTATTACTCTTTGGAATTGTTACGGAAAAGCAAGATCGTTTGAAAGAGTCTCTTTGGATGATGGTTAGTTCAAAACACGCAAATATTACCTTTACTTTATCTAACAATTTTTCCTTCTACAAGGGCGTCACATTCACGGAGTATACTCTATCATGGTACATTACGGCTCTTTCTGAGAGTATCTTTATTTGGGTCCTTGTTGCCGTGCTCACGAAAGCAATGATTTTGACTGCATCTTCATTCGCAAGCGTCATTTCTCTTTTCATTCTGACTGGTCTCGCTACACTTTCCATGTCCTTTATTTTTGAAACTTTCTTCTCTAACGCACGTACTGGACCAAGCTTGGGTCTTCTTGTTTTGATTACAGTCACTGGGTCTGTTGGTGCACTGGTTTCCGCTTTGACGCTTTCGAATGGAGCTCTATACGCACTCTGCGCTCTGTTCACTCCTGCAGCTTTCTGGGTTGGTATCTGTATTCTCGTTCAAGGAGAAGTTCCTGCTGCTGCATTGAATGACAAGTCTGGTGGTATTCCTCTCGTCGTAGTCTGTATCTTCCTGATTCTTCAGTTTATGGCGTACTTGTTCATCGCATGGTACCTTGGTCAGGTCATTCCCCAGCCATTTGGATCTCCTCGCAGTATCTTCTTCTTGTTCAATGGAAGCTACTGGCGACGCAAGACCCAGACCATCCCATTGGGTGGAGACAGCAATCAAGAAGGAGTGATTGTCGAACCTCTCAGATCAAACGCCGAAGTTGGAATCAGTATTCGCAATCTCAGCAAAGTCTTTGTCCATCCACGAACTGGAATCCGCCAAACTGCTGTCAAGAATTTATCGCTCGATGTACATGTTGGAAGTGTTCTCGGTTTACTGTGAGTTCAATTTTTTGAAACCTTAATGTCATCATTCTCACTTTATTTCAGTGGCCGAAATGGTGCAGGAAAGACAACTTTGATTTCAATGCTCACTGGAATTCTGCCACCAACCTCAGGCGATGCATTTATCGGAAACTCGTCTATCTTTGCCATGAATTCTCGTGATCGAGGAAATCTTGGTGTTTGTCCTCAACAGGACACTATTTTTGCAACGCTGACTGTCCGTGAAACACTTGCACTGTACGCCAGAATCAAGAACGTTCCATCGACAAACTTGGTTGCTGAAGTAAAAGATATTATGGAATCCATCGGACTTGCTGAAAAGGCAAACTATTTGGCAGGGTCATTGTCCGGAGGTCAAAAACGTCGCTTATCTGTCGGAATTGCGTTCATTGGTGGATCCAAGATTGTGATTCTTGATGAAATGTCGTCCGGCGTTGATCCTGTTTCTCGACGTGAGCTCTGGAAGATTGTTCAAAAGTTCAAGTCGAAACGCACTATTCTGCTCACTACTCACTTTTTGGATGAAGCCGAAGCACTCTCTGATCGAATTGCTATTCTCGGAGAAGGCCAGTTAAAATGTGTTGGAAGCAGTCTGTTCTTGAAAAAGGAGTTTGGAATTGGGTACACACTTGTTATTGTAGTTCCTGGAGGCCTTGCCACGAGTTACCTTCAAGATATTCGAATTGCCGTTACGACATATGCACCTGATGCTGAAGTTGTTTCCGTCGCGGGTGGGGAGATTCAGTTCAGATTGTCACCGCTTCACAGTTCCCAGTTTGGAAACCTAATTCGCGAGCTTGAGAAATCCAAGCATCTTGTTCAATCGTATAATTTGACGGTTACTACTTTGGATGAAGTGTTCTTGCGCCTGAGTATGGGTGACAATGCTACAAAACGCAAGGTTAGTTTGACACCCAGCGATCGTAGTTATTCTTGGATTAATGGCGACCAATATGTTCAGGATACGGAAGCTGAAAAAGTACCAGCTAAAACTCTTTCGACAAAGCAAGACCGTCGTGTTGTTGCGATGAGACCTTCCTTCTTGACTCAGACTGTAGCTTTGATGCGTAAAGTGATTCTTACAACTCTTCGTGAAAGAATGGTGTTTGCTACTCGAATTCTGTTCCCTCTGTTCTGTTCTGGTATTTTCTTTTTAAAACTCTTGACTTTCAGTTGTATAAACTCATGTTTTATCCTCAGCATTGTCGGTATATTTGCTTCGTGACACCAGTACCTACGGATGTTCATACGTTCAGCCCAGACCATCAGTTTCCAGCTCATCTGTCTTACAAGGAACCCCGCTCTTTGTGTATCCACAGTCCTTCTCCAGTGCCGTTGAAAAATTAGGGTATGGTGTCGTTGGACTACCAACCGCAGAAGCCGAATATGCAATCATTTCAGACAAATCATTGAATGCTATTCCTCCCATTCTGAACGTTACATCGGCACCTGTCCAGCAAGTTATCGTTGCCGCTGTTGGCGACAACCAGGACATGACCTGCGCAGTCTCAAACGTTGCAACAAATCTATACTTGTCTCAAAATGCTCCTGGAACTTTCGTCAATCTCACACTTCATCGTCTTGTCGGTGTTCCACAAGTTGATTGGAATTTTGATCCCATTCTCAATTTGATTTGGTTGCTCCAGTTTATTGGGTATGCGATTCCAGGGTTATTGGCGAGTAATAGTATTGTGAGGGAGAGGACTTCGAACGCGAAATTCCAACAGTTTATTTCTGGTACGAGTGTTTGTTTTGCTTTTGCGATCGAAATTGCCTCGCTGACCATATTCTCATCAGGTGTTCGTCCAACTGCATATTGGACCGCCCAATTCCTCGTCGACGGCTCCATCATCATCATAACCGCTTTACTCAGTACCATGATGTTCATCCTCGCCAAGACCCCGAACTACAGCGAAAGTTTCCTCTGGCTATTCCTAATCATAACCTCATACGGTTTCGCTTCTATGACAGTCGGCTACATCGCCTCTCATTGGGCCCGATACCCGTCATCCCTCATAACAATGGTCCTCGTATTTTTCGGCGCGGTTGGGTTTTATATTTACATCAACATGCTGGCTGTGTTGCTTTTGGTCACAAATCAGAGCGTTCAAAGTACTGCAGTGTTTTATATGAACATTGTGTTTTCGGCGCTGAATCCGTGCGCGGGTCTGTTCTACGCGTTGTTTGCGTATACGAATACGTTAAATTTCAGGTGTAGTGATGATTTTACGTCGGTTTTAGGAATGGTTGGGAAGGTGGGGATTCCGGTGGGGATTCTGGCTGGGCAAACTGTTTTCTTCTTTTTGGTTGCCGTTGGGATTGATTTGCATGCTCTTGGAAGAGGGAATACGCATGATGCTGATGAAGATATGTTGTTGAATCAGAACGCAGATGTGGATGTTGTGAATGAGGATGCTGCTGCTTGCGCTCAGCGTATTGATAGGGACAATGGAGGGCTTGTGCTGAAAAGATTGAATAAGCAATATGGAGATACTGTTGCTGTCAGGGGATTGTCTTTCATGGTTCCAAAGGGTACCTGTTTCGCTTTGTTGGGAAGCAACGGATGTGGAAAGACTTCAACGTTCAATATGTTGTGTGGATTGTTTGCTCCAACTTCTGGGCAAGCATATGTGAACGGATGGGGACTCACGGAGAATATGTCGAAAGTCCACGAGTCCTTGGGAGTATGCCCTCAGTTTGACGCGTTGCAAGAATACTTGACTGTCCGTGAGGTCATCACATTCTATGGAAGTGTGAAAGGAATCAGATCAGATGTTTTGCCTGCCGTAGTCGATGAGCTGATGATGAAATTGGACCTTGAGCCTCATGCGAGCAAATTGATTGCTCATCTTTCGGGAGGTAACAAGCGTAAGACTTCCGTCGCTGTGGCCCTCATTGGAAATCCGCCCGTTATTCTGTTGGACGAGCCTTCGACCGGAATGGATATTCTCAGCAAACGTCATATGTGGGATGTCATCACGTCTTTGTTGGAACATCATGCAGTGGTGGTGAGTGATTTGTTGTCGGTATGCAATATAGCCATTCTAACTTGCTTCTTAAGATTACTACCCACTCCATGGAAGAAGCTGAAGCCATCTCCAACCGACTTGCTATCATGTCGCGAGGACAACTCAAATGTATTGGTTCTATGGGCCATCTGCGCAACAAATTTTCGTCTGGAATTTCCATTGAAATGCAGATTGCTGATGAAAGTGTTGATGTTTACATGTTTGGTTTGGACATCAAGGAAGTCTCATTGGGACACGACTTACACGTTTCGCTTCAAATCCACGACGGTGTTTCAATGGCTGATCTCTTTGATCGTTGCGAAATGTTAAAGCAAGGTGGATTTATTCATGAGTATCGTATCGCACCTGCATCTCTGGAACAGATTTTCTTGGACGTGATCAATGAGGCAGAACGCGATTACAAGCCACCAGAAGATTTGACGGGATTAGCTGGAGTCGAATCGTGGAACAAAAAGTATAAGGGGGTAAAGCGGCACTCGTGAATACTTTGTTTGTTGTGGTTGGGTTTGGATGGATGGCAATCATGTTTACCATGTTGGCATCGTTCTTTACCGTCATTTCCGTTGTGTTCAGTCCTGCGTGTATTCGTGGTGCTCGACATGCTGGACTTGTTGCCACACCGTTTAGCAAGTCAAGTTGGGACACGATTAAAGCAAGGGAGACGGAGACTCAAGAGCGTTCCATTTTCTGGCGCATCTGGAATATTGCGGCATGGATTATTATTGGATGGCCAATGACGTTAGTTCATGTTGGGTTGGCAGCATTAACTTGTGTTACAGTTGTGGGTATTCCATTTGCCCCAATGCACATTCGCCTTGCTGTTCACACCATGAAGCGTGGAAGTTGGGAGTGATGGGTTGTTTAGTTTTCTATGTTTTATTTGATTTCATTCGAAATATATTCTTTGTTTGAAAGGCAAACAATGGCCAGCCCAAACCGCGACACCACCTCGTCACTCTCAACTGAGGCGGCCTCGGTGCTCGACCGGGCAGAGTCAACAGCCTCCCTCGGAAGCGTGTCACGTGTCGGCGGAACCGGAACCGGCACCGGAACGCGGGCAAAGCGCAGCCGCCTCAAAGACTTCTACGGCCTCGACGCCACGGCTTCTTCAGCCAGTGCCACCGACGCGCCACCGTCGACCATCTCCTCCGCGGTCTCCGAGTCGCCGCTCTCGGCTGACTCAGCACCGCCTTCCTCGGTCCTGGGCGCTCCGGCTCAACACAAACTAAAGAGCCTCGGCCCGAATCCAATGGACATGGACTCGCCCTTCTTTGTCCCGGAAACTTTTGTGAGCAAGTGCGTGAATGAGTGCACTCTGCCGGACTTGATCCAGCAGGATAACGATCTGGTTGCTGGTGCGTTTCCTTCTTGCTCCCCATCTCATTCTCATCCCTTCATCCAATATCTAGAAATCAAGGATCTCGATGCTAGTATGAAAACACTGGTTTACGGAAACTACAACAAATTCATTGCTGCTTCTGATACCATCCGTGCGGTATGTCTCTTCTATCTACTCTGATTACCACTGAAACGCGTTCCTTAGATGAGAGTCAAAGTTGATGATATGGAGGCGCAAATGCAACTGTTTTCTAACAAAATGAACGGAATCGCGGATGACAGCGCTCGAATCCACTCATTTTTGGGTGAAAAGCGTGCACGAATGAAGCAACTGGCTGGAGTCCATGCACTGCTTAACAAGGTAATAAGAATTTATTGTTTCTCTTGATGTGTGCAAATGAATCGCACCGCGATGTTCCCATAGCTTTTCATTTCTGACCTCTCTTCCTACCAACCAGCTTCACTTTGTTTTTGAACTCCCCGCAAAACTCACTACATCGTTACAACAACAAAAATACCGCGAGGCAGTACTTCTCTATGCGCAAACCCAAAATCTGCTCGCTCACTACAAAAACCTGGCCCTCTTTTCCAAAATATCACAAGAATGCAGTCTTACAATGGACAAAGTGACGCAAAAGCTTTTAGTCACTCTAAATAGTCCTAATTCTTCACCTGCGGATGTGACAGAAGCGGTGTGGCTTCTTGGCACTGTCGGACGCGGATTCTCTTGTGCCAATGACCTTGCAACATCTTACCTGAGTGTTATGAAGACTCAAATCCATAAGCGCATTGACTCAACACTTCACGAGCTTGTAATTATGAAGAGAAACTCAGCCGCGTCACCTTCGGAATCTGGGTTGGATCCTATTGCGCAACTCGCTGTTCAGCAAATCAAGCTATTGAATACAAACGTTTTGAAGCCTGTTTCTGACTTTCAAATCAAGTTCCATGACTTATTTTTGGCTGGAAGGGAGGAGGAAGGGACTGGATTCTTTGGAAAGAATGCGGAAGCCCTCACTTTTGAGGTGAATCCAATTGGATTGACAGAGCTCATCATTCTAACAAAAGTTTATAGCAAAGAGATCGACTAGAGAGGGAACTGGAAATATTTCCGAAGGATTCTTGACAAGGTATTTTGATCATGTTGGGAAGATGGTCGCTGTTCCGGTATGTATTTTTCTTAATTCAAGTTTCGTTGAGTAACTTGTTGATTTGAAGGAGGACATTTGGGTGTATTCAGCAACCTCGTTTATTCACATTTTCGATACCATCTCGAAAGACATTGTTCCCATGCGAGGCCTAACTCTGTTTCTGAATATGACAGAACGTGTACGCGTTTATGCTGTTGACTACATCAAGAAAGTATCTGATTTAGCGTTTACAACTGCCAAAGTGCTCTACATGGGTAATTCACGCGGTCCCCCAAAAACGTTTCAACTTACAATGCGTGTTTCTTAGACGAGTTGAGAAAATCGAGACTCCAAATGCAAGTGCAAAGACGGTTCTCGAAGACGCAAACACGATCCTCAAGAAGACGATCGTGGAAAAATCGTTTCCGTTGCTAGAAAAGTTTGTGGACACCAAGTTGAGTTTTGTCGATGCATCCAGTTTCCGTATTCCAGGTGTTGTTGGAAACGACCATGGGGTGGAAGCAGTGTTGGAGCTGTTGACAGAATGTTTTGAGGGCTTTTGGAATGGTTTGGCAGAGGAGATGAAAGTATGTCCGTTTTGGTGATTTCCAAAGCACATCCCTAACCTTGATATGCGACAGATAATCAGCGGAGACACATACAGCGCAACTCCAAAACCAACACCAAAATTGCTCCTCCTCATCATGTCGCGGTCAGCCCTTTCTCTCTCCTCTACTCTCATTGACTCTGTCTACACGTCCTTCACACACACGGTTCTCAAATCTCGAAACGCGACTATAGATTCAGCCGCTGCCAAAGAAGCGTTAGCCGCGCAAACTGCCGCGAAACGAAATAAACTGATTATCGTGACAGCAGGTGGCGGGACCGTGCCCTCTGCCACCTCTGGCATCTCATATTCGCGTCGAAGCACATCCAACACCCCCGACGCCGCCATCAAGGAACATGCAGACTTGGATCCAAGGAACCTACAAGTTCTGAAGCGGGGGAAGGGGAAGAGCGGGAGTGGCGAGGTATTGCGCAAAGTCTTGCATTACGGTTCGTTGTCACTGCGTCGAGCAGACTTTGTACCACTGTTCGGCGGTATATCAAAGAAACACGGTGGATGGACGATTCGCCTGTTGATACGGTTGACGGACGGTGGGCGAAAGAAGTGTTGGGCGCTGTGAAGGGGATTGATGATAAATTGAAGATTGTGTATGAAGAGGAACGGGAGGGTGGACGACGGTTGGGCGGACCACCGAGTCTTCATGTTTCAGGGAGTGCTTCTGTATCTCCGAATCGGAATATGAACAAGATTGGGAAGAGTGGGAGTGGAGTGTTTTCGGGGAGTAGTAATGCTTCGTCAGCGAGCCCGCAGTTTGGGAAAGTTGCTAAACTGGGGTCAGTTGGGAGTGGCAATGGCGGGGGCAAGTTTGATGCGCTTTTGGATAACATTGACCGCATGTTTGATGAACGTGCAGACTATTTCAAGAATTTGGATATGTCGAGGGACGGCATTTTGTCGGCTTTGTTGAAGATTGTTGTCAAGGTATGTGTCTTGTGTATTCAGAGTCCTTTGACATATAATATGATAGTGCTACATTGAGAAATCAGGATGCAGACTCTTGGGCCGACTGGACTCCATCGAGTTCAAGTTGATAGTGCAGTTCTCAAACGGATGTTGAGGACTGGAAGCTTTGGAATGATTAGTGAGGATGGTTTATTGAATTCTATGGCAGAAGATATGATCACAAGTGGAATGAGGCGATGTGTGGACCCGATTATGTTGGGACCAGAAGATATTGACAACATTGTTTCAAGTGTTGCATCCCCAACCAGAACAGAAGTTGAATGATAGAGATATTTCAATCGTTTTGCATTACAATAAATTTCTGATTTCATTATATAATTGTTTTCACAAAATAATCTATCTAATTTGGGAATCAACAACAGAAGGAACAAAGGCAACTGTGCTCTTGCCCACCATCAGCAACCTTGCTGCAGAAACTGTTTGGCTCTCAACAGGCTTCGCAGACTCACGAACAAGCTCCTTGCTCACTAAACCGGAATACACACTCGCCTTGTTGCTCCAGAATCGCGTCCATTTCCACTCCAACTATTCGTTCATTCCAGTAACCAGCGAGAGTGCGTCGGACCAAGTCGATTCAAGGAGCCTATTGAGTGTGTTAGTCCTGGCAAAGTGAGATGATAGGGGGAGGGAAGAAGATGAAGTAGAAACACAACAAAAGTAAACTATAAATCACATAAAGTGAAGTCCCACTAATCACACCGCTCAGGCCTCGCTCCGGCAGTTCACTACCGACACAGCCGCCACTCAAGGTGGTATTGCCTAATATACTCGCTCACCCTTTAAACACACCGCTCAGGCCTCGCTCCGGCAGTTCACTACCGACACAGCCGCCACTCAAGGTGGTATTGCCTTATGAACTCGCTCCCCGCTCACTAAACCGGAATACACACTCGCCTTGTTGCTCCAGAATCGCGTCCATTTCCACTCCAACTATTCGTTCATTCCAGTAACCAGCGAGAGTGCGTTGGACCAAGTCGATTCAAGGAGCCTATTGAGTGTGTTAGTCCTGGCAAAGTGAGATGATAGGGGGAGGGAAGAAGATGAAGTAGAAACACAACAAAAAGTAAACTATAAAATCACATAAAGTGAAGTCCCACTAATCACACCGCTCAGGCCTCGCTCCGGCAGTTCACTACCGACACAGCCGCCACTCAAGGTGGTATTGCCTAATATACTCGCTCACCCTTTAAACACACCGCTCAGGCCTCGCTCCGGCAGTTCACTACCGACACAGCCGCCACTCAAGGTGGTATTGCCTTATGAACTCGCTCCCCGCTCACTAAACCGGAATACACACTCGCCTTGTTGCTCCAGAATCGCGTCCATTTCCACTCCAACTATTCGTTCATTCCAGTAACCAGCGAGAGTGCGTCGGACCAAGTCGATTCAAGGAGTCTATTGAGTGTGTTAGTCCCGCATTCTGTGAATGGAAAGGGCAAGCTACAGTAGGAGACGTAGAAAAAAGAGTAGATGGTGGCAGATCGAAAAGAAACAAGAACAGAACCAGAATCGAAAGGAAGGGAAACACACTCGCCTTAATTCCCCAGAATCGCGTCCATATCCACTCCGACTATTCATTCCAGTAACAAGCAAGAGCGCGTTGGACCAAGTCGATTCAAGGAGCCTATTGAGTGTGTTAGTCCTGGCAAAGTGAGATGATAGGGGGAGGGAAGAAGATGAAGTAGAAACACAACAAAAAGTAAACTATAAAATCACATAAAGTGAAGTCCCACTAATCACACCACTCAGGCCTCGCTCCGGCAGTTCACTACCGACACAGCCGCCACTCAAGGTGGTATTGCCTAATATACTCGCTCACCCTTTAAACACACCGCTCAGGCCTCGCTCCGGCAGTTCACTACCGACACAGCCGCCACTCAAGGTGGTATTGCCTTATGAACTCGCTCCCCGCTCACTAAACCGGAATACACACTCGCCTTGTTGCTCCAGAATCGCGTCCATTTCCACTCCAACTATTCGTTCATTCCAGTAACCAGCGAGAGTGCGTCGGACCAAGTCGATTCAAGGAGTCTATTGAGTGTGTTAGTCCCGCATTCTGTGAATGGAAAGGGCAAGCTACAGTAGGAGACGTAGAAAAAAGAGTAGATGGTGGCAGATCGAAAAGAAACAAGAACAGAACCAGAATCGAAAGGAAGGGAAACACACTCGCCTTAATTCCCCAGAATCGCGTCCATATCCACTCCGACTATTCATTCCAGTAACAAGCAAGAGCGCGTTGGACCAAGTCGATTCAAGGAGCCTATTGAGTGTGTTAGTCCTGGCAAAGTGAGATGATAGGGGGAGGGAAGAAGATGAAGTAGAAACACAACAAAAAGTAAACTATAAAATCACATAAAGTGAAGTCCCACTAATCACACCGCTCAGGCCTCGCTCCGGCAGTTCACTACCGACACAGCCGCCACTCAAGTGGTATTGCCTTATGAACTCGCTCCCCGCTCACTAAACCGGAATACACACTCGCCTTGTTGCTCCAGAATCGCGTCCATTTCCACTCCAACTATTCGTTCATTCCAGTAACCAGCGAGAGTGCGTCGGACCAAGTCGATTCAAGGAGCCTATTGAGTGTGTTAGTCCTGGCAAAGTGAGATGATAGGGGGAGGGAAGAAGATGAAGTAGAAACACAACAAAAAGTAAACTATAAAATCACATAAAGTGAAGTCCCACTAATCACACCGCTCAGGCCTCGCTCCGGCAGTTCACTACCGACACAGCCGCCACTCAAGGTGGTATTGCCTAATATACTCGCTCACCCTTTAAACACACCGCTCAGGCCTCGCTCCGGCAGTTCACTACCGACACAGCCGCCACTCAAGGTGGTATTGCCTTATGAACTCGCTCCCCGCTCACTAAACCGGAATACACACTCGCCTTGTTGCTCCAGAATCGCGTCCATTTCCACTCCAACTATTCGTTCATTCCAGTAACCAGCGAGAGTGCGTCGGACCAAGTCGATTCAAGGAGTCTATTGAGTGTGTTAGTCCCGCATTCTGTGAATGGAAAGGGCAAGCTACAGTAGGAGACGTAGAAAAAAGAGTAGATGGTGGCAGATCGAAAAGAAACAAGAACAGAACCAGAATCGAAAGGAAGGGCTCGCTCGCCACACTTCAAGGGAAACACACTCGCCTTAATTCCCCAGAATCGCGTCCATATCCACTCCGACTATTCATTCCAGTAACAAGCAAGAGCGCGTTGGACCAAGTCGATTCAAGGAGCCTATTGAGTGTGTTAGTCCTGGCAAAGTGAGATGATAGGGGGAGGGAAGAAGATGAAGTAGAAACACAACAAAAAGTAAACTATAAAATCACATAAAGTGAAGTCCCACTAATCACACCGCTCAGGCCTCGCTCCGGCAGTTCACTACCGACACAGCCGCCACTCAAGGTGGTATTGCCTAATATACTCGCTCACCCTTTAAACACACCGCTCAGGCCTCGCTCCGGCAGTTCACTACCGACACAGCCGCCACTCAAGGTGGTATTGCCTTATGAACTCGCTCCCCGCTCACTAAACCGGAATACACACTCGCCTTGTTGCTCCAGAATCGCGTCCATTTCCACTCCAACTATTCGTTCATTCCAGTAACCAGCGAGAGTGCGTCGGACCAAGTCGATTCAAGGAGTCTATTGAGTGTGTTAGTCCCGCATTCTGTGAATGGAAAGGGCAAGCTACAGTAGGAGACGTAGAAAAAAGAGTAGATGGTGGCAGATCGAAAAGAAACAAGAACAGAACCAGAATCGAAAGGAAGGCTCGCTCGCCACACTTCAAGGGAAACACACTCGCCTTAATTCCCCAGAATCGCGTCCATATCCACTCCGACTATTCATTCCAGTAACAGCAAGAGCGCGTTGGACCAAGTCGATTCAAGGAGCCTATTGAGTGTGTTAGTCCTGGCAAAGTGAGATGATAGGGGGAGGGAAGAAGATGAAGTAGAAACACAACAAAAAGTAAACTATAAAATCACATAAAGTGAAGTCCCACTAATCACACCGCTCAGGCCTCGCTCCGGCAGTTCACTACCGACACAGCCGCCACTCAAGGTGGTATTGCCTAATATACTCGCTCCCCTTTAAACACACCGCTCAGGCTCGTCCGGCAGTTCACTACCGACACAGCCGCCACTCAAGGTGGTATTGCCTTATGAACTCGCTCCCCGCTCACTAAACCGGAATACACACTCGCCTTGTTGCTCCAGAATCGCGTCCATTTCCACTCCAACTATTCGTTCATTCCAGTAACCAGCGAGAGTGCGTCGGACCAAGTCGATTCAAGGAGTCTATTGAGTGTGTTAGTCCCGCATTCTGTGAATGGAAAGGGCAAGCTACAGTAGGAGACGTAGAAAAAAGAGTAGATGGTGGCAGATCGAAAAGAAACAAGAACAGAACCAGAATCGAAAGGAAGGTCGCTCGCAACTTCAAGGGAAACACACTCGCCTTAATTCCCCAGAATCGCGTCCATATCCACTCCGACTATTCATTCCAGTAACAAGCAAGAGCGCGTTGGACCAAGTCGATTCAAGGAGCCTATTGAGTGTGTTAGTCCTGGCAAAGTGAGATGATAGGGGGAGGGAAGAAGATGAAGTAGAAACACAACAAAAAGTAAACTATAAAATCACATAAAGTGAAGTCCCACTAATCACACCGCTCAGGCCTCGCTCCGGCAGTTCACTACCGACACAGCCGCCACTCAAGGTGGTATTGCCTAATATACTCGCTCACCCTTTAAACACACCGCTCAGGCCTCGCTCCGGCAGTTCACTACCGACACAGCCGCCACTCAAGGTGGTATTGCCTTATGAACTCGCTCCCCGCTCACTAAACCGGAATACACACTCGCCTTGTTGCTCCAGAATCGCGTCCATTTCCACTCCAACTATTCGTTCATTCCAGTAACCAGCGAGAGTGCGTCGGACCAAGTCGATTCAAGGAGTCTATTGAGTGTGTTAGTCCCGCATTCTGTGAATGGAAAGGGCAAGCTACAGTAGGAGACGTAGAAAAAAGAGTAGATGGTGGCAGATCGAAAAGAAACAAGAACAGAACCAGAATCGAAAGGAAGGCTCGCTCGCCACTTCAAGGGAAACACACTCGCCTTAATTCCCCAGAATCGCGTCCATATCCACTCCGACTATTCATTCCAGTAACAAGCAAGAGCGCGTTGGACCAAGTCGATTCAAGGAGCCTATTGAGTGTGTTAGTCCTGGCAAAGTGAGATGATAGGGGGAGGGAAGAAGATGAAGTAGAAACACAACAAAAAGTAAACTATAAAATCACATAAAGTGAAGTCCCACTAATCACACCACTCAGGCCTCGCTCCGGCAGTTCACTACCGACACAGCCGCCACTCAAGGTGGTATTGCCTAATATACTCGCTCACCCTTTAAACACACCGCTCAGGCCTCGCTCCGGCAGTTCACTACCGACACAGCCGCCACTCAAGGTGGTATTGCCTTATGAACTCGCTCCCCGCTCACTAAACCGGAATACACACTCGCCTTGTTGCTCCAGAATCGCGTCCATTTCCACTCCAACTATTCGTTCATTCCAGTAACCAGCGAGAGTGCGTCGGACCAAGTCGATTCAAGGAGTCTATTGAGTGTGTTAGTCCCGCATTCTGTGAATGGAAAGGGCAAGCTACAGTAGGAGACGTAGAAAAAAGAGTAGATGGTGGCAGATCGAAAAGAAACAAGAACAGAACCAGAATCGAAAGGAAGGCTCGCTCGCCACACTTCAAGGGAAACACACTCGCCTTAATTCCCCAGAATCGCGTCCATATCCACTCCGACTATTCATTCCAGTAACAGCAAGAGCGCGTTGGACCAAGTCGATTCAAGGAGCCTATTGAGTGTGTTAGTCCTGGCAAAGTGAGATGATAGGGGGAGGGAAGAAGATGAAGTAGAAACACAACAAAAAGTAAACTATAAAATCACATAAAGTGAAGTCCCACTAATCACACCGCTCAGGCCTCGCTCCGGCAGTTCACTACCGACACAGCCGCCACTCAAGGTGGTATTGCCTTATGAACTCGCTCCCCGCTCACTAAACCGGAATACACACTCGCCTGTTGCTCCAGAATCGCGTCCATTTCCACTCAACTATCGTTCATCCAGTAACCAGCGAGAGTGCGTCGACCAAGGAGCCTATTGAGTGTTTAGTCCTGGCAAAGTGAGATGATAGGGGGAGGGAAGAAGATGAAGTAGAAACACAACAAAAAGTAAACTATAAAATCACATAAAGTGAAGTCCCACTAATCACACCGCTCAGGCCTCGCTCCGGCAGTTCACTACCGACACAGCCGCCACTCAAGGTGGTATTGCCTAATATACTCGCTCACCCTTTAAACACACCGCTCAGGCCTCGCTCCGGCAGTTCACTACCGACACAGCCGCCACTCAAGGTGGTATTGCCTTATGAACTCGCTCCCCGCTCACTAAACCGGAATACACACTCGCCTTGTTGCTCCAGAATCGCGTCCATTTCCACTCCAACTATTCGTTCATTCCAGTAACCAGCGAGAGTGCGTCGGACCAAGTCGATTCAAGGAGTCTATTGAGTGTGTTAGTCCCGCATTCTGTGAATGGAAAGGGCAAGCTACAGTAGGAGACGTAGAAAAAAGAGTAGATGGTGGCAGATCGAAAAGAAACAAGAACAGAACCAGAATCGAAAGGAAGGGCTCGCTCGCCACACTTCAAGGGAAACACACTCGCCTTAATTCCCCAGAATCGCGTCCATATCCACTCCGACTATTCATTCCAGTAACAAGCAAGAGCGCGTTGGACCAAGTCGATTCAAGGAGCCTATTGAGTGTGTTAGTCCTGGCAAAGTGAGATGATAGGGGGAGGGAAGAAGATGAAGTAGAAACACAACAAAAAGTAAACTATAAAATCACATAAAGTGAAGTCCCACTAATCACACCGCTCAGGCCTCGCTCCGGCAGTTCACTACCGACACAGCCGCCACTCAAGGTGGTATTGCCTAATATACTCGCTCACCCTTTAAACACACCGCTCAGGCCTCGCTCCGGCAGTTCACTACCGACACAGCCGCCACTCAAGGTGGTATTGCCTTATGAACTCGCTCCCCGCTCACTAAACCGGAATACACACTCGCCTTGTTGCTCCAGAATCGCGTCCATTTCCACTCCAACTATTCGTTCATTCCAGTAACCAGCGAGAGTGCGTCGGACCAAGTCGATTCAAGGAGTCTATTGAGTGTGTTAGTCCCGCATTCTGTGAATGGAAAGGGCAAGCTACAGTAGGAGACGTAGAAAAAAGAGTAGATGGTGGCAGATCGAAAAGAAACAAGAACAGAACCAGAATCGAAAGGAAGGGCTCGCTCGCCACACTTCAAGGGAAACACACTCGCCTTAATTCCCCAGAATCGCGTCCATATCCACTCCGACTATTCATTCCAGTAACAAGCAAGAGCGCGTTGGACCAAGTCGATTCAAGGAGCCTATTGAGTGTGTTAGTCCTGGCAAAGTGAGATGATAGGGGGAGGGAAGAAGATGAAGTAGAAACACAACAAAAAGTAAACTATAAAATCACATAAAGTGAAGTCCCACTAATCACACCGCTCAGGCCTCGCTCCGGCAGTTCACTACCGACACAGCCGCCACTCAAGGTGGTATTGCCTAATATACTCGCTCACCCTTTAAACACACCGCTCAGGCCTCGCTCCGGCAGTTCACTACCGACACAGCCGCCACTCAAGGTGGTATTGCCTTATGAACTCGCTCCCCGCTCACTAAACCGGAATACACACTCGCCTTGTTGCTCCAGAATCGCGTCCATTTCCACTCCAACTATTCGTTCATTCCAGTAACCAGCGAGAGTGCGTCGGACCAAGTCGATTCAAGGAGTCTATTGAGTGTGTTAGTCCCGCATTCTGTGAATGGAAAGGGCAAGCTACAGTAGGAGACGTAGAAAAAAGAGTAGATGGTGGCAGATCGAAAAGAAACAAGAACAGAACCAGAATCGAAAGGAAGGGCTCGCTCGCCACACTTCAAGGGAAACACACTCGCCTTAATTCCCCAGAATCGCGTCCATATCCACTCCAACTATTCATTCCAGTAACAAGCAAGAGCGCGTTGGACCAAGTCGATTCAAGGAGCCTATTGAGTGTGTTAGTCCTGGCAAAGTGAGATGATAGGGGGAGGGAAGAAGATGAAGTAGAAACACAACAAAAAGTAAACTATAAAATCACATAAAGTGAAGTCCCACTAATCACACCGCTCAGGCCTCGCTCCGGCAGTTCACTACCGACACAGCCGCCACTCAAGGTGGTATTGCCTAATATACTCGCTCACCCTTTAAACACACCGCTCAGGCCTCGCTCCGGCAGTTCACTACCGACACAGCCGCCACTCAAGGTGGTATTGCCTTATGAACTCGCTCCCCGCTCACTAAACCGAATACACACTCGCCTTGTTGCTCCAGAATCGCGTCCATTTCCATCCAACTATTCGTTCATTCCAGTAACCAGCGAGAGTGCGTCGGACCAAGTCGATTCAAGGAGTCTATTGAGTGTGTTAGTCCCGCATTCTGTGAATGGAAAGGGCAAGCTACAGTAGGAGACGTAGAAAAAAGAGTAGATGGTGGCAGATCGAAAAGAAACAAGAACAGAACCAGAATCGAAAGGAAGGGCTCGCTCGCCACACTTCAAGGGAAACACACTCGCCTTAATTCCCAGAATCCGTCCATATCCACTCCAACTATTCATTCCCGTGAGGCATGGTCGTCAGTCGTTGACCAAAAGTTGTGCCTGGACAAGAGAGTGGTGAGAATTATTTTTTGTGGAAAGACGAAAGAAAAACAAACCATTGAAAGTATATGAGTAGTTTGTTGGGCAGTATTTGTTGGTGTCGTTGATCTGTTGGATGTGTTTGGATTGTCAGGTTTGGGGAGGAAAAAAAAAGTACATACCAAACACTCAAAGAGTCTGACTAGCGGATGCAAAGCAACCAGGTCTGTTAAACGTGATTCAGAAAGATCAGTCTTGTGCGTTTTTGGTGGAACACAGCTGAGTGCTGATAGGCGGGCCATGAGTTCCTTCCGCAGTAGGCAGTGTCTTGAGCGTTGGAAGAATGCTACGGATGGTCGCAAATCTGTTAAGAGTGAACGTATCAGTGTGAAGTGAAAGAAGAATCAGAGGAATAGTGAAGGAAATAGATGCAAACCAAAATACCTCGTTTTGGGTTTAAAAGTTGGATACTCACGGCAGCATATTAAAACAAGGAACCTAGTGGATATCTTGAGTGACCAACGAGACAAGTGAGGTACAGTCGACTGGAGTGGAACAATTTTTTGGTCCAGAATTGTCAGAATTTTTCGAGGGGTTGACAGGTCGTTGAAGACAAGAGACAAGGTCGTTGATCAACGTCGGATACCGTGTCATGTCTTGAAAGCGAGCAGGTGAGAGCGGGTGGACTCGCTGGAGAAAAAGCTGTTAGTTACCAAGTTTGACATAAGGTGACAGGGAAGGAGGAGAAAAGAGGAGGCGATCACAAATAAAGCAATCTTACGTTTCCGAAGGTAGAGAGTATGACGTGCAACAAGGTGGTGAAGTTATTGGATGTTTTCAGTTGAAGGGACAATCAGAGAAGGCATGACGGAAGAGGTCCAAGTCTTGTGGCCGGCGTGTAGTTCCAACTTGGGTCCAAAACCAGCGTTGAGTGGACCAGAAGAGACTGGAGACGATCTGGATGGCTCTTGGGGGAGCACCGAAGAGCCGAGTACCTTTGGATGGAACCACCTGAGACGACAACAAAGCGACTCAGACGCGACGTTCACCAGTGGACCACCAAGAAAGCTTAGAGTAGTGCCTTAGTAGCTCTGGAAGATCTGGCGGTGTCTGGGAGGTGCTCAGAGGACCGTGGATGACTTGGACTTGACCAACACCAGGGCGACCTCGACCTCCGAGCGACGGTTGGACTTGAGTATAGTTCTATTAGCATGGTAAAAATCGTATTAGTATTTGGGCATCAAGCAGAAGGTGATCGGAGGTGAAGCGGGGGTGTGCAGAGAGGAGGGGGGAATCAACCTGTCGAGGGAAAAGAGAAGAGCGCGTTTGGATGAAAGAAAAATGCGACAATTCGAAACAGCTCACCTTCTTTTCGCTTCTGAACGAGATGGTCGGGAATTAATGGGGGATTTCTGGAAGAGAGGTGATCCAACTCGGATGGCGTTGACGACTGAGCGCTGAATGAAACTTGCGGATTCAGATAATTTGAGTCGAAATGATTATTCACATCGTTTATGTAACAGATTCCAGGGTGTTCAAGTTTCGTCTGATTCGCTTGTTTGCTTTGCTTCCTTTCAAGTCACCACTGCAATTGAACTTTGTTTATGTGAAATATTCACTTGATTATTCCCATTCACATTTAGTTGGTTTTTTTGTGCGCTGTGCAATATCGCGCTGTATTCCATGTAGATTTAACCAATAATAGTTACGGACGTTTCTAATAGGCGCTCAAAGAAGTGAAGGCAAGCTTTGGATATTTTTGATATTTTTCACATAGTTGGTATGTATTTTGATTGGGCACATGAATGAAAGAATGCAATGGATGAGAGCCAGGTAGTCCAAGAATCAAGATAATCTTCGAATAACAGCAAATAACACAATTTCGAACAGTGTAAAACACTGCCAATTGTTCATGACAATGTTGGTTTTGAGGCGTCAATCTTGGACCCTTAAATAGCCACAACACTCGTGGAATGAACTGGCTTATGATTCAACAACTTGAAGTTGTGCCTAAGTGCCTTAAGAATGAGTATAGATTCATAGGCAGCTGCTCCTATCACTTGCGAGACACATTGAGACATGATATAACAACCAACAAGGCAGTTCCCGCAAACAATAAATGGGAAACACGAGTGCTTAGACTAATAGGAAAGGAAAGTGTGGCATCATGGACGATTCAGGACTAAGCATTCTGACACGGTGGTGGGGTGGGAAAGGGAATCAGTTGAGAAGAAAAACGGGGAAAGAAGGGTCAAAACTGAATAATGTGTATTGTGCAGGAATCGTGGCACAATAATCTGTTTCTAAAATTGATAAGAAAGTTCATTATGCGATTGTTTTGGTTATGGAAATCTCAATCATCCCCACCCAGCTGCACGAAGACTCTGGCACAACCCAGATCGAAGGCGGAGTACGGATCAACCTCCCCTTGTTCCTGCATGCTCAAAGTAGAATCAATCGTGAGGAGTTAAAGCCCCTCAGTCTGGAAGCAGTCCTTGTTGGCAAGTGTGGCGACGCTTTCTTCTACAACTCTGAGCCCACTGTCCTATGGCGGAGCTCGTTACTCTCCCAAACTGATCCGCTTCTCGAAATGGCCGCCACTAACAATGCAGGTGTGGCGGCGTATTGACTCAACACTCCAAGAGCTTGCAATTATGAAGAGAAACTCAGCCGCGTCACCTTCAGAATCTGGGTTGGATCCTATTGCGCAACTCGCTGTTCAGCAAATCAAGCTGTTGAATGCAAACGTTTTGAAGCCAAAACCCCCAACACTGCCATCAAGGAACATGCGGACTTGGATCCAAGGAATCTACAGGTTCTGAAGCGGGGGAAGGGGAAGAGCGGGGAATGGAGAGGTATTGCGCAAAGTCGTGCATTACGGTTCGTTGTCACTGCGTCGAGCAGACTTTGTACCACTGTTCGCGGTATATCAAAGAAACACGATGGATGGACGATTCGCCTGTTGATACGGTTGACGGACGGTGGGCGAAAGAAGTGTTGGGTGCTGTGAAGGGATTGAGATAATTGAAGATTGTGTATGAAGGAACGGGAGGGGTGGACGACGGTTGGGTGGACCACCGAGTCTTCATGTTTCAGGGAGTGCTTCTGTATCTCCGAATCGGAATATGAACAAGATTGGGAAGAGTGTGAGTGGTGTGTTTTCGGGGAATAGTAATGCTTCGTCAGCGAGCCCACAGTTTGGGAAAGTTGCTAAACTGGGGTCAGTTGGGGTGCAATGGCGGGGGCAAGTTTGATGCGCTTTTGGATAACATTGACCGCATGTTTGATGAACGTGCAGACTATTCAAGAATTTGGATATGTCGAGGGACGGCATTTTGTCGGCTTTGTTGAAGATTTTGTCAAGGTATGTGTCTTGTGTTTCAGAGTCCTGTTGACATATAATATGATAGTGCTACATGAGAAAATCAGGATGCAGACTCTTGGGCCAACTGACTCCATCGAGTTTAAGTTGATAGTGCAGTGCTGAAGCGAATGTTGAGGACTGGAAGCTTTGGAATGATTAGTGAGGATGGTTTATTGAATTCTATGGCAGAAGATATGATCACAAGTGGAATGAGGCGATGTGTGGACCCGATTATGTTGGGACCAGAGATATTGACACCATTGTTTCAAGTGTTGCATCCCCAACCAGAACGGAAGTTGAATGATATCCCAAACGATAGAGACAGCTGAATCATTTTGCATAACAATAAATTTCTGATTTCATTATATAATGTTTTCACAAAATAATCTATCTAATTTGGGAATCAACAACAGAAGGAACAAAGGCAACTGTGCTCTTGCCCACCATCATCTCCCTTGCTGCAAAAACTTTTTGCCTCTCAACAGCTTTTGCAGACTCAACAGCCTGCTGCTTTCTTCTTGCACTTTCAGAGGATTCCCACTTAGGCTCTTCAACAACCCGTCCCTTCTTCTTGCCAACATGTTCATTCGCTTCCTCGCACTCAACCAACTTTCATACAGCACATTCGGGTTCACAATCGCTTCTAATGGCCACCGGTACAATATATCCACAAAGAATCCACCCCATGAATGGGCGTCAGGGACCATCAAGATGCAACTTCTCTTCCGTCAGGATACACACGTTTTCCAATTTTGATTTGTAGTGTTGTTGGCTCCGAAGTTTTTCCATCGGATGTTGGTTGTAAGCGTTCCGTGAAACAAAGCGGCGGTCAAGAGGGTCAGGGGTTTTCCAGCAAATGCAGAGTCGCGCCATCCAAATTGGACGCAATCTTAGCCTGCATTTCTGGGCTGAGACGACTGTCAATATCTACATGGTGATTTAAGTGATAAATAGACCAACATAAGGTTCAGGAAAACTCACCCAACATCAAAGACGCAAACTGTAGCTTCCAAAGACGTGTGGAATCCTCACTGATGATCTCGTACGTTGTACTCAGTTTCGCAATAAAGATATTCACGAGTAGAACAAGCACCAAGAAACCATAGAGGAAGAACAGACCAGCCGTAAAGACGGGAAACTGACTCTCCCTGAAGTCATCGTAATTACCGCCTCCAAAAACGAATCGAACTGTCCAAATCACGGCACCATGATAGCTTTCCCAATCCAAAATTGACGAATTGTTCAAATGTGCGTCTTTCATCTGTAAATTGAATGCAGCTGCAAAACCGGCAGTAAACATGGCATAGAGGAGTAACCACTCGCGCAAGTCGACAAATAAAACTTTGCGGAAAATGAGAACAAGCGGACCAATGTTTCTAAATCCGTTTGAGTAGTAAAGGAGATTCAGCCAGCCCAACACGGCACTCATACCCAGAAAATGTTTTCAAAATGAAGCAGCGGGGTTTCGAGAGTTGGAAAGAGGGAAAGTATTGGAAGAAACGAGACAAGGAATCGTTCAGCGACAACCGCAAGAAGAGAAAGACTGAATATCCATGGAACTGCTGCTTTATCTGACGTAAATATATGCCGCGCTGAAATTCAAGGCTATTGCTGTTGAATTGAACAAATTGGTAACGCCGACGAGAGAAGCAATTTCAGAAATGAGGCGTAAGTCAAAAGTATATGAGGCGCGTTCCACCATTGATGATGGTTGTAGGAAATAGCGAGAGTCACAACTATAATGAGGAAGGCGGCACCAAGAAGGCGAAAGAGGAAGAATCGGCGACCATAATGAAGCCACTTTGCGTTTACCAATGCAAAAAACAATGGATGATCGACAATCTGCTTGTGTCTCCTTCTACGGCCATTTCTAACGCAGAAACATGTTGCGTAGAGTTGATATGAGGTTCTTTTGTGGAAGATGGGACAACTGGTTGGATGGAATCAATGTCTTCCAGAGTGACTTCGTATTCACATGCGTCTCCAAACTAGCGAAAAGTAGTATATAAGCACTTAATGACAAGGGAAACCTACAGTCCACTTGATTTCTTTGATGCAATCAATGATTTTGGATGCCCCTCGCAATTCCGACTTGAAAAGGCGTTAGACCATCGTGATTGCGTTCTTTCATGAGGTTCTTAACAACTGTTCCATGTGCTCCCAGGACTTTGTTGTCAATATCGCGAAGGTTCCGGTCTTTGAGTTTTAAGAAGAAGTTGAGATCAAAGTTGCCGAGAAAAGCCAAGACATGCAGAACGTTATTTCCTTTTCAATTATAAATGAGTCGTACACACGAAAGAAGTGCACAGAACGTACCGTAAAAGTCAACGGCATCCAGATGGGCACCGGCATCCAAAAGTAATTGAGTTATGCCTTCTTGCCGGTTTGCGGCAGCAAATTGCAGAATTGTTTGACCATAGTATAGTTGTAGCTTGTCTTGGTCTAATCAAATTGATGAGTATTCAAGGTGCAATTAAAAACGATTTGACTACCGTTGAAAAACGCTGCTCCCGTGACAGGAGCTGCATTTACATCTGCACCAGCTTTCAAAAGCATCTTGACCACATTCTCGTTCCCGTTTTCAACTTCATCACAGCAACATGAAGTGCTGTCTCACCACAATAAGTGTCTTTCAAATAGATTTCGTTGACCAAATCTGGAAAGCGTTCGAGAATCCATTCCACCAGCTCTTCGTGGCCGAGAAGCACTGCGATGTGCAGAATAGTTTCACTGATTGAGTATGTTAATCTCCAATGCCAAGACATTTCAGATGAAGACAGTCCGCGTAGACGTAAGTACTATCCAGCATCTTATACCAATATTCCATCTACTCGATAAGCATGTCTTTAGCTATTCGGCCGTCTTTCGACAGTGATGTGGCAGTGCGCACTTTCTGGATCTCATCCCACCAACATCACTCGTTTCAAACAACTCCCCACTCGCTTCCACCACTGCTCTACTCTAATTTGATCTAATCTAATACGCACCCTTCAGCGCCTCGTTCGTAGGCCCTCGGCAGCAACGATCCTTGCCGAATCGTCTGAGCCTCGTCTTTGAGCTCGTCCAAGAGACCGGAAACAACCGAGCGCCACAGCCGATCTTCCTTCCAAAGCGTCGCCTGGTCCACGTGCGCAGAATCAACGACGGCGCTGCAAAACACGCGATCGTCAACGCCTTCTGAAACGATCCATGAATCGTCGCTGGTGCCGTCGCCGTCGCTGCCTTCGTTGATGCCTTCATTCACTGCCTGTGCTTCCGATTCGAGTGGTGCTGCCGTATCGTCTTGTTCGTTCATGAATGTTGTGTCGTCCCAACGATGATGAATGAATCCCATCAACTTTTATTAACCTTTGATTTTTTAAAATCCACGAAGGAGTTGAGATGGCTGATCTTTTCGATAGATGTGAAATGTTGAAGCAAGGTGGATTCCTTCTTGAATATCGTATTGCCCCAGCATCCGTCGACACGAGGTCTTCGTCATGTTCTTTTAATTGTCACTCCATTTAGTAAGACTACTTGGGACCAAATCAAAGTCAACGAAGCGGCCAAACGAGAAAATGAAAATGGACTCACTTTGTTTTGGAGAATCTGGTGTACCGCTGCTTGGATCATAATTGGATTTCCTATGACGTTGATTCACTTGGGTTTAGTTGCACTTTCTTGTGTCTTGGGTGGGAATTCCTTTTGCACCAATGCACGTTCGTCTCGCTGTGCACTGTATGAATCGATACAGCTGGTTATGAGCCCCTTGATATGTCTTTTCTTCTTCATTTGATATAATAAACGTCAGTGTTATAAATTTTTCAAACTCATTCGCCACTCAAAATCAAAACAATGTTGAAACCATTGCAAGCGTGCGTGGGATGCGCGTCTCACCATCAATTGATGAAGGTACCATGCTCTCACAAATACTGTCTGCAATGTATCAAAAAAATGGCCCTTGCTGTGTTGAAAGACCGAACAACGTTCCCAGCCAAATGTTGTGGAACCCAGTTCCCATTCGAATGGATCAAACAAGTTCTTCCTTTAGAAGAATATGAGAAATACCAGAGATTCCATACGGATATGTGGTTTCGTAACGCCGACGACTCAGAGCACAGAGAAGCTGTTCAGTCTATTGGAGGAACTATTTGCCCCAATTGCGGATGTGGTGTCGTGAAATTGGATGGTTGCGACCATGTTAAGTGTATAATTTGCAAGATTGACTTTTGTTATGAGTGTTCTGCTGCATATCAATTCGGAAGATGTACTTGCAAAGTATTACCCTTAATATTCTAGTTTTATTTGCTCTGTTGCAATAAGTTGCTTTGGTATTTTCGTTTGTATTTTGCACAATCAATCAAAACAAAAAAGAAATGAATAATTCGCCACTCATTGCCAGACTCAAAGCCATGTTGTCATCGAGGAGAGCCTGTATTAGATGCAAAATGCCGCGATCCCGCACTCGTTCATTTGTTTCACTCTCATGTGACCACCGAATGTGTGAAGAATGCTTCAAGCATCACTGTAATAGCAGCATTCAGCGCAATATCACTTTCATCTCATGTCCAGCTTGCATGACGCAAATTACAAACCATAATCTCATCTATTCCTACTTGCATCCAACCCTTCAACGTGGGTATCTGATCAATATTGGCACCTGTGCATCTTGTCAATCGTTTTCTGCTTATACTAATGAATGTGGTCATATGTACTGCAAGGAATGTGTCTATGAAATGGCTAAGCATACGCTGGGAAAGCCAAAATGCTGTAGACTCGAGTTTTCTCGGACTTACGTCGAAAGCGTTTTGTCCGCGGAAGAAATGCTTCAGTTCCAGCATTTCCATCAGGCCGTGAGTTCGAAAGGTATGAGGAAAATGGATAAGGAATACAAGGCTGTTGTTGCTCAGAATGGGTTCAAGCATTGTCCGTCGTGTGGAGTCGGAATTGACAAGGATGGAGGATGTACACATGTTGTGTGTGGTATATGTGCGACGGAGTTTTGTTACACTTGTGGGTTGGAAATCGTCGAAGACTCGTTAGGTTGCGAGTGTGCTGCAAGGGAATACTACCACGAGTAGTAATCTTGATTTAAAGCGTTTTTGCACCATGAATTCAAAGATATCTGACTTGTGTTTGTCGCTCAAAGACGAGATTCGCAAAAGATGACCCAAAAGAAAGGCAGCCTCGTGGGTCGGGTCCTTCTCGGAACCGCGGCCCTCGTCGGAACCGGCTATGTCCTGTACCGATACGCCATGCACAAACTCGAAGAGTCCGAACAGAATGCCCAGCGCGACCGGGCGGCAAAGCAACAGTTTCGTTTGTCGTTTCTGACTTCTTTCCTTCTTTCTTTCGTTAACCAACACCCAATCAACCCAGATTGAAACTCCGATTTGAACAGAACCAGAAAGACTGTTCTGTCAGCGTGGCGAAGCTGCTTCCCGTTGCCGAGGCGCAGCTTGGACCCTATTGTGGAGTGGAGGAAACAACGGCTGCGCTGCAACAACTAAGAACTATGACGGACCTGTCACCGGATGAAGCGAGGTTACGAAAGGTGGATTTGTGGGAGAATTTGAAAGTTGCAAGTTGAGTGTGTTCCAAGTATGACAGGGGTGCCTTACACTTTTGCCTATAGGCTTCACGCGATCAATCACCGCTTTGTATCTTGTCTGTCTCTTGTATTGCTTCACACACGTTCAGTTAAACTTGGTCGGTCGCTTCACTTACCTTGCCGCTGTTGCTCCAGACGCCAAAGGAATCTCAGTGGATACAGAACGGAAGTTCATCATGTTCAGCTGGTATCTTTACATAAAGGTATCTTTGAGCTTGCTGCAAGAGTGAAACAGGCTGTGGGGAGTGGCCTTGCAGGGTATTAGCTTTCTTTCTCTGCTGCGGAACAGTTAATCTTGCTCGCACAGAGTCTCCGTATCGGACGAAGTAACAAGTGATGAATTGATGTCGCATATTGCTTCTATCCGTGCGAGCGTTGAAGAGTGGGGAGTTAGTGGGGCTGGAATCCACTTTGGGTAAACATTTGTCAATTGAATGATGAAGCTCACATATCACCTGAAATTAGATTTACGTCAGTCTTATTACCGTCAGCCGGAAAGGAACTTCAGATTCTTCGAGAAGCCATGAACGAAGATCGAGCAGCTGGGAAGATCGTTATTGTGAAGGAGGATGAAGATTTAATTTCAATGCTGAATGAAATGCGAGACTTTCTGGAGAGGTTCGTGTTACCAAATAATGAATTCTGGCTGATGTTCTTTTGATTTAGCACCGACTTCGCAGTTGTCTTCAGAAAGTGTCTGTGAGTACCAATCATCAAATATGGCTGTCTATTTCTGACTCAATTTAGCGATAAATCATTTGGAATTTTGGAGTCTCAGATTAAGAATACTTATTCCCAACCGAACTTGTTCCCGAGCACGAAAAGATCACGGAAGTAACTGAGGAGCCCAAAAAGATCAAGTTGGCAAGTTCTTTACCTGTCATTAGTCGGTTCTCCCCAGAAGTGTTGAGTGGAGACGAAAAGAATAGGGTGCTTGTGGTTTGTATTGTACGTTTTCTCTTCAACAGAAACTAATGTCATCTTAGGTACTTGAGGCTGTGCCTGACGTGAAAGCATTGAGCGCGTTGATTTACACGGAGTGGAGCAATGTTTTGGAGCAATAATTAAAACAAAATGGTTGTTATTTATTCAAACATTTCACAATTTGGATGGAAGACAGAAAGTATTCAAAGCCACAGCAGATGACTCTTTTGTCTCCTTCAGAAGTCCTTGAATCTGCTTGAATCCAGGATGGGACGCGTCTTGCATAATTTGGAAGAGCACTGATTCTGAGGTACTAATGAACGCCCCAGCTTGTCTCAATCTCTGAGGATGTGCAATACATTATTCTCATTAGTTTTTAATCGAATGAGATCTAATCAATTACCTCCAATGCGACTGGGATCTCGCCTTGGTTAATGGAGGACACTCCATCTTGCAAGACAGTCACCGAAATACCCTTCTCCAACAAATCCAACGTAGTTTGCAAAACGCATACTTGAGATTCAATACCAAATAAAACAACGTGATCAGCGCCCTTGTTTGAGTAGAGACCAGAGAGAGTGTTTGAGACTTCTTGAGTAACCATACTGAATCGTTGTTTCTGAAAGATGAGGGTAGAAGGAGGAAGAATGAGAGAGGAATCTGTCTTTCCAAGCTTGTCGGACATGTGCTCTACTCATGGGATGAGTTGAGGAAGTTACACTTAATGATTGCAACAAACCAGTCACAAGCAATGGAACGTTCAGGATCGATGACGCCGCAATCTTTTACAGAAATTAGAAAAGCATCATCCATGTTATACTCATCTAGGTACCATCTTTTTGGCTGTTCCGAGCATTGCGGGGTAAGCAAAGATGTGGTTCCTGTTGGCCAACTTTCAGCACACTGAAAAACAGGGCAGTTTAGCACCCACTTAAACTTTTGCTGAATATCGCAGAGGAAGAAGACGGGTCTAGATGCGGCAGTGGAGAGGTCTTGGAAGGGGAGGCATTTTGCACTACTCTTTTGTTCTGTTTGTTTAAACCAACCAACCAACCAAAACAATGAGCACGGACGAAGCCGGACGACCGATGCGGCCAGGAAGCGCAGGCCAAGGCGGACTCGGCGGATTTCTTATTCAGGAACTTGGTCTTTTGATTGTCGAGGCAAAGAAGAAGAACGCGGACGTGAAAGATGTTCGTGGTTTAATTAACACTCCTCTCTCTCGTTTCTCTGTCTAACCCTGGTTCGCCCTTGTCACAACACAGGCCGCCGATCTGCTTCTCGCTCTCGTAAAGTCGCTCGCTGGTGCACGCCCGAATCCGACGCTAAACTCAAACGATGCAATCGCGAAAGGTGCGAATCAAATCTATTGCCAAGTCTAACTAGACCCCCCCGCGACTAGAACTTGCAAAGACTTCAGACACGGTTCGACCTTTCGTCCTTGCCTGCGAGTCAAAAAATCCAAAGCTTGTCCCCATCGCTATTGGCTGTTTACAGCGGCTCACTATGCACCAGGCCATTCCCTCGTCTCCGTAGCTAAAGTTTTGAGGACTATGGCAGATCAACTGGCGTCTCTTGACCAGAACGTTCAACTCAAAATGTTGCAGACCGTGTTACCGCTCTTGACAAGCTACAAACTCAATGTTGGGGGAGACGCGATTATTGAGGCTCTGGGCCTATGTTACAGACTGCAAGATTCCAAATCACCGATCGTGAACAGTATTGCAACTGCTACTTTGAGGCAAATCGTTTGCATGCCTTTGAGAAAGTCGATGTCGAGGATGAAACTCTCTCTACTGTGGTAAGATTGTCTGTCAGGAGTGACTTGTGTGGCTTTACTATATTGCAGATGATTCAAATATGAAACCTTTTGCAAAGGATGCATGTATGCTGTTTCAGGACCTGTGTTTGTTGGCGGTGGGAGAAAACACTAGTTTTTGGAGAGTCTCCAGTTTACCGAAAGCAGTGTGTTTGGAATTCATTGAGTCTATTTTGAAGGATCATGCGAACGTGTTCAAGAAGGTAGATCCCTTCTATTAGTTCGATTTAACCAATACTTCCACGTCAGCACGAAGCAATGCTTGCTATTCTGAAAGAACGCGTTTGTCCAATGCTTATGCGCTCATTTAGTGATAAGAGCGAATTCCCTCTTCTTGTCCGCTTACTTCGAGTAATCCATGTTCTTGTAAAAAGCTTCCACGACGTTCTTGCCATGGAATCCGAAATCTTCCTTTCTCTATACATCAAACTTTTGGAAACTGATCATGGACCGCCATGGCTTCGTGTTCTTGTTTTGGAATCCATCAAAGGACTCTGTTCCACGAGGGATTCTTGAGAGACTGCTACGAAAGTTACGATGCTAAAACTGGGGCTACTAAAGTAGTGCAAGATATGTTGGGAGCTGTGGCTCGAATTCTTGTCAGTGAGAAGCAGGCGAGCTTGATTATTCCGCGTGAAGTTCCTGATGCTCCGGTTACTTTGAAAACGGATGCGCCAAATCCTGAAGTATTTGTTGGTTTGGCGAGCACGATGCTGAAAACACCTTGGTGAGTACTATTGTGCAAATAACGTGAAATAACCCGATTTCAGTATGGAACTTCTGGATAAGGATACAGCACCAACTCTCCCGGAGAACTACATCACAGCAGTAGCGATCCAATGTATTCTTAACGCCACAGATGCGCAAGTCAATTCACTTCTCCCTCGACTGATTGCTCATATTCCTCAATCTCTATTATCGCCTACATCTCCCAGGCACACCTGTCCTACCTGTTCTCCAAGATGAGCTTCTACAAGCCATCGAAATCGCGACTTCAACTTTCCCTGTCACCATCGCAACCCTCGCTGTCCTATTAATCGGAAACGTGGATCTTGAAGTATACAAAATCACATTACGAACGTATATGGGCTACACAGCTCTCATTGGACTTCTAGGTCTCGTCCAACAGCGCGACGCATTGATTCAAAGCGTCTGTCGAATCACAACTCCACCTACAGTGATCCTCAGTTGCGATGCGTCTGCAGCCGTGCGCGAACTTACGAGTTTCTCGAGCGCTGCCGCGCAAAACTTCCAGACGCGAGTTAACCACCCGATGCATCTTGCTCTTGGTGAGAGGAACTTGATGGCTATGGTTTCTGTCGCGGGATTGGCGAGTCAACTTGAAAGCGTCTTGAGTCGAGAGACTTGGTTCTTTGTGTTGGAGACGTTGCAAGCTGTTGAAGGGATGCATAGCAGTGGAAAGACGGAGCGAAGGGAGACTGTGAATCCGGCTGCTGATGGTGTTAAGATGGTGGAAGGCGGTCGGAAACTGAGTTTGAATGCTTTAGCGAACGTTGCGATTGCTTTAGCGGGATTGGAAGTGGAGGTAATGTGGATATGAATCTTGTACTTGCTTTGAAGAACTTGTTTGAGGGGAGTAAAATGATGGAGGAGAAAGGATTGAAGGAGTTTGTGGGTGCGTTGTGCTTGTTGAGCAAGGATTCCGCTGTACAGGCTGCTAGCAGCGCTTTGGAAAAGAAGGAGAGTGGGAAAGTTGTAGAAGACAAGAGTTTTGCTGTTGGAAAGCTGCATGAAGTGTTCACGTTGAATGTGGGTCGGTTTGTGGATCCAGCTCCGGGCGAAATGTTTGGAATGGTAGTTGGATGTTTGATTGACATTGCACACAGCCAAAACTGCACCCCTGGAATACGTGCCCAAGTTAGTACAGTCTTTGGTGATATTTTGGCGCTCTCGATTCAGCATATGGAGGAGAATGAGAATGATAAGCACGGGATTCGGAATGGCGAAATTGTGGAAATGGCTTTGCTTGAGCCGCTTAAACGCTTTATGCTCGTCAGTGCTGATGATGTTGTCCCAACTGGTGTTCCATTAACAACTGGTACTCCTACGACAGAGGTGGAGAGAGTTGTGAAGGGTCCGTGGTTTGTAGATGTTCAAAAAGTTGGTTTGGAAACAGTCAAAAAGATTCTGATGTCAAGGTAAGTAACTCCATGTTGTCATTTTTTGCTCATCTCTTAACATTAGTGGTCATAATCTTGTTCATGGATGGTTCTTGATCTTTGAGGTTATTCGAAGCGTCGTTGTTGGTGGCCGCAAGCTTGGTGGGGCTTCTGGAGGCGCAGTTTCAAGTGGTGCATTGATGAATATGGTTGAGGCATCAAACTCCTTGGACGCTGCTCAGTCTTCAAAAGCCGCGATACTTGTTCGATCTGCGTTCCCGTCTGTCCAACTAGTCTGCGGTGACTTTTTGGGATCCTTGAGTCCTGATGTGTTATTTGAATGCATCCAAACCCTTGGTTGCTTTGGTTCTCAGCCAGATGATATCAACATCAGCCTTACAACTATCGGTCTTCTCTGGAATATATCTGATAACATTCTCACAAGACGACAAAAGTTGGAGAAAGAAGGAAAAGTAGAGAGTCCAGCGAATCGATCCAACCCATCGTTACATGTTGGATCTGTTGAGAAACTCGATGCATCAAATGGAACTTCAGCGTTAAGTATTCCTCAAAATACCCGAGCTATGCTCACTTCCCGAGAAAACATTACCGGTCCTGTAACTACCAAGACAATGGATGTACTCTGGATGCACCTCTTGGCACACTTATCGCAGCTTTGTTCTGATTTGCGGCCAGAAGTTCGAAATAGTGCAAATCAAACCATCTTCAAAACTATCACAATCAATGGACGTCGATTGACTTTGGAAGCTTGGGATGAATGCATATGGAATATCTTGTTTCCACTTCTGGAACGAGTGAAAATCTCCTCTGAACAGGCAGAGTTGATCCAGCAAGCGCCCCAATCGAATGCTTTGGCTGCTAGTGGTATTCCAATTAACCCTCGCGATTCACCTACCAAATTCTGGAACGAAACCAAAACTCTCACTCTCACTGGAATCACAAATTTGATTATTCAGTTTTTCCCAGTACTGATTGATTTGGGATCTGGATTTGAAAAGACTGGAGTCTGTTTTTGGATTACATTCGCTCTTGGGCTTTAGGTGGAGGAGCTGAAGTTTCAGCAACGGCTATCAAGAGCTTAAAGTCACTGGTTCGGTATACAAAAGACTTGGTCGAAGCAGATGGCACTCCTGGTAAAGTAGCACCCGCCATTGAAAAGAAAATGTCAGAGTTGTGGAGAGTTGCATGGGATGTCTGGGAAGCACTTGGACAAGGAATCGTTGCGGTGCGGACGAAAATAAGGGTGTTTCCGAACCTGTGCAGAGTGTTTTGGTGAAGTCTGCAAGTGGATTTGGTAGTCAACTGATTGATGTTGAAAAGTTGAAAGCTATCCATGGACCTTTCCCACAAGCTACGTTGGTACAATACGTTTCTGTTTTCGGAGACATTCATGAGGTTATTGCTTCATCATTTGGTCTCTATGAGCTGAAGCGGATGCTGAATGTCTTGAGTTCACTTCTTTTATACCATACTACATCCCCTGAAGGAGCCACCGTTTCCAAGTATAAAACAGACAACGTGTCTGATTTGGAAACAATGTCGCCATTTCAAGAAGCTGTGTTCAATTTGATCACTGGAACGTCACCGGATTTTGCAAAGATCCAAGGAGCTCCAGAAATTATCATTCTATGTGTTGCGGGTTTCATTAGACTGCCTTTTGTAAGGCTTCAATCTCTGTCAGATGCTGAGAAGGAAAAGGCTCGGTTACAGCCAGCTACCGGTGGAATGGAGAAGGGATTCACGTACATGACTTTAGCGAAACGATCTATTCAGTGTTTAGTTAATTATTTCGAAGCCCATGGAAGTGCACTGACGGTGTATTCTGGGGGCATTTTTGAGGCGATGCTAGCTTGTTTGGATGTTCCAATGAGAGCCAAATATGACTGCCCTTGTCCTGGAACTAAAGATTCTACGCCTCTTTGGAGATGTGCTGCTAATGCTTCCATGACTCTGGTTGTCATGGGACTCAAGAACTTGGAGAAATACATTTCTGGTGGGTTGATTTAATAGTGAAATTTCTTTCGCTGACATTTACGATTGCAGCCTTACCCAAAGAAATCTTGAACTCAATATATTTCCAAATATTGGAAATGTTTGATGGATTCTTGTTGCCCAAAGGTATGAAAAACCTGTGTCATACTTTCATGACATTAAATCCTACTTAGCAACCCTCCTTCCACAATGTCTATGGACGAGTTGGAGGTGGCCACATCATTTGACATCTCAATATTTGAGACCTTTGAAGAAGATGTTCTCCTTCATCTTGGGCAACTGCATGTGTCGGACGATTTGGTCAAGCAACATGTAGAAATCATTTGTCGTTGCAGTAAACTGTACAAAAGTCATATGAGTTCAATGTTGGATATATCACTTCCGTCTTCAGGAGTTCCCACCGTTGGAGCTGGAACTTTGCGATCTGCACAAAACTCTGTCACTGCCCCGACCCATAACTCTTCACTGAATCTAGCCAAGAAAATTTTACGGGATGATGTTGTTTCGTCACCACGGGGCTCGCTCTCGTCCATTCCAAACGTTTCGGTGCAACCAATCACTCCCCAAACACTTTCCCCAAAGAAGATGAATCTTGGAACTGACGTGATGCCGTATGGTCGGGAAAACTTTTCGAAAGTCTGTCTGGTTTCTATGGTGAAATTGTGTTCAGATGAGTTGACAGGTGACAGTGTTTACGTTGTTGATGACAACTCATTTTGTATTTTAGACATGAAGGATGCAAGGCAGCGCATTGCCACGATCGCTGCCCCAATCGTGCTTGACAAAATGAAGGAGGTGATAACAAGTTACTCATCAGATCGACCTCTGTATGGTCGCCTGCCGTTACCGCGAATTCGAGGGGAAGAAATACTGCTTGTTCTTTCACATTTGCGAGATCTTCAAATGAGGCCAGGCGTGCTGCATCAATTGATTGCGGAAGACAAAATACGTGAGTACGATTTCTATTTATTGTTAAGCTGACGGCCTTGTCAGATCCCCTGAGGTCCCACATTTTATCGGGGCGATCCGCGCACCTGTTTTATCTCTATCCTCAACTTGTAGATTTGATGGCCGCTGTTGCAAAAGCAGGAAGGGGTTCAAGCATGTCCCCAGCTGATGTTGATGAAGAGACTTTAGTTGATCTTGTCAGTGCTTGTCTATCACGAGTAGGACGAGAAATGGGTCTCGATTCTGATTTTTGTTTTTGATAATAAACAACTTAAAAGTATGCTGATTGAACTTGATTGGGCGGGACTAATATTCCCGCCGTTCACCGAAACGGCCCCCACACAACAAACACTACTTTGTCGAAACTATTCCTAAAATGAACGTAGGATATTTTTTTGCACTCGTTATATTTGCGTTCGAGGCACATGCGTTCCCAGATTCATCAATTTGTGAGGCTGCGGGATGGGATCTAGGACCAGACTCTGATCCAACTCCTGGATTAATCTTGCCGGGACAGCAAGTATACATCAAAGATGCGAATGTACGTTGTTTTCAGTCACGACTGTATCGGTACTTAAGTTTCAATATCCCAGAACTTTTGCTTGAACCTCCCAGATCCGGATAGCCCTTACTTGATTGACACGTTTTACAAGCATGGATTACTTCCATCTATCGTCCAAGCTGAAGGCTACGTCCACGCGTTTTGTGTTGGGGATTATTTGACGCCGGGAGCATCCAAGATGATTGCAAACGGGATTAGGAGTGCTCACGTTACAATCAATAATTCCGTTCCAGGAAATAGGTGTGCACCATTATGGATTGTCTGACTATCAAAATTTCTAAAGTAATGACGTTTGTAGGTACGTTCAGATATACGGACAAATGGATTGTGGTATTCTCGGAATCAATTGCACTCAAAGTGCACCAGAAATGTACGATGACGGTGGACAATGTGAGGATTGATATTCATCCCTGCATTGCAATTCAATTGACAACAAATCTTGCACAGACGATTCTGTCCGATACCGCAACTGTGGCAAAGAACCATACTCTGGAGTAGACACGTCTGTTCAAGGACCTACGTTTGATAAGTACGTTGAACAAGCTGGTGATGGGTTCTACTGTATGCGTGTTTGTGAAGGGGGTATGCAAGAGAATGATCCATGTAACGCTAAAATGGACAGAGATGGTTGTGTGAAAACTATGGGAATGACTTGGAGTGATATGGCTGAGTTGGGTTTCACGACTGTTGATGTGACAAGAAGATGATATAACCGGTTACTTGCAAGGAATAAAACAAGCATATATATTTAAGGATAAAATATGGAATAGTAACTTTCTGGTTGTTTGCACTTTTTCCTGTTCTATCGAAAAATGCTCTCCAACCAGTTCGTCGCTGTCGCCGTGAGTAGCTTCAGAGCCCGCCACACATCAAAGAACCCATCGAAATCGAACCGGTTGAAGCGTGCGGAGGAGTGGACGGTGGGATCGCAGTTGAAAGGATCAGAACAAATCGTCGTACCTGAAACCCCACCTCTTCAGTCTCCAATAGCCCATCAACTAAAAAATACATCAATAACAGCCTTGGCTCCGTACCATTGCTCCTCTCAGAAACCGTGCTAAGGCTTTGAGCGGGTGCGTTCCTCTTGAAGGACTTGATGGTGGTTGTTGACTCACAATATGAACTATTAGAGCCCAATCTGTCGTTGTTTGGGGAGCCGGTATCGGTCTTGCTGCCTTGTGGTTGATTGAGCCAACTCCAATTGCTCGTCGTGACGTCTTGCAGGTATAGTGTTGGATCAAGATCTGTTGAATCAAACTGACTGTTTATTGATAGAACATTCCATTCATTGGATTCTACTGGAAGAACAAGCTCGAGAAGGCTCTGCAGGTTGACTAAATATAGTTTTTGTCGTTGGAATCTCATGCAGTCAACAAAATACTATACAACTTGTCCTTTCTTCATTGCAAAACGTGTAATAAACTCGTAACCAGAATACTGGCCGACGTGGTTTTTCAAATTAAGAATGTTCAACCAATTCATTCGCCGACTCAATACGGCAGCAGCTCGCCAAGTACCGGTCAGCTTCCGCAGCGCCGATCTTAAACACACCGCGAATGGAACGCTCTCTCTTCCCACATCCACCACCACAACCACTGCTGCCCCCGTTGTCATCCTCGTTGGAGGCACAGGACCCATCGACCGCGACGGCAACGCAATCCAAATCCAAACACAGGTCCACTCAAACCTCGCTGAGTACTTGGCTTCAATTGGCGTGGCGTCGCTGCGTTTCGACAAGCGAGGCGTGTCGTTGGGAGGCAAGGTGGACAACAACGTGTTTTACTCGACAAAGGTGGATGCTCTTGTTGCGGATACCGTGGGTGCGGTTCGGTTTGCTTCAGATGCTGATGGTGCGGCAAAATTGGGTATTGATCACAGCAAAGTGGTTGTTTGTGGTCATTCTGAGGTTTGATTTGAGTGTGTGATGAGTTGACACTTGAGCTGAAGATTCAATTAGGGCGCACTTCTCATGGGCCGCGTATTTGCTGCACTCAATAATCCTGGTTTCGCACAGGATAACTGGAAATCACCTGTATCCCTCTTTGATTCCTCCACTCCACCAAAACCTCCAACATCAAAGGTGCTATTCTTCTCAGTGGCTTCGGACATGACATTCCCTCTGCAACTCAATTCCAGCGTGACAATGCCATCAAGGAAATCGATTTATCGCGAGGCTTCAAAGGCTGGCTTCTTCGCACATTCTTCAAACCTGCAATTATGAAACGGAATCATGCGTTTTGGGTTGATTTGGTGAATGAAGCTAAGTGGAAGGATAAAGATGTTGTTGAAACCATGTTTGGAAGGGGGACTCCGTTTCCGGTTGGTTGGTGGAGGGACCATTATACCATGGATTTATTGGGGGATTTCAAGGCAGTTGACTCCAAGGTACTTGTTGTGGGAGGTAGAAAGGACTTGCAGTGTGATTCTGAGCTTGTCACGAAGAAAAATACGGATAGAATCCTTCCGAATGCCGAGTCTGTGGATTGTTGGGTTGGAGACAAGCTGACCCACATGTTACGAGACTCTGACGAGGAGCCAAGTATGTTACAGTTACAGCAACAATATGATAAACAAGTGAAGGAGCCTTTGAGTCCAGAGTTTTTAAAGGTTGTTGGAGAATGGGTCAAAAAGACTGTTCAGTGAATTCTCGCTTTCCCTCATGATAATAATCATATGCATTTTATGAACAATATAATCCGTAACAACAGAGTCTTTCCCAAAAAAAAGAGGCGATTCTTATCATACCCCCATCTTTTTCAAAACACCAGCAACCCATCCCCAACGTCTCCACTCAGACTCTGGCTCACCACCCGGCACGAACACATCCAAAGCCCACTTTTGAACCATCACATCAATCCACCCCATCTTACTCACCACCCTCTTCTTCTTCTTCCCAACCTCCAAGACACTACTACTAATGTTATTCTCATCATCATCCTCAAACCAAAGCCCATGAACATTCACAGTCGTATCCGTACCCTCCGCATACAGCCCTACCCAATCCATCAACGCCTGTGTGCCTCCGTTCTCTGCAACACTCCACAAATCTACTTTAAGGGCATCTTCGTTCCGCCCGGCCTCGATAGAAGGGACACGGACTTTGACGTTCAGCATGTCTTTTCCTTTGTGTGAGACGCGTGCGTGGAGGGATGTGTGGATGTCGTTGAGACGGATGAGTGTATCGGTGGGGTTTGTGAAGGAGAGGGTTAGGTTGATGACGTAGATTAGGGTGGGGAGTGTGTGGTTGGGGAGGAGGATTGGGATTGTGTCGATTGTTTGGGATGTTACTGTGAGGTTTAGTTTTTTGAATAGGTCGTCTGTGTCTGGGGTTGTTTTGTTGGGTTGTGGAAGGGTGGAGAGGTCTAGGCGGTGGTATTGCCACTGTTTCAGTAAGATGGAAGGTTAGGTATGGTGTGAGGAGAGTTAAAATTTCGAATGTAATGTATAGTTTACCATAGGAATATCCCATTTCCAGAAAGAAAACGAAGGGAACCAGTAGGTTGGAGCGAAACGGTGTCGAAGTGTAATGGGGGAAGGTGGTACAGGTTTGGAAACATTGAACTGGGCATTAGTAGCATTTCGATCATAGTTTGAAACGTCCACCAAATATTTGACAGAATCAGAGACAAGAGGATCCAAAAGATCTGAATAAAAATGCTGCAACTTGGAATCTACAAACGAGATGGGTGCTTTGGAGGCATGAGCGGGAACTTGGAGACCAGGAAATTCGAGGTCAAGGAGGGGAGTTGAATGGATGTTAAAGTCTGAGTCTTCATCTGACCATGAGGCAGGGATTCTACGAGGCCATGGAAGGTATCTGGGTTTTTGTGGAAGTGGGAGAGGCAAGTTTCCTAGAGATTCGACGACGATTCGGGCAGGGGATAGCCGTAATGAGAGTGGAGATATTTCCGACAAAGTCTGTTCTGCAAGAGCGTTGAAGGTAACGTCTTCTCCTGATACGTGAGAGATGTTGAGTGAGAATAGAGCCAATGGTTTCCCTGAGTCTTGTTGATTCTTTGCGCCTCTGAGTATTGTACGTAATTTTAAATTGGTGTTGAAGGATTGGGGTGGGGTGATATGGTTGTTAGCAATCGTCAAGCAGCAGTAGGTAAGGAGGCGTAACGCACCCCTGCAGCCTAAGTGGAATGTAAACACCGAGCACGAGATACGAGACAGCAACCAGTGCCGCAAACGCGGAAGCAATCCGTATAGTTCCTGGCTTAAGCTCCAGTTGAAGCGAGGGCAGTGGTTTGACCAACGAGTCCCACGCTGATTTAAGCCGTTGCTGCCACGAATCGTCTGTTGCCAATTGATTTGAAGCAGCGGTTTCATCGGGATTAGCTGGCTCTGTGTTTTCGATGAGAAGCGGAGTGTGTTCGGAGTGAGTGTCTTCGGTCATTCTTTTGTTTCTGTTCCTTCCCCTTTCTTCTTCTTTCTCGTTATTTCCAACTAATAAACAAGAAAAGAAAGGAGTTAAGTTTGTGCGTATTCCCGATCCGGAAAGTGCCGCTTCAGTTTCCGTTTTTCTGTCTTGCCCACACCTCTGTCTTCGATTCGATTCAATTCACACACCGAAAGAGAACGATGGCGCACTCGACGACGGACCTTGCGCAGGAACTTGAAGAACTGCGGCATTCGTCACCGGCTCTTTCCGCTGATTTGTACCGGACATCAACGAGGCTGAACACAGGTGCGTTGGTTGTTCAACCTCGGAAGCCACGAAGTCTTACTTGAACGACTTGGACAACAGCGCCTCCTTCTTCTTCTTCGGCCTCACAAAAGATGCCTTCGAATCCTGCTGCTCCACTGCCACTGCCCATTCAAAGACTGCAACGGACTCAAAGCACTGGATGGACCCCTTCAGCTGCCCAACCTTCACAAACTAATCCTGGCCCCGATCTTCCCTCACCGGCCCTTGTAAAGCGTTCCTTCTCAGATGTTACCCTCGAACGCTCTTTTCGCCCCTCTCCTCTTCACCCTTCCTCTTCCGGCTTGGCTGATTCAGTGTTCACCTCAACCCATACTTTCGATGAACATCCCAAAACAGCTCCATCAGAACCTCAAGATCCTTCGGCACATTCAAAGTCTTTTACTTATCTTCCCTCCCTCTTTCGTTCTTCCTTCTCTATCGATCCACCACATTTGGAGGAAACTGCTGAAGTGTTTGGTCTGGACCAACCCAAAGATGTCCCAAAGCTCATGAAAGAAATGGGTATTAGTCCTTGGGCTGCTGTGGTATGTATCTATCAGTCAATGTAGTATGAGCGTCAGAGGATTTGGAATTAGACTGTATTCCTCCCTCTGATCCTCAATTCCACATCAAATCTAACATCATTCAAGCTTGCAGTTAGTGCTACCACAGCAGTATCGTCTCCGCCACCTCCTCCATCCGAACCAGATAATGACCGTGCCTCACACGAAGCAGAAAGTCACTTGGAGCACGTCACAACAGTCTCTGAAACATCCCACCTAGAACGGCGACGAACCCTTGTAAATTCAAACTCACGTGGATTCCCAGGAGGCCCATCAAAACCGCCCCCAACCCCACACGTAACCTTCCAAGAAGAGGACACAAAACGAAACTTTATCATCCAACTCTCACGCTTACTCTTCATGTACGGCGCGCCGTCACATAAACTCGAAAACCACTTGACAGGGGTCTCTAAAGCGTTACAAGTCGATGCCCAGTTCTTCTTGCTCCCAGCCCTCGTCCTCATCTCATTCGGTGGTGAGACGCATAAATCAAACGTGCATTTTATTAAACAAGCGACGGGGATGAATATGTCGAAACTGGCGCAAGTGAATGCTCTGTGTATGACGCTTGTGAATGGATTGATTGATATACATAGTGCGGTGGAACGGCTTGAAGCGATTCGATCGGCACCTGATAATCCGTGGTATATTTCGTTACTCACGTTCCCTGTCTCGTCGTTTTGCTTTTCGCTGCTTCTGTTTCAGACAACGTGGATTGAGTCTGTAGTTGCTGGGTTTCTTGGCGTTATTGTTGGGGCTTTGAGTGTGTTTGGTGGACAGTATTCGGGATTCTCCTTCTTACCCGAGTTTTTCGGTTCACTCATCAGTGCCTTTGTCGCAAGAACGCTTCAAACTCCGTTCCATAATGCTGGAATCTGTTTCGATTACTTGAAAGTAACTCTCGCCGCTCTTGTTATCTTCCTTCCCGGAATGTCCCTCACAATCAGTATTTTGGAGCTATCAACGCGTAACATGGTCAGCGGCACCGTCAGGATGTTTGGAGCGTTATTCTGCGCAATGTTACTTGGATTCGGAATGACGATTGGTGGATCCCTTGTCCTCTGGGACGTTTCTCCATCTACAATAACTCCAGTGTGTGAACCAACCTCACAGCTTTGGGCGATTCTATTTTTTGTACCCATGGCCATGAGCATCAACCTACTATTCCAAGGAAACAGGCATCAATGGCCGATGATGACATTCGCAAGTGCCGTCGGATACATTACGGCAGCACTGTTAAACACAGTTCCACAATTAAAAGCGCAACCAACAGCCGTAAATGCGCTCGCATCAGCAGCAATTGGAATCACAGGAAATATTTATTCTAGAGTCACAAACGACGTTGCAGTAGCTCCCATCTTCACAGCCGTGTGGATCCAAGTCCCTGGCTCTTTGAGTGTCAAGAGTACGCTTGGGTTCTTTGGAGGTGGTGTTGTGGGGACGACGGGTGGTGGGGTTGTAGATGGAATTGGGTTCACGTTTCAGATGTTGACGATTTCGATATCGCTTGCGCTTGGGTTGTTTATTTCGACAATGTTGGTGTGGCCTATGAAGGGGCCTAAAGGTAATTTAATGAGCATTTGATGATGATGGGTTTTAATAACTATAAATTAAATTGTGTTTGATGATAATGCAGTTAAGCTCATTTTGTGACCATAACGTTTATTTAAAACATAAGATGAAAATGAATTCGTTATAATCATATACATTTAAAAAGACTGTTCGTCGCTAACTTTCGATTACTGCATTATTTTGTTTTTGGTTTTTGAGTTGAACAATGGAGGTTGACTTGGTTCCACAACAACTGCCGTTCATTGAGCAAGGCCTTCACTCTCTTGTTTTACCTGGAGTCAAGATACCAGCTCTACAATCCAAGATTATTGATCTGCTTGACACTTACTTTTGTAACAAAGAGATTGCATCAATCCTCAAGACAGCAAGCGCCAAACACCCAAACTGCGGTTATCAAAACGGATGGGTCCCTGCAGCTTTACTCGCGTCGTTTAAGTCGGCTAAAGAGTCTCGTATCTCGCCACAGGCGTTCGTCGTAACATCAAAATCCTGCCTGCCCGGAGCTTTCGAGGTTTCGCCTGATGGGAACTGTCTGAGACGAAGGGTATCATTCAATCAGAGGAATATTGCGGATGTCGTGCGTGGTAGCGTGGTGCTGTCGAGCTCTTGTGTGCTGGTGAATGGAATTCCGAAAGATGCTGTTGATCTTGACTTTATTTCGTATGTAAGCGAGAAATATGGATCTGTTGAGAGGTTCCAGTTCAGTCCGAGGAACTTGTCGCTTGAGTTTGTAAGTGACGTTCATTGGTTTGGATGATTCAGATTCTGAACAAGAGGAAACAGAAATCATGCCACATTCAGTTCAAGGATCCTCAAAGCATGATCAAGCTTCTTGCAATCGCGTCGTTTACATTTGAAGATCATCAAGTCTCCATCCACGCTTCAAGTTTCCCTTCAACAACGGCAACAAACAAAAAGCAGATTACCGTCGCGCCTTCATTACCAACATTTGATTTCAACCATCCAAGTCTTACTTCGCGTGATCCACGCTCGGAACCAATTAAGCAGAAAGGTCAATCAGCAGTTCAAGCAGCTGCTATCCTCGGCTACCCACTCAACAGAATCGTTAAATTCGGACCCATTGACATTGCGAAAACCGGATTTACAACGTCATCATTACAAACACTCTCGCGAGCTGAATTTGAAAAACTCGCACCTGTCGCGGAATGCATTGTTCGTGAAGGAGAAATATTCGGATACATCCGATTCAAGAAAGGCATCGCGAAAGAAATTGTTGAAATGACAATGCGACATGGTGGAATTGGGTTGGGTGTGCTGGGGGATAAAGTGCCCTTAGTTGCGATGCAGGGGGAGGAGGAGCGATTGTTTTATGAAGTTGCTAAAGAGAGAGAGCGAGTTAGTGGTGGGAACCTTGCAGTTGCTGCTATTAAAGCTGTCAAGGCGAGGAGGAGTTTAGCGGTGAAGCAGGGATCCAAACGGAAGGGAGCTAAAAAAGGACAGAATGTGAGTATTAAAAGTAAGGAGCCTGAACGGAAGGGTAATAAGAGAATGGCGAATGACGAAGATGAGGATGAGGCAATGGATGGAGATCAGCCATCGCGTACAATTGCTGAAATTCGTAAAAAACGAGTCAAGGTGGATGATTTGGAAGAGTTGATAACTGGAATGGGAGCCTTTAAATAATGATTAACTGTGTTGGATTGAGTTCCGATTGTTCCGAAAACGAAGCAATGACGAAATCAATGAAGCTATTCTACTCCCCAACTTCACCATATGTGAGAAAGGTCATGATCGTCATACGCGAGCTCGGTCTTCTCGATAAGGTTGAGCTGATCCCTCAGGCACTCAACCCAACAAAAACGGAGGGACTTGATACAGTAAGCCACCCAGCCTTTGTCAACACGCCATAGTGACCACCAGTAAAGGTATCTCAATATAATCCTCTTGCCAAAATCCCCACTCTCCACGTTCCTGGGCTCGGGTCATTGTATGGATCGCAAGTGAGTGGCATTACACCTCAAGTCTCCACTAACGCAGGCTACCAGGTTATCAATCAATACCTCTTTTCTTTGAAGCCAGAAAAGGCGGCCGAATTCCTGCCAGAGGGTCCCCGTCGCTTCACCGTTTTGACCAGAGAAGCTCTTGCGGATGGAGCCCTAGACGCACTCGTCCTCATTCGATACGAAACTTTTTTGCGTCCTGAGAATCTTCGTTGGGATGATTGGCAAGCTGGACAGCTTGCTAAGGTATGTTGTCACCGTTTCAGATAAGTTACCCAACAACGAATTCAACTTTTAATACCTTAGGTTTCTCGTGCCTTTGATGAATTGGAGCGAATTCAATCGTTAAGCAGCGAAGATGCGTTTGATTATGGGAATATCGTGGCTTTGTGTGCTCTGGGGTATGCATCATTCCGATTTGATCACTGGAATTGGAGGGAGACGAGACCATCACTTTCCGCTTGGTACGACAGAACTTTGGCGACTCGAGAATCTGCAGCGTCGACAGTTCATTCTTGAATATGTTACAGTGATTAATACAAAGATAAATCGTTTTTGTTTAATCTTTCTATAACAAAACAATAATGACGACTAAATCAATAGAGCGACACAACAGACATAACAGCCGCAGAATTGGCTACATAAGTCCAACCAGCGTTCAATGTCTGTTTCTTGTAGATAGCATTGTCGGTACCAATACCCAAAATAGATCCATCTGGCAACTGAGCGGTACGAGAAACGCAGCAAGCACCAAGATACTGCCAACTAGAAGTCAATGTGTTCTTGGTGTAGAGATATCCGTCCGGTGCAGTTCCTAGAATAACACCATTCGCCAAAACAGTAATATCAACAACAGTTCCAGAGTTTGGAACTTGAGTCCAGTCACTAGCAATAGTACGCGTGTACAGCAAACCGTCCATGCCTACAGCAACGAGAGTGACCCCATCCGTCAATACATCAATACTCTTGATTCCTCCTGGACGAGGCGCTTGAGCACAGTCAGACAGAGTCTTGCAAGTCCACAAATCATTGGAAGGGCCAACAGCGACGAAAGTAAGGTCTGGCAACTGCACCATATCAAGGAATCGGAACTTCGATGGAATCTGGGTCCATCCTCCAGTGAGAGAACCCTTAGCCCAAAGCGATTTGTCCATTCCAATCCCGACCATCAAGACTCTTGGAGCAACAGCAAGGACTCCCTTGGAGTTTGGCAAATATTGCCAGTTTGACGACAATGATTGCTTCCAGTATACCGCATTGTCTGTTCCAATACCAAGAATCGATCCATCCAGAGCTTGAGCAGTGCTGTAAACACAACACCCTCCTGAAACAAGAACCCAGTTTGAATTCAAGGTCTGACGAGAGTAGATGTTGAAATCGGGTCCAGTTCCGAGGATGACTCCATTCGACAAGACAGTGATGTCGATAACAGTGCCGGAGTTGGGAACCAAATTCCAGGCACCAGAGAATCCGGCTTTAGTCCACAATGTACCATCAGTCCCAACTCCAAGAAAGGTGGACTGGTCAGTAAGAAGCGCGATACTCTTGACACCCGCTGAGAATTGAGTACAGACTGCGGTGGGAGAAAGCGACGGACACCACGAGAGGCTGTTCGCGTTCTTGCCGTAAGCCACAGTAACAAAGGTAAGGTCAGGCATTTGAATGATATCAGTAGCCTTGAAAGTGACATTAAGCTGAGACCACTGGGCTGAGTTCGTTCCTTTGAGCAAAGGCGACCAATCCTGACGGATTCCAACAAGTTGTCCATCCGAATTCCAGTTGTTGACAATGGGGTCTCTGCAAATACCGAAGTCCAATTGAGCGAAACAGTGTTCACCGTTTGGACAGAGAGCATCTGTGAAGAAGCATGGAGTTCCACACTTTGAAGCTGCGTCGGACCAGTCGGTTCCACATCTGCTTGACAAGTAGTTTGGTGCTGCAGGAGCAGCAACACTGTTTGGAACCGCAGAAATTTTTTGAACGGTGGCAAGACAGGTAGATGGGTCAGAGGCTGGGACAGTTGAATTAAATCCAGCCGCAAGGTAAGGAAGGAGCAGGTTTCCATCTTGCATAAATTCCCATGCGAAAACACCCTTCAATCCCAAACAAGCCGAATAATATCCTTTGACGTAAATCGAAAGGGGATTATCGTAGGTTACGTAAACGCTGTTGGCAATATCATAAAACCACGGAGTCATTGTAACAGGGTCAAAGTTTTGGACCAAATTGTTTGCTGGATTCTGAATAAACATTTGAAGAGTCTTGTAGTAGATCGCGTTAGATGAGAAGTCTGTCGTGTAGACTGGAGACACGATAGTGCTTGAGTCAATCCAGGCACCAGGTTGGCCAGAGTTACTAGAAGCCGCTTGGTTCGATGCAGAGTTCGCAGTCATTGATTGTACTGTCTTGGCGTAGTGTCCGTAAAATGGAACGCCGAGAGCCAACTTGCTTGCTGGAAATCCAGCCTTGATCAAACCCAACGTCAAAACATCGATTCCACCAGCAGACTTGTCGCCATAGGCTGGAGTTCCAAGAGGAGCATTTGGTGCAGAGGAAGTGGTCCAACTTCCGCCGTTCTGGAAGAATTATTAGGAAAGAGATGCAATTAAGTAACAACGTACCATATCATATCCCATAATGTTCAAAAAATCGAGATTAGCAGCAAATCCAGAAAGGTCTGTCAAATAATTCCCATCAGGGCCAGTGAAGCCATGTGGAAGACTGGTGGCGGACACGGTGGAATTGAGATTAGCCGCAGCCAAAGCCGTCTTGAGAGCTTTAAGGCCAATAATAAAGTTGGCACTATCAGCAGGAAGGTAGTTATTTGAGATTCCAGGTCTTCCAGGATATTCCCAATCAATGTCTTGGACAACACTTAATATTAAATCTCCACAAATACGGGGAGCATTACTCACCAACGCCGTCAAGTCCGTATTGTTGAATGGTGCCAACAACGGAAGAAATGAAGTTGGAACGTAGAGATGCATTGTTAAAGATGGTGGAGAAGCCGGTTTCCACGTATCCACCAATGGATAAGATGGCCTTTGGTTTTCTTGGGTTTCCGTTGTGGATGTTGGTCACAGTGGTCTGGTCGAATGCGGAAGGAAGGATCAAGTTACCGCTGGACGCATCGAGTCTGGCGAAGGCTGATAGAGTGATCAACGATGTGATTGAGTGATTTGGGATATGAAGATGTACCATAGAACACATGCGTGACGGAAGTGAAGTTGATCCGGGTCACATACTCTCCATCTAGAATGTAGAGGCCGACAAACTTATCCGCGACTGCTCCGAAGACTGTCGCTGCGAGGACGGCAAGGACAATCAATCCACGCATTTTTTGAGAGAAAAATTTGATCAAGTCCCCTCCTTGTTTTTCGGAGATGTAAATATCTTGGCAGGTATAACGTCGGCATTCATTGTTGCAATATTTGGAGTTCAACGTAGACATCTTCTTTACTAAAGTTTATCATCTTTCTAGTCGCAAAAAAAATAATGAAACAGTATCAATCTAACTATATCAATAGAGCGAAACAACAGAAATAACAGCCGCAGAATTGGCTACATAAGTCCAATCAGCGGTCAATGTCTGTTTCTTGTAGATCGCATTGTCGGTACCGATACCAAGAATAGAGCCATCTGGCAACTGAGCGGTACGAGAAACGCAGCAAGCACCAAGATACTGCCAACTAGAAGTCAATGTGTTCTTGGTGTAGAGGTATCCGTCCGGTGCAGTGCCCAGAATAACACCATTCGCCAAAACAGTAATATCAACAACAGTTCCAGAGTTTGGAACTTGAGTCCAGTCACTAGCAATGGTACGCGTGTAAAGCAAGCCATCCATTCCTACAGCAACGAGAGTGACCCCATCCGTCAATACATCAATACTCTTGATTCCTCCTGGCCGAGGCGCTTGAGCACAGTCAGACAGAGTCTTGCAAGTCCACAAATCATTGGAAGGGCCAACAGCGACGAAAGTAAGGTCTGGCAACTGCACCATATCAAGGAATCGGAACTTCGATGGAATCTGGGTCCATCCTCCAGTGAGAGACCCCTTAGCCCAAAGCGATCTGTCCATTCCAATGCCGACCATCAAGACTCTTGGAGCAACAGCAAGGACGCCCTTGGAGTTTGGCATATATTGCCAGTTTGACGACAAAGATTGCTTCCAGTATACCGCGTTGTCTGTTCCAATACCTAGAATCGATCCATCCAGAGCTTGAGCAGTGCTGTAAACACAACACCCTCCTGAAACAAGAACCCAGTTTGAATTCAAGGTCTGACGAGAGTAGATGTTGAAATCGGTTCCAGTTCCGAGGATGACTCCATTCGACAAGACAGTGATGTCGATAACAGTGCCGGAGTTGGGAACCAAATTCCAGGCACCAGAGAATCCGGCTTTAGTCCACAATGTACCATCGGTTCCAACTCCAAGAAAGGTGGACTGGTCAGTAAGAAGCGCGATACTCTTGACACCCGCTGTGAATTGAGTACAGACAGCAGTGGGAGAAAGCGACGGACACCAGGAGAGGCTGTTCGCGTTCTTGCCGTATGCAACGGTAACAAAGGTAAGGTCAGGCATTTGAATGATATCAGTAGCCTTGAAAGTGACATTAAGCTGAGACCACTGGGCTGAGTTCGTTCCTTTGAGCAAAGGCGACCAATCTTGGCGGATTCCAACCAGTTGACCATCCGAATTCCAGTTGTTAACAATAGGGTCTCTGCAAATAGTGAAGTCCAGTTGAGCGAAACAGTGTTCACCGTTTGGACAGAGAGCATCTGTGAAGAAGCATGGAGTTCCACACTTCGATGCAGCATTCGCCCAATCAGTTCCACATCTGCTTGATAAATAGTTTGGCGCTACGACATTGGCGATGGTTGGGGGACTGGTAATTTTTTGAACGGTTGGGAAACAAGTGGTGACATCTGAAGCAGCAATGTCTCGCATTGCTCCAGCAGCCAAGTAGGGAAGCAACATGTTGTTATCGTGAGTAGCTTCCCATGCGAAAACACCCTTCAATCCCATACAGGCAGCATAAGAGCCCTTGACGTAAATCGAAAGGGGATTATCGTAAGTAACGTAAACGCTGTTGGCAATATCGTAGAACCACGGAGTCATCGTAGCATTATCGAAGTACTGGATAAGGTTGTTTTCTGGATTCTGGACAAACATTTGAAGAGTCTTGTATAAGAGTACGTCTGGACCGTCAGTGGAGTAAGCTGGTGACGTAATGGCACTGTAGTCAATCCAGGCACCTGGCTGACCAGAATTGCTGGAAGCGGCTTGATTATTTGGCCCGTTAGTTGCCATCGACTGGACAGTTTTGACATAGCGACCGTAAAATGGTACTCCAAGAACAAGTTTGTTGGCAGGGAATCCTGCCTTAATCAGCTTTTGAATGGAACCATCAATGCCACCAGCAGACTTGTCTCCATTCAGCGGAGTACCCAATGGTGCATTGGGTGCAGACGAAGTGGTCCACGAACCACCGTTCTGAATTTTTTATCAGAAGGAGACGGAGGAACAAAGCCACTCACCAAATCATAGCCCATGATATTCAAAAAGTCAAGATTTGCAGCGTATCCGGAAAGGTCTGTCAAGTAGTTTCCATCGGCTCCAATGAAACCATATGGAAGCGAAGTGGCAGAAATAGAGGCGAGCACTCCCTTTGCATTCAAGCCAGTCTTGAGCGCCTTCAATCCCAGAACAAAGTTGGCACTATCAACGGAAAGGTAGTTGTTTGAGATGCCTGCTCTACCAGGGTACTCCCAATCAATATCTGTGGCAAGGTTAAGTTCATCATCAATCACTCAAAAAACGAAAGTGCTCACCAATTCCATCAAGACCATATTGTTGGATAGTGTTAATAGTAGAGTTGACGAAGTTTTGACGAAGAGTGTTGTTGTTGAAGATTGGAGAGAAGTTTGTTTCATAGTAACCCCCAACAGACAAGATCGCTTTTGGCCTTCTTGGGTTGCCAGCATGAATGCTGTCCACAATCGCCTGGTTAAACTGAGAGGGAAGTTTCAAGTTTCCTGTGGCGGCATCGAGACTTGCGAACGCTGACGGTGGTATTGTGAGAACGATTGAGTGAATGCAAGGAGAGAGTACCGTAGAAGACATGTGTGACGGAGGTGTAGTCGATCTTGCTAATGTCCTTGCCAGCTTCAATGTAAACTCCAACAAACTTCTGGGCGACAACCTCAAGCGCTGCTGCAAGGAGGGCTACAAGAACAACAAGTCCACGCATTTTGGAGATGTTTTTGGAGATGTTTGTGCGGAAGAAAATGCCGGTCCCATCAAGACCACAATTTTCAAGCGGCTTTCAATCCGCTATGGGTGCCATTTGTAACGTTTGGATGAACATAGGACGGTTTAAAGGAAAGGCAGATTGGTTCTTATTTCACTGTGCCAAACTAATCACATCTTCGCACCACTTCCACCTTCCTCACCCTCCCCCGTTTGCTGCTGTTGTTGCTTCACCCTCTCCTCAAACTCCCGCACCTTCTCCTTCCATCCATCAACTGTATCCAAATACCCATTACACCGTTTCACAGCCTCCTTCCGCTTCCCACGCACAAGCTCGTCACCCTCAGGAACTTTCACTCCATCAACCTTCAACAACACCTGCAGAATCAGTTCACTCACGCGTGCATGTGAGTCTTTGAGTTTCTTGGACTGGACAGGGTCGATTGCGGATATAGGTGTGGTTGTGTATTCAAGGGCGAGGGAGATATAGGATTCAACGAGGGGTGTTGTCGTTTGGGTTAGTGTTGTTTCGATTTCGGCGAGTTTGTGGAGGGCGAGTTCTTCGGGAGTCATTGTGTGAAGGGATTGGGCTGATGCATTTGCAGATGCGTTGCTGCTGCTGGCTGCAAGTGGGGTTGATGTTGGTGCAGGTTGGGGGATGGGCTGTATGAGTATTAGGGGTTAAGACGGAGTGACCAGTGGTTAAAATAAGACTATAAGCTTACAGCTGCGTCTCCTAACATCATGATCTTGCTTCCGTTTTTGATTCCGTAGTGTTGGAGGGCGGCAGAAGTGTCCTTCATCATAACTATCAATTACCATTTAGTAACTGGGCATATATACACTTTCCGCGTTAGGATTGAACATGCGACGATAAGGAGCAGGGCCAGCTGGGAAGCGGAAGGGAGAACCAACCATATGAACCACGGAAATCTTCCTGTCCCAACACATTCACTCTCACCCCCAACCTCGGGGGTAAATCTTCTGCCGGTCTTTGCTTCTGCTGCTGATCCCTCTCACTGTCTTGTCCTGTCCCAAACCATCCGTTCAACGTGTTTTTGATGGAAGTTCCCCAGTTAGCCAACACCTCAACAGGATCGTCATTACTGGACTGCGACGGCCGTTTACGCTTCGGTGCAGGAGATTCTGAAAGGGAGGGAAAGAAAGGAGGGATGTGTGTTTATATCTTCGCTTTTTGGAAAGGGGGTTGTTCTCACCTCCTGAGGCAAGTAGTTTGATGCGGTCTGTTGGAACGCCAGTGATTTGGGAGCATTTGGCGACAAGATGACCAAGCGTGTCAGTTGGATTGAAGGAGAGTTCGAGCTTCTTGCCCTTATGTGTCACGATAACTTGCGACATTTCCAGTGTTCTTTTTAGTTGGTAAATAATAAATAAATAAATCATTAGATAATGTGTATGTACTACCAAAAACAAAAGGGTGTTGAAAGAAATATACAGAAATGACCCTCCCATATCAAATAGTCCAATCAATAATCGTTTAAAAAACAGACCGAGGTCCATCTGAAACGGCAACAGGAACCGCAGACCCCGGCTTCGGTGCAATCAACCGAACCTTCTTTTCTTCCCGTTCCATTCCTCCAGCACTACCACTCCCTCGTTTTAAACTCTTGAAAGCAGCCCCCAACTTCTCCTTCTCAACTTGCTTCTCAACAACCTCCAACCGCTTTATCTCAGCTCCAAGGCTTTCTTCCGCAACCACCCGCATCCCATTTGCAAACGTCCCGCGTTTGAAAAAGAGGTATCCGATTTCAGCGTAACAGACTTCACACACGCCGTTATAGATAGTGACATTGTCGTCTAGGTTTGCAATGTTGTAGTATTGGTGGGGTGAGAGCCAGAGGTGGTTTGTAACGCCTTGAATGGAAAGTTGTACAGGGGTTGTGGAGGATGCTGTGTGGGTTGCAGTTTGGGAAGAAGATGAGGATGAATAGTCGCTTCCTGATGGAGATGCAGGTTGAACGCCTGAACGACCGCGGGCACCAATGAAAGGAATAGGGCCTTCGTAAATGATGGAGGCAGGTAATGTTTGGGATGAGGATGTGATCATTTGTACGATTTTTGGATCCAAGTCATCAGAAAGGACCATGATCCGTTTACAATACGAACAGACGTTTCTGTTTGGTAAACATTTTGTGATTGGTTTTGATGTTACTGGGCAGGTGGTTGATGATGCAGTTACGCGAGAAGGTTCTGAATAGGACGGGACTACTGATTGAGGTTGAAGTGTTGCTGAAGATGAATTTGAGATTGATGATGCAGTTTCTAATTGAGCTGAAGACGAAGGATTCGCGGTGGTGTTACAGACAATAACTTCAGAGTTGAGCCAATTTTGAGCGACAGCGAGAGGTTTTTCGTAGATGATTCGAGATGCCCAGACAATCAGTTTGGAGTCATCAAATGCTTGGTGAGCCGTCACATTCATTAACATTTTTCGTTCATGAGAAGGAGTGTCGCAAAACCAGAAACTAGTGGGTGTCGGAGGGTATTAGAAATGCACACTCAATCTCTCTTTTTGACAGAAACGTACTATTTGAAATTCTCTTGTTGACTAGTTCCAAGCATATAGATGATGTGACGAGTGAAGCTGGCTACTTTCTCATCGTCAATGTATTCAAACAGATTGCGGCCAACGAGCCAGGGACAGAGCGAGCGACCCAGACGATCTTTTGGAACGGTTGGACAGTTTTTCGTGAGCCACTTATTCCAAGTGCCTAGGAACATCAAAAGTGAATTAGAAAAGGAGGCGGCGAATCAAACAGAAGTGCCGTCAGGAGCGACAAGCAAATTTGCACAACACAAACGTACCTGGGTCTTTGAGCGTCAGAATGTTTCCCAGCTCGTCGGTCACGTACATCATTTCAGGGAGTGGATCTGAGTCATCGTCGTCGTCGTTACAGTTGTTGTTCTCTGTTGTTGCATCGCCCGCAGAAGGAAGCGGGTCGTTCGAAAGAGGAGCGAGCCCAAAAACAGCAAAGTCGGGCGAGTCGAGCGTCGAGGAGCCCGCCGGTGACACGTGCGCCGGCTTGTAATTGAGTTTCGCGGCTGACGTGGCGCCGGACTCTGTGGACAGCGGCGCCGGAGCGAGCGTGGCGTCGGAGTCGGCCCAGGTTGTTTCGCCGAGTGGCCGTCCTTGTTCGCCGCCGTTGTTCAAGTCGTCGTCTTCGTCGTCGTCGTCGAGTGTCCACGGTGGGTGCAGTTGGTGGTGCAAGAGAGAGTGTGTGTGAGTGTTGTGTGCCATTGCGTTGTTTCTTTGTGATCTTTTGTTGGAGCCGGATCGAACCTCACCCGCTGTCCCAATCATTCAAAAAACTAAAAAAACTTGTATTTTTGGAAACATATTACTCGGTCCATCGTGCTGACGACGTTCGGGGTGCAATTACAACAGGTCCCTTTTGTTGTGCAACTGGCGATGCGCTTGCAGATCTGTCTCCTCCAAGTGGTGGAGATCCCGGAACTGATACCCCTCCCATTGACCCACCGGCTCCACTTCTTTCTTGCACTGGGTTACGATTTCCTTGTTGGACAAGTGACGGAGACCCGCTCGCAACACCGCCCCCAACGCCTCCTCCACTACCTCCTACGCCAGTAACTGCTTGGCGCACATTGCCAACCATTCTTGACAATAACCCTCCTCCTCCGGGAGCTGGACCAGGTCGCATGCTTCCAGGTCCAGGAACTGAACCTCCTGCTCCTGCATTCGCTGGCCCTTTACCATCCACCAAGTGTCTTGGAACACTGGCGTATCTCAATGGACGTCCAAAATCACCTGCACCACTTCCTCCTCCACCTCCAGGTCCCGAGATCACTCCTCTTCCTCCTGGAATCATGCTTCCACTTGGCTCCCCATACTCAATACTCACACCGCGTTCTTCATTTGATGGTGTGTGGAACAAGATTTCTTGTTCTACTTGTGTCGTGAGTGACATGCGGTTCGTGAATTCTTGTGCGAGACGTGCGGCTTCTTCAGCTGTCATTCCCGCGGGTGATGGACTTGTACTGACTGGAATTGACGGCAGTGGCGTAGTTGGTGATGATGCCGCCGCCGCTGCTGCTGCTGCTGCTGCTGCTGCTGCTGCTGGCGAAGGTCCCAGCATCGAAGTAGTTCGCACTTTATTGCCTGCAAAGCTGGTTCGATTGTTGACATTGTTGGGGTCGTAGTCACTGATGGTGGAGTCTGTCCATGCCACGCTCTTTGCACTAAACATTTCAAGTGTTTCGTTGAACGTCACTTGCTTCTTTTGGGGCGGAGCCCCATACTGGTCTCCATTGTTGTCGTGAAACGAAATGTGGGAATCGTCTGCACCATTTGTGCTGAAAAACTCTTCCTCGTCGCCGTATGCATTGGAATCTAGAATCGATGCCACGATATCTTCTTCAGAGGATCCAATACTTGCCGCTTCGAATTGTTCACGATTGATGGATCCTGGAATCCCGCTTCCCCATTGGCTGTTTACGTTTGTAGAAACAGTATTTGCGTCAGAGAGCATTGAACTTCTCGAAGCCATAACTTGAGGAATGGCTTGCTGGCCAGGCGGAAGGGGTGGCAAAGGACCATTCCGTGCCGCATTCACTCCAACACCTCTCACCCCTGGTCCACCAGGCCCGATCCCTCTCGTCAAAGGCAACAGCCCTGCTCCTCCTACCCCGCTCTTTCCATCCAAGAAAATCTTTCTCGGTTGTGACTGAGCACGCTTTGGAATCACAATTGGAGTCGATGCTGTGATTTCTGTCAAATTCAATGAAGACGCAATACTCTTGCGGTTCTTGTCTTTACTGAGTGCTTTGGAAACTCCACCAATAGATGATGTGTTTCGGGCTGGAATCGATGGCGCATTGAGTTCAGCTGGAACCGTGATTGCACTGATACCGCGTGTAGGGATCACCGGAGATGTAACCGCTGGCGAAGTTGCAGAAGTAGGAATAGAAGTGGGTGGCGTAGGGACAGGTGGAATTGGAGGGGCTACACCCACAGGACCTGTCATTTTCGGCTTCGCATCACTTCGATATGCGGCGACTCCAGATTCTTCTTCCATGTATCCAGATGCACCCGGGACGACTGAAATCTCATCGTCTCGTCCAGCGTCAACCCAGTCTCTCAAACCGATTCGGACGAGCTTCTTGGCACTGAAAAGGCATGACACTGTACCCCCTGCAGTTACACCGCTTGCTTCAACGCGGTCCATTAGGGCTTCGAGGTCTTGTCGTTCGTCAGCGGTTTTGAGGGGCGATGCAGGGCTTGGGGTGTATGGGTGCACCACTTGGACGGGGATGCAGAGGAATGCTGTTCGTGTTCCTTCTGCTTGTTGGATGTAACCGCCTTCGGCGTGGTGCACTGCGTGGTTGTGTGGAGGTTTCATTATGCGGGAGAGGGAGCCGACGGGGTTTGTTGGGTTTCGGTAGGTGATTGCGACTTCGAGGGCGTTTTCGAGGGTCCAGGCGCCGAGATTCTTGGCGGAAGGGTAAGGGAAGGGGAGGGTTGGGAGAGTGATTGGAATGGTTGTTGAGGTGAAGGTTGTTGGGGAGAGGTTGATTGTACGGATTGGGAATTGGGTGGTAGACTGAAAAGGAGTGTAGAGGTGAGAAGTTTGTTGGGTGGGGGCTTCCGGGGCGGTACTGATGGATTATTAGTTGGAGTCAGAGATTGAACAGATTTGAATTTGAACGTACATATGCTTGTATCGATATACAGGTCTCATAGATACGCTTTCAATCTTAGATAAATCAGTTGCGGCGGAAGTAAGTTGAAGCTTGAAGTCAAATTTGGTTTGAGAGTTCAAAACAGAGTATTTTGGTGCATCCCAATACTTGTATCGGAACGCCCCTATTCGTACCGCCTCAGTCAGCTCAGCATACCAGAAAGACGTATCCTTACCTGCTCCTAAGGTTCCTTCTCCCTTGGTCAACTCTGAAAAAACGACATCGTCCTCCACACCTCTCGTCACCGGAATGCCTGCCGAAACAACTTGATAGGCACTGACGGCGAAGGACTCGAAAGACAACATGGCCATTACTTCGTACTGAGGATACTTGACCAATCCAGGTTTCTCAATACCATTTTGTTGGTCCAGCAACACCGTACATTGCGGACAAGATGATTCTACAATATACGCAGATGGAGAAGGAGAAATAGATGGTGGCAGAGTGTTGGGAATCTTGAATGAGAAGGGGAACTGCATGCTGTCATAACCAATTTAGCCACTACGCCGCTACAATCACAGAAAGAAGGAAACCTACAAAGAAGCGCCTTGTTTCAGTGCTGTATCAAAGATGCGATCGTTCTCATTAAAGTCATCATCCAGTGTGTGATCTTCGTCTCCAGTGGACACATCTGAAACAAAACTCCATACATTCTCCCTGTGAGCTCCGCCACCACCTGCATTGTTAGTGGCGGCCATTTCGAGAAGCGGATCACTTTGGGAGAGTAACGAGCTCCGCCATAGGACAGTGGGCTCAGAGTTGTAGAAGAAAGCGTCGCCACACTTGCCAACAAGGACTGCTTCCAGACTGAGGGGCTTTAACTCCTCACGATTGATTCTACTTTGAGCATGCAGGAACAAGGGGAGGTTGATCCGTACTCCGCCTTCGATCTGCGTTGTGCCAGAGTCTTCGTGCAGCTGGGTGGGGATGATTGAGATTTCCATAACCAAAACAATCGCATAATGAACTTTCTTATCAATTTTAGAATTGTGCCATGATTCCTGTACAATACACATTATTCTGGTTTTGACCCTTCTTTCCCCGTTTTTCTTCTCAACTGATTCCCTTTCCCACCCTACCAACATATCAGGATGCTTACTCCTCAATCGTCCATGATGCCGCACTTTCCTTTCCTATTAGTCTAAGCACTCGTGTTTCCCATTTATTGTTTGCGGGAACTGCCTTGTTGGTTGTCATATCATGTCTCAATGTGGTCTCGCAAGAGATGGGAGCAGCTGCCTGTGAATCTATACCCATTCTTAAAGGCACTTAGGCACAACTTTAAGTTGTTGAATCATAAGTCAGTTCATTCCACGAGTGTTGTGGCTATTTAAGGGTCCAAGATTGACGCCTCAAAACCAACATTGTCATGAACAATTGGCAGTGTTTTACACTGTTCGAAATTGTGTTATTTGCTGTTATTCGAATATTATCTTGATTCTTGGACTACCTGGCTCTCATCCATTGCATTCTTTCATTCATGTGCCCAATCAAAATACATACCAACTGCGTGAAAAATATACAAAATATCCAAAGCTTGCCTTCACTTCTTTGAGCGCTTATCAGAAACGTCCGTAACTATTATTGGTTAAATCTACATGGAATACTGCGCGATATTGCACAGCGCACAAAAAAACAACTAAATGTGAATGGGAATTATCAAGTGAATATTTCACATGAACAAAGTTCAATTGCAGTGGTGACTTGAAAGGGAACAAAGCAAACATGCGAATCAGACGAAACTTGAACACCCTGGAATCTGTTGCATAAACGATGTGAATAATTATTTCGACTCAATTATCTGAATCCGCAAGTTTCATTCAGCGCTCAGTCGTCAACGCCATCCGAGTTGGATCACCTCTCTTCCAGAAATCCTCCCATTAATTTCCGACCATCTCGTTCAGAAGCGAAAAGAAGGTGAGCTGTTTCGAATTGTCGCATTTTTCTTTCATCCAAACGCGCTCTTCTCTTTTCCCTCGACAGGTTGATTCCCCCCTCCTCTCTGCACATCCCCACTTCACCTCCGATCACCTTCTGCTTGATGCCCAAATACTAATACGATTTTTACCATGCTAATAGGACTAACCTCAAGTCCAACCGTCGCTCGGAGGTTGAGGTCGCCCTGGTGTTGGTCAAGTCCAAGTCATCCACGGTCCTCTGAGCACCTCCCAGACACCGCCAGATCTTCCAGAGCTACTAAGGCACTACTCTAAGCTTACTTGGTGGTCCAATGGTGAACATCGCGTCTGAGTCGCTTTGTTGTCTTCTCTGGTGGTTCCATCCAAAGGTACTCGGCTCTTCGGTGCTCGCCCAAGAGCCATCCAGATCGTCTCTAGTCTCTTCTGGTCCACTCAACGCTGTTTTTGAGACCCAAGTTGGAACTACACGTCGGCCACAAGACTTGGACCTCTTCCGTCACGTCTTCTCTCCTTGTCCCTTCAACTGAAAACGTCCAACAACTGCACCACCTTGTTGCACGCCATACTCTCTACCTTATGAAACGTAAGATTGCTTTATTTGTCATTGCCCCCTATTTTCTCCTCCTTCCCCCGTCACCCTATATGTCAAACTTGATAACTAACAGCTTTTTCTCCAGCGACTCCACCCCGCTCTGACGCTGCTCGCTTTCAAGACATGACACGGTATCCGACGTTGATCAACGACCTTGTCTCTTGTCTTCAACGACCTGTCAACCCCCCGAAAAATTCTGACAATTCTGGACCAAAAAAATTGTTCTCCAGTCGACTGCACCTCACTTTCCTCGTTGGTCAGTTCAGATATCCACTGAGGGACCTTTGTTTTAATATGCTGCCGTGAGTATCCAACTTTTAAACCCAAAACGAGGTATTTTGGTTTGCATCCATTTCCTTCACTATTCCTCTTGATTCTTCTTTCACTACACACTGACACGCTCACTCTTACACAGATTTGCCGACCATCTGTAGCCTTCTTCCAACGCTCAAGACACTGCCTACTGCGCAAGGAACTCATGGCCCGCCTATCAGCACTGCAGCTGTGTTCCACCAAAAACGCACAAGACTGATCTTTCTGAATAACGTTTCACACACATGGTTGCTTTGCATCGCGCTTCAGACTCTTTGAGCAATTGGGTATGCACTTCTTTTTTCTCCCCAAACCTGACAATCCAAACACATCCAACAGATCAACGACACCAACAATTACTGCCGAAGTAACTACTCATATACTTTCAAATGGTTTGTTTTTCTTTCGTCTTTCTACTAAATATAATTCTCACCACTCTCTTTTGTCCAGGCACCACTTTTGGTCAACGATCCACGAACTTCACTCTACCACTGGACCTTTCCGACTCGATCTCGCTGGTCACTGGGATGAATAGTTGGAGTGGATATGGACGCGATTCTGGAGCAACAAGGCGAGTGTGTATTCCGGTTTAGTGAGCGGGGAGCGAGTTCATAAGGCAATACCACCTTGAGTGGCGGCTGTGTCGGTAGTGAACTGCCGGAGCGAGGCCTGAGCGGTGTGATTAGTGGGACTTCACTTTATGTGATTTTATAGTTTACTTTTTGTTGTGTTTCTACTTCATCTTCTTCCCTCCCCTATCATCTCACTTTGCCAGGACTAACACACTCAATAGGCTCCTTGAATCGACTTGGTCCAACGCGCTCTCGCTGGTTACTGGAATGAATAGTTGGAGTGGAAGTGGACGCGATTCTGGGGAATTAAGGCGAGTGTGTTTCCCTTGAAGTGTGGCGAGCGAGCCCTTCCTTTCGATTCTGGTTCTGTTCTTGTTTCTTTTCGATCTGCCACCATCTACTCTTTTTTCTACGTCTCCTACTTGTAGCTTGCCCTTTCCATTCACAGAATGCGGGACTAACACACTCAATAGACTCCTTGAATCGACTTGGTCCGACGCACTCTCGCTGGTTACTGGAATGAACGAATAGTTGGAGTGGAAATGGACGCGATTCTGGAGCAACAAGGCGAGTGTGTATTCCGGTTTAGTGAGCGGGGAGCGAGTTCATAAGGCAATACCACCTTGAGTGGCGGCTGTGTCGGTAGTGAACTGCCGGAGCGAGGCCTGAGCGGTGTGTTTAAAGGGTGAGCGAGTATATTAGGCAATACCACCTTGAGTGGCGGCTGTGTCGGTAGTGAACTGCCGGAGCGAGGCCTGAGCGGTGTGTTTAAAGGGTGAGCGAGTATATTAGGCAATACCACCTTGAGTGGCGGCTGTGTCGGTAGTGAACTGCCGGAGCGAGGCCTGAGCGGTGTGTTTAAAGGGTGAGCGAGTATATTAGGCAATACCACCTTGAGTGGCGGCTGTGTCGGTAGTGAACTGCCGGAGCGAGGCCTGAGCGGTGTGATTAGTGGGACTTCACTTTATGTGATTTTATAGTTTACTTTTTGTTGTGTTTCTACTTCATCTTCTTCCCTCCCCCTATCATCTCACTTTGCCAGGACTAACACACTCAATAGGCTCCTTGAATTGACTTGGTCCAACGCGCTCTCGCTGGTTACTGGAATGAATAGTTGGAGTGGAAATGGACGCGATTCTGGGGAATTAAGGCGAGTGTGTTTCCCTTGAAGTGTGGCAAGCGAGCCCTTCCTTTCGATTCTGGTTCTGTTCTTGTTTCTTTTCGATCTGCCACCATCTACTCTTTCTTCTACGTCTCCTACCTGTAGCTTGCCCTTTCCATTCACAGAATGCGGGACTAACACACTCAATAGACTCCTTGAATCGACTTGGTCCGACGCACTCTCGCTGGTTACTGGAATGAACGAATAGTTGCAGTGGAAATGGACGCGATTCTGGAGCAACAAGGCGAGTGTGTATTCCGGTTTAGTGAGCGGGGAGCGAGTTCATAAGGCAATACCACCTTGAGTGGCGGCTGTGTCGGTAGTGAACTGCCGGAGCGAGGCCTGAGCGGTGTGTTTAAAGGGTGAGCGAGTATATTAGGCAATACCACCTTGAGTGGCGGCTGTGTCGGTAGTGAACTGCCGGAGCGAGGCCTGAGCGGTGTGTTTAAAGGGTGAGCGAGTATATTAGGCAATACCACCTTGAGTGGCGGCTGTGTCGGTAGTGAACTGCCGGAGCGAGGCCTGAGCGGTGTGATTAGTGGGACTTCACTTTATGTGATTTTATAGTTTACTTTTTGTTGTGTTTCTACTTCATCTTCTTCCCTCCCCCTATCATCTCACTTTGCCAGGACTAACACACTCAATAGGCTCCTTGAATCGACTTGGTCCAACGCGCTCTCGCTGGTTACTGGAATGAATAGTTGGAGTGGAAGTGGACGCGATTCTGGGGAATTAAGGCGAGTGTGTTTCCCTTGAAGTGTGGCGAGCGAGCCCTTCCTTTCGATTCTGGTTCTGTTCTTGTTTCTTTTCGATCTGCCACCATCTACTCTTTTTTCTACGTCTCCTACTTGTAGCTTGCCCTTTCCATTCACAGAATGCGGGACTAACACACTCAATAGACTCCTTGAATCGACTTGGTCCGACGCACTCTCGCTGGTTACTGGAATGAACGAATAGTTGGAGTGGAAATGGACGCGATTCTGGAGCAACAAGGCGAGTGTGTATTCCGGTTTAGTGAGCGGGGAGCGAGTTCATAAGGCAATACCACCTTGAGTGGCGGCTGTGTCGGTAGTGAACTGCCGGAGCGAGGCCTGAGCGGTGTGTTTAAAGGGTGAGCGAGTATATTAGGCAATACCACCTTGAGTGGCGGCTGTGTCGGTAGTGAACTGCCGGAGCGAGGCCTGAGCGGTGTGTTTAAAGGGTGAGCGAGTATATTAGGCAATACCACCTTGAGTGGCGGCTGTGTCGGTAGTGAACTGCCGGAGCGAGGCCTGAGCGGTGTGTTTAAAGGGTGAGCGAGTATATTAGGCAATACCACCTTGAGTGGCGGCTGTGTCGGTAGTGAACTGCCGGAGCGAGGCCTGAGCGGTGTGATTAGTGGGACTTCACTTTATGTGATTTTATAGTTTACTTTTTGTTGTGTTTCTACTTCATCTTCTTCCCTCCCCCTATCATCTCACTTTGCCAGGACTAACACACTCAATAGGCTCCTTGAATCGACTTGGTCCAACGCGCTCTCGCTGGTTACTGGAATGAATAGTTGGAGTGGAAGTGGACGCGATTCTGGGGAATTAAGGCGAGTGTGTTTCCCTTGAAGTGTGGCGAGCGAGCCCTTCCTTTCGATTCTGGTTCTGTTCTTGTTTCTTTTCGATCTGCCACCATCTACTCTTTTTTCTACGTCTCCTACTTGTAGCTTGCCCTTTCCATTCACAGAATGCGGGACTAACACACTCAATAGACTCCTTGAATCGACTTGGTCCGACGCACTCTCGCTGGTTACTGGAATGAACGAATAGTTGGAGTGGAAATGGACGCGATTCTGGAGCAACAAGGCGAGTGTGTATTCCGGTTTAGTGAGCGGGGAGCGAGTTCATAAGGCAATACCACCTTGAGTGGCGGCTGTGTCGGTAGTGAACTGCCGGAGCGAGGCCTGAGCGGTGTGTTTAAAGGGTGAGCGAGTATATTAGGCAATACCACCTTGAGTGGCGGCTGTGTCGGTAGTGAACTGCCGGAGCGAGGCCTGAGCGGTGTGTTTAAAGGGTGAGCGAGTATATTAGGCAATACCACCTTGAGTGGCGGCTGTGTCGGTAGTGAACTGCCGGAGCGAGGCCTGAGCGGTGTGTTTAAAGGGTGAGCGAGTATATTAGGCAATACCACCTTGAGTGGCGGCTGTGTCGGTAGTGAACTGCCGGAGCGAGGCCTGAGCGGTGTGATTAGTGGGACTTCACTTTATGTGATTTTATAGTTTACTTTTTGTTGTGTTTCTACTTCATCTTCTTCCCTCCCCCTATCATCTCACTTTGCCAGGACTAACACACTCAATAGGCTCCTTGAATCGACTTGGTCCAACGCGCTCTCGCTGGTTACTGGAATGAATAGTTGGAGTGGAAATGGACGCGATTCTGGGGAATTAAGGCGAGTGTGTTTCCCTTGAAGTGTGGCAAGCGAGCCCTTCCTTTCGATTCTGGTTCTGTTCTTGTTTCTTTTCGATCTGCCACCATCTACTCTTTCTTCTACGTCTCCTACCTGTAGCTTGCCCTTTCCATTCACAGAATGCGGGACTAACACACTCAATAGACTCCTTGAATCGACTTGGTCCGACGCACTCTCGCTGGTTACTGGAATGAACGAATAGTTGCAGTGGAAATGGACGCGATTCTGGAGCAACAAGGCGAGTGTGTATTCCGGTTTAGTGAGCGGGGAGCGAGTTCATAAGGCAATACCACCTTGAGTGGCGGCTGTGTCGGTAGTGAACTGCCGGAGCGAGGCCTGAGCGGTGTGTTTAAAGGGTGAGCGAGTATATTAGGCAATACCACCTTGAGTGGCGGCTGTGTCGGTAGTGAACTGCCGGAGCGAGGCCTGAGCGGTGTGATTAGTGGGACTTCACTTTATGTGATTTTATAGTTTACTTTTTGTTGTGTTTCTACTTCATCTTCTTCCCTCCCCCTATCATCTCACTTTGCCAGGACTAACACACTCAATAGGCTCCTTGAATCGACTTGGTCCAACGCGCTCTCGCTGGTTACTGGAATGAATAATTGGAGTGGAAATGGACGCGATTCTGGGGAATTAAGGCGAGTGTGTTTCCCTTGAAGTGTGGCGAGCGAGCCCTTCCTTTCGATTCTGGTTCTGTTCTTGTTTCTTTTCGATCTGCCACCATCTACTCTTTTTTCTACGTCTCCTACTTGTAGCTTGCCCTTTCCATTCACAGAATGCGGGACTAACACACTCAATAGACTCCTTGAATCGACTTGGTCCGACGCACTCTCGCTGGTTACTGGAATGAACGAATAGTTGGAGTGGAAATGGACGCGATTCTGGAGCAACAAGGCGAGTGTGTATTCCGGTTTAGTGAGCGGGGAGCGAGTTCATAAGGCAATACCACCTTGAGTGGCGGCTGTGTCGGTAGTGAACTGCCGGAGCGAGGCCTGAGCGGTGTGTTTAAAGGGTGAGCGAGTTCATAAGGCAATACCACCTTGAGTGGCGGCTGTGTCGGTAGTGAACTGCCGGAGCGAGGCCTGAGCGGTGTGTTTAAAGGGTGAGCGAGTATATTAGGCAATACCACCTTGAGTGGCGGCTGTGTCGGTAGTGAACTGCCGGAGCGAGGCCTGAGCGGTGTGTTTAAAGGGTGAGCGAGTATATTAGGCAATACCACCTTGAGTGGCGGCTGTGTCGGTAGTGAACTGCCGGAGCGAGGCCTGAGCGGTGTGATTAGTGGGACTTCACTTTATGTGATTTTATAGTTTACTTTTTGTTGTGTTTCTACTTCATCTTCTTCCCTCCCCCTATCATCTCACTTTGCCAGGACTAACACACTCAATAGGCTCCTTGAATCGACTTGGTCCAACGCGCTCTCGCTGGTTACTGGAATGAATAATTGGAGTGGAAATGGACGCGATTCTGGGGAATTAAGGCGAGTGTGTTTCCCTTGAAGTGTGGCGAGCGAGCCCTTCCTTTCGATTCTGGTTCTGTTCTTGTTTCTTTTCGATCTGCCACCATCTACTCTTTTTTCTACGTCTCCTACTTGTAGCTTGCCCTTTCCATTCACAGAATGCGGGACTAACACACTCAATAGACTCCTTGAATCGACTTGGTCCGACGCACTCTCGCTGGTTACTGGAATGAACGAATAGTTGGAGTGGAAATGGACGCGATTCTGGAGCAACAAGGCGAGTGTGTATTCCGGTTTAGTGAGCGGGGAGCGAGTTCATAAGGCAATACCACCTTGAGTGGCGGCTGTGTCGGTAGTGAACTGCCGGAGCGAGGCCTGAGCGGTGTGTTTAAAGGGTGAGCGAGTTCATAAGGCAATACCACCTTGAGTGGCGGCTGTGTCGGTAGGGAACTGCCGGAGCGAGGCCTGAGCGGTGTGTTTAAAGGGTGAGCGAGTATATTAGGCAATACCACCTTGAGTGGCGGCTGTGTCGGTAGTGAACTGCCGGAGCGAGGCCTGAGCGGTGTGTTTAAAGGGTGAGCGAGTATATTAGGCAATACCACCTTGAGTGGCGGCTGTGTCGGTAGTGAACTGCCGGAGCGAGGCCTGAGCGGTGTGATTAGTGGGACTTCACTTTATGTGATTTTATAGTTTACTTTTTGTTGTGTTTCTACTTCATCTTCTTCCCTCCCCCTATCATCTCACTTTGCCAGGACTAACACACTCAATAGGCTCCTTGAATCGACTTGGTCCAACGCGCTCTCGCTGGTTACTGGAATGAATAATTGGAGTGGAAATGGACGCGATTCTGGGGAATTAAGGCGAGTGTGTTTCCCTTGAAGTGTGGCGAGCGAGCCCTTCCTTTCGATTCTGGTTCTGTTCTTGTTTCTTTTCGATCTGCCACCATCTACTCTTTTTTCTACGTCTCCTACTTGTAGCTTGCCCTTTCCATTCACAGAATGCGGGACTAACACACTCAATAGACTCCTTGAATCGACTTGGTCCGACGCACTCTCGCTGGTTACTGGAATGAACGAATAGTTGGAGTGGAAATGGACGCGATTCTGGAGCAACAAGGCGAGTGTGTATTCCGGTTTTAGTGAGCGGGGAGCGAGTTCATAAGGCAATACCACCTTGAGTGGCGGCTGTGTCGGTAGTGAACTGCCGGAGCGAGGCCTGAGCGGTGTGTTTAAAGGGTGAGCGAGTATATTAGGCAATACCACCTTGAGTGGCGGCTGTGTCGGTAGTGAACTGCCGGAGCGAGGCCTGAGCGGTGTGATTAGTGGGACTTCACTTTATGTGATTTTATAGTTTACTTTTTGTTGTGTTTCTACTTCATCTTCTTCCCTCCCCCTATCATCTCACTTTGCCAGGACTAACACACTCAATAGGCTCCTTGAATCGACTTGGTCCAACGCGCTCTCGCTGGTTACTGGAATGAATAGTTGGAGTGGAAGTGGACGCGATTCTGGGGAATTAAGGCGAGTGTGTTTCCCTTGAAGTGTGGCGAGCGAGCCCTTCCTTTCGATTCTGGTTCTGTTGTTGTTTCTTTTCGATCTGCCACCATCTACTCTTTTTTCTACGTCTCCTACTTGTAGCTTGCCCTTTCCATTCACAGAATGCGGGACTAACACACTCAATAGACTCCTTGAATCGACTTGGTCCGACGCACTCTCGCTGGTTACTGGAATGAACGAATAGTTGGAGTGGAAATGGACGCGATTCTGGAGCAACAAGGCGAGTGTGTATTCCGGTTTAGTGAGCGGGGAGCGAGTTCATAAGGCAATACCACCTTGAGTGGCGGCTGTGTCGGTAGTGAACTGCCGGAGCGAGGCCTGAGCGGTGTGTTTAAAGGGTGAGCGAGTATATTAGGCAATACCACCTTGAGTGGCGGCTGTGTCGGTAGTGAACTGCCGGAGCGAGGCCTGAGCGGTGTGATTAGTGGGACTTCACTTTATGTGATTTTATAGTTTACTTTTTGTTGTGTTTCTACTTCATCTTCTTCCCTCCCCCTATCATCTCACTTTGCCAGGACTAACACACTCAATAGGCTCCTTGAATCGACTTGGTCCAACGCGCTCTCGCTGGTTACTGGAATGAATAATTGGAGTGGAAATGGACGCGATTCTGGGGAATTAAGGCGAGTGTGTTTCCCTTGAAGTGTGGCGAGCGAGCCCTTCCTTTCGATTCTGGTTCTGTTGTTGTTTCTTTTCGATCTGCCACCATCTACTCTTTTTTCTACGTCTCCTACTGTAGCTTGCCCTTTCCATTCACAGAATGCGGGACTAACACACTCAATAGACTCCTTGAATCGACTTGGTCCGACGCACTCTCGCTGGTTACTGGAATGAACGAATAGTTGGAGTGGGAAATGGACGCGATTCTGGAGCAACAAGGCGAGTGTGTATTCCGGTTTAGTGAGCGGGGAGCGAGTTCATAAGGCAATACCACCTTGAGTGGGCGGCTGTGTCGGTAGTGAACTGCCGGAGCGAGGCCTGAGCGGTGTGTTTAAAGGGTGAGCGAGTATATTAGGCAATACCACCTTGAGTGGCGGCTGTGTCGGTAGTGAACTGCCGGAGCGAGGCCTGAGCGGTGTGATTAGTGGGACTTCACTTTATGTGATTTTATAGTTTACTTTTTGTTGTGTTTCTACTTCATCTTCTTCCCTCCCCTATCATCTCACTTTGCCAGGACTAACACACTCAATAGGCTCCTTGAATCGACTTGGTCCAACGCGCTCTCGCTGGTTACTGGAATGAATAGTTGGAGTGGAATGGACGCGATTCTGGAGCAACAAGGCGAGTGTGTATTCCGGTTTAGTGAGCGGGGAGCGATTCATAAGGCAATACCACCTTGAGTGGCGGCTGTGTCGGTAGTGAACTGCCGGAGCGAGGCCTGAGCGGTGTGTTTAAAGGGTGAGCGAGTATATTAGGCAATACCACCTTGAGTGGCGGCTGTGTCGGTAGTGAACTGCCGGAGCGAGGCCTGAGCGGTGTGTTTAAAGGGTGAGCGAGTATATTAGGCAATACCACCTTGAGTGGCGGCTGTGTCGGTAGTGAACTGCCGGAGCGAGGCCTGAGCGGTGTGATTAGTGGGACTTCACTTGATGTGATTTTATAGTTTACTTTTTGTTGTGTTTCTACTTCATCTTCTTCCCTCCCCCTATCATCTCACTTTGCCAGGACTAACACACTCAATAGGCTCCTTGAATCGACTTGGTCCAACGCGCTCTCGCTGGTTACTGGAATGAATAGTTGGAGTGGAAGTGGACGCGATTCTGGGGAATTAAGGCGAGTGTGTTTCCCTTGAAGTGTGGCGAGCGAGCCCTTCCTTTCGATTCTGGTTCTGTTCTTGTTTCTTTTCGATCTGCCACCATCTACTCTTTTTTCTACGTCTCCTACTTGTAGCTTGCCCTTTCCATTCACAGAATGCGGGACTAACACACTCAATAGACTCCTTGAATCGACTTGGTCCGACGCACTCTCGCTGGTTACTGGAATGAACGAATAGTTGGAGTGGAAATGGACGCGATTCTGGAGCAACAAGGCGAGTGTGTATTCCGGTTTAGTGAGCGGGGAGCGAGTTCATAAGGCAATACCACTTGAGTGGCGGCTGTGTCGGTAGTGAACTGCCGGAGCGAGGCCTGAGCGGTGTGTTTAAAGGTGAGCGAGTATATTAGGCAATACCACCTTGAGTGGCGGCTGTGTCGGTAGTGAACTGCCGGAGCGAGGCCTGAGCGGTGTGATTAGTGGGACTTCACTTTATGTGATTTTATAGTTTACTTTTTGTTGTGTTTCTACTTCATCTTTTCCCTCCCCCTATCATCTCACTTTGCCAGGACTAACACACTCAATAGGCTCCTTGAATCGACTTGGTCCAACGCGCTCTCGCTGGTTACTGGAATGAATAGTTGGAGTGGAAATGGACGCGATTCTGGAGCAACAAGGCGAGTGTGTATTCCGGTTTAGTGAGCGGGGAGGAGTTCATAAGGCAATACCACCTTGAGTGGCGGCTGTGTCGGTAGTGAACTGCGGAGCGAGGCCTGAGCGGTGTGTTTAAAGGGTGAGCGAGTATATTAGGCAATACACCTTGAGTGGCGGCTGTGTCGGTAGTGAACTGCCGGAGCGAGGCCTGAGCGGTGTGTTTAAAGGGTGAGCGAGTATATTAGGCAATACCACCTTGAGTGGCGGCTGTGTCGGTAGTGAACTGCCGGAGCGAGGCCTGAGCGGTGTGATTAGTGGGACTTCACTTGATGTGATTTTATAGTTTACTTTTTGTTGTGTTTCTACTTCATCTTCTTCCCTCCCCCTATCATCTCACTTTGCCAGGACTAACACACTCAATAGGCTCCTTGAATCGACTTGGTCCAACGCGCTCTCGCTGGTTACTGGAATGAATAGTTGGAGTGGAAGTGGACGCGATTCTGGGGAATTAAGGCGAGTGTGTTTCCCTTGAAGTGTGGCGAGCGAGCCCTTCCTTTCGATTCTGGTTCTGTTCTTGTTTCTTTTCGATCTGCCACCATCTACTCTTTTTTCTACGTCTCCTACTTGTAGCTTGCCCTTTCCATTCACAGAATGCGGGACTAACACACTCAATAGACTCCTTGAATCGACTTGGTCCGACGCACTCTCGCTGGTTACTGGAATGAACGAATAGTTGGAGTGGAAATGGACGCGATTCTGGAGCAACAAGGCGAGTGTGTATTCCGGTTTAGTGAGCGGGGAGCGAGTTCATAAGGCAATACCACTTGAGTGGCGGCTGTGTCGGTAGTGAACTGCCGGAGCGAGGCCTGAGCGGTGTGTTTAAAGGGTGAGCGAGTATATTAGGCAATACCACCTTGAGTGGCGGCTGTGTCGGTAGTGAACTGCCGGAGCGAGGCCTGAGCGGTGTGATTAGTGGGACTTCACTTTATGTGATTTTATAGTTTACTTTTTGTTGTGTTTCTACTTCATCTTCTTCCCTCCCCCTATCATCTCACTTTGCCAGGACTAACACACTCAATAGGCTCCTTGAATCGACTTGGTCCAACGCGCTCTCGCTGGTTACTGGAATGAATAGTTGGAGTGGAAATGGACGCGATTCTGGAGCAACAAGGCGAGTGTGTATTCCGGTTTAGTGAGCGGGGAGCGAGTTCATAAGGCAATACCACCTTGAGTGGCGGCTGTGTCGGTAGTGAACTGCCGGAGCGAGGCCTGAGCGGTGTGTTTAAAGGGTGAGCGAGTATATTAGGCAATACCACCTTGAGTGGCGGCTGTGTCGGTAGTGAACTGCCGGAGCGAGGCCTGAGCGGTGTGTTTAAAGGGTGAGCGAGTATATTAGGCAATACCACCTTGAGTGGCGGCTGTGTCGGTAGTGAACTGCCGGAGCGAGGCCTGAGCGGTGTGATTAGTGGGACTTCACTTGATGTGATTTTATAGTTTACTTTTTGTTGTGTTTCTACTTCATCTTCTTCCCTCCCCCTATCATCTCACTTTGCCAGGACTAACACACTCAATAGGCTCCTTGAATCGACTTGGTCCAACGCGCTCTCGCTGGTTACTGGAATGAATAGTTGGAGTGGAAGTGGACGCGATTCTGGGGAATTAAGGCGAGTGTGTTTCCCTTGAAGTGTGGCGAGCGAGCCCTTCCTTTCGATTCTGGTTCTGTTCTTGTTTCTTTTCGATCTGCCACCATCTACTCTTTTTTCTACGTCTCCTACTTGTAGCTTGCCCTTTCCATTCACAGAATGCGGGACTAACACACTCAATAGACTCCTTGAATCGACTTGGTCCGACGCACTCTCGCTGGTTACTGGAATGAACGAATAGTTGGAGTGGAAATGGACGCGATTCTGGAGCAACAAGGCGAGTGTGTATTCCGGTTTAGTGAGCGGGGAGCGAGTTCATAAGGCAATACCACCTTGAGTGGCGGCTGTGTCGGTAGTGAACTGCCGGAGCGAGGCCTGAGCGGTGTGTTTAAAGGGTGAGCGAGTATATTAGGCAATACCACCTTGAGTGGCGGCTGTGTCGGTAGTGAACTGCCGGAGCGAGGCCTGAGCGGTGTGATTAGTGGGACTTCACTTTATGTGATTTTATAGTTTACTTTTTGTTGTGTTTCTACTTCATCTTCTTCCCTCCCCCTATCATCTCACTTTGCCAGGACTAACACACTCAATAGGCTCCTTGAATCGACTTGGTCCAACGCGCTCTCGCTGGTTACTGGAATGAATAGTTGGAGTGGAAATGGACGCGATTCTGGAGCAACAAGGCGAGTGTGTATTCCGGTTTAGTGAGCGGGGAGCGAGTTCATAAGGCAATACCACCTTGAGTGTCGGCTGTGTCGGTAGTGAACTGCCGGAGCGAGGCCTGAGCGGTGTGTTTAAAGGGTGAGCGAGTATATTAGGCAATACCACCTTGAGTGGCGGCTGTGTCGGTAGTGAACTGCCGGAGCGAGGCCTGAGCGGTGTGTTTAAAGGGTGAGCGAGTATATTAGGCAATACCACCTTGAGTGGCGGCTGTGTCGGTAGTGAACTGCCGGAGCGAGGCCTGAGCGGTGTGATTAGTGGGACTTCACTTGATGTGATTTTATAGTTTACTTTTTGTTGTGTTTCTACTTCATCTTCTTCCCTCCCCCTATCATCTCACTTTGCCAGGACTAACACACTCAATAGGCTCCTTGAATCGACTTGGTCCAACGCGCTCTCGCTGGTTACTGGAATGAATAGTTGGAGTGGAAGTGGACGCGATTCTGGGGAATTAAGGCGAGTGTGTTTCCCTTGAAGTGTGGCGAGCGAGCCCTTCCTTTCGATTCTGGTTCTGTTCTTGTTTCTTTTTCGATCTGCCACCATCTACTCTTTTTTCTACGTCTCCTACTTGTAGCTTGCCCTTTCCATTCACAGAATGCGGGACTAACACACTCAATAGACTCCTTGAATCGACTTGGTCCGACGCACTCTCGCTGGTTACTGGAATGAACGAATAGTTGGAGTGGAAATGGACGCGATTCTGGAGCAACAAGGCGAGTGTGTATTCCGGTTTAGTGAGCGGGGAGCGAGTTCATAAGGCAATACCACCTTGAGTGGCGGCTGTGTCGGTAGTGAACTGCCGGAGCGAGGCCTGAGCGGTGTGTTTAAAGGGTGAGCGAGTATATTAGGCAATACCACCTTGAGTGGCGGCTGTGTCGGTAGTGAACTGCCGGAGCGAGGCCTGAGCGGTGTGATTAGTGGGACTTCACTTGATGTGATTTTATAGTTTACTTTTTGTTGTGTTTCTACTTCATCTTCTTCCCTCCCCCTATCATCTCACTTTGCCAGGACTAACACACTCAATAGGCTCCTTGAATCGACTTGGTCCAACGCGCTCTCGCTGGTTACTGGAATGAATAGTTGGAGTGGAAGTGGACGCGATTCTGGGGAATTAAGGCGAGTGTGTTTCCCTTGAAGTGTGGCGAGCGAGCCCTTCCTTTCGATTCTGGTTCTGTTCTTGTTTCTTTCGATCTGCCACCATCTACTCTTTTTTCTACGTCTCCTACTTGTAGCTTGCCCTTTCCATTCACAGAATGCGGGACTAACACACTCAATAGACTCCTTGAATCGACTTGGTCCGACGCACTCTCGCTGGTTACTGGAATGAACGAATAGTTGGAGTGGAAATGGACGCGATTCTGGAGCAACAAGGCGAGTGTGTATTCCGGTTTAGTGAGCGGGGAGCGAGTTCATAAGGCAATACCACCTTGAGTGGCGGCTGTGTCGGTAGTGAACTGCCGGAGCGAGGCCTGAGCGGGTGTGTTTAAAGGGTGAGCAAGTATATTAGGCAATACCACCTTGAGTGGCGGCTGTGTCGGTAGTGAACTGCCGGAGCGAGGCCTGAGCGGTGTGATTAGTGGGACTTCACTTTATGTGATTTTATAGTTTACTTTTTGTTGTGTTTCTACTTCATCTTCTTCCCTCCCCCTATCATCTCACTTTGCCAGGACTAACACACTCAATAGGCTCCTTGAATCGACTTGGTCCAACGCGCTCTCGCTGGTTACTGGAATGAATAGTTGGAGTGGAAGTGGACGCGATTCTGGGGAATTAAGGCGAGTGTGTTTCCCTTGAAGTGTGGCGAGCGAGCCCTTCCTTTCGATTCTGGTTCTGTTCTTGTTTCTTTTCGATCTGCCACCATCTACTCTTTTTTCTACGTCTCCTACTTGTAGCTTGCCCTTTCCATTCACAGAATGCGGGACTAACACACTCAATAGACTCCTTGAATCGACTTGGTCCGACGCACTCTCGCTGGTTACTGGAATGAATAGTTGGAGTGGAAATGGACGCGATTCTGGAGCAACAAGGCGAGTGTGTATTCCGGTTTAGTGAGCGGGGAGCGAGTTCATAAGGCAATACCACCTTGAGTGGCGGCTGTGTCGGTAGTGAACTGCCGGAGCGAGGCCTGAGCGGTGTGTTTAAAGGGAGCGAGTATATTAGGCAATACCACCTTGAGTGGCGGCTGTGTCGGTAGTGAACTGCCGGAGCGAGGCCTGAGCGGTGTGTTTAAAGGGTGAGCGAGTATATTAGGCAATACCACCTTGAGTGGCGGCTGTGTCGGTAGTGAACTGCCGGAGCGAGGCCTGAGCGGTGTGATTAGTGGGACTTCACTTTATGTGATTTTATAGTTTACTTTTTGTTGTGTTTCTACTTCATCTTCTTCCCTCCCCCTATCATCTCACTTTGCCAGGACTAACACACTCAATAGGCTCCTTGAATCGACTTGGTCCAACGCGCTCTCGCTGGTTACTGGAATGAATAGTTGGAGTGGAAATGGACGCGATTCTGGAGCAACAAGGCGAGTGTGTATTCCGGTTTAGTGAGCGGGGAGCGAGTTCATAAGGCAATACCACCTTGAGTGTCGGCTGTGTCGGTAGTGAACTGCCGGAGCGAGGCCTGAGCGGTGTGTTTAAAGGGTGAGCGAGTATATTAGGCAATACCACCTTGAGTGGCGGCTGTGTCGGTAGTGAACTGCCGGAGCGAGGCCTGAGCGGTGTGTTTAAAGGGTGAGCGAGTATATTAGGCAATACCACCTTGAGTGGCGGCTGTGTCGGTAGTGAACTGCCGGAGCGAGGCCTGAGCGGTGTGATTAGTGGGACTTCACTTGATGTGATTTTATAGTTTACTTTTTGTTGTGTTTCTACTTCATCTTCTTCCCTCCCCCTATCATCTCACTTTGCCAGGACTAACACACTCAATAGGCTCCTTGAATCGACTTGGTCCAACGCGCTCTCGCTGGTTACTGGAATGAATAGTTGGAGTGGAAGTGGACGCGATTCTGGGGAATTAAGGCGAGTGTGTTTCCCTTGAAGTGTGGCGAGCGAGCCCTTCCTTTCGATTCTGGTTCTGTTCTTGTTTCTTTTCGATCTGCCACCATCTACTCTTTTTTCTACGTCTCCTACTTGTAGCTTGCCCTTTCCATTCACAGAATGCGGGACTAACACACTCAATAGACTCCTTGAATCGACTTGGTCCGACGCACTCTCGCTGGTTACTGGAATGAACGAATAGTTGGAGTGGAAATGGACGCGATTCTGGAGCAACAAGGCGAGTGTGTATTCCGGTTTAGTGAGCGGGGAGCGAGTTCATAAGGCAATACCACCTTGAGTGGCGGCTGTGTCGGTAGTGAACTGCCGGAGCGAGGCCTGAGCGGTGTGTTTAAAGGGTGAGCGAGTATATTAGGCAATACCACCTTGAGTGGCGGCTGTGTCGGTAGTGAACTGCCGGAGCGAGGCCTGAGCGGTGTGTTTAAAGGGTGAGCGAGTATATTAGGCAATACCACCTTGAGTGGCGGCTGTGTCGGTAGTGAACTGCCGGAGCGAGGCCTGAGCGGTGTGATTAGTGGGACTTCACTTTATGTGATTTTATAGTTTACTTTTTGTTGTGTTTCTACTTCATCTTCTTCCCTCCCCCTATCATCTCACTTTGCCAGGACTAACACACTCAATAGGCTCCTTGAATCGACTTGGTCCAACGCGCTCTCGCTGGTTACTGGAATGAATAGTTGGAGTGGAAATGGACGCGATTCTGGAGCAACAAGGCGAGTGTGTATTCCGGTTTAGTGAGCGGGGAGCGAGTTCATAAGGCAATACCACCTTGAGTGTCGGCTGTGTCGGTAGTGAACTGCCGGAGCGAGGCCTGAGCGGTGTGTTTAAAGGGTGAGCGAGTATATTAGGCAATACCACCTTGAGTGGCGGCTGTGTCGGTAGTGAACTGCCGGAGCGAGGCCTGAGCGGTGTGTTTAAAGGGTGAGCGAGTATATTAGGCAATACCACCTTGAGTGGCGGCTGTGTCGGTAGTGAACTGCCGGAGCGAGGCCTGAGCGGTGTGATTAGTGGGACTTCACTTGATGTGATTTTATAGTTTACTTTTTGTTGTGTTTCTACTTCATCTTCTTCCCTCCCCCTATCATCTCACTTTGCCAGGACTAACACACTCAATAGGCTCCTTGAATCGACTTGGTCCAACGCGCTCTCGCTGGTTACTGGAATGAATAGTTGGAGTGGAAGTGGACGCGATTCTGGGGAATTAAGGCGAGTGTGTTTCCCTTGAAGTGTGGCGAGCGAGCCCTTCCTTTCGATTCTGGTTCTGTTCTTGTTTCTTTTCGATCTGCCACCATCTACTCTTTTTTCTACGTCTCCTACTTGTAGCTTGCCCTTTCCATTCACAGAATGCGGGACTAACACACTCAATAGACTCCTTGAATCGACTTGGTCCGACGCACTCTCGCTGGTTACTGGAATGAACGAATAGTTGGAGTGGAAATGGACGCGATTCTGGAGCAACAAGGCGAGTGTGTATTCCGGTTTAGTGAGCGGGGAGCGAGTTCATAAGGCAATACCACCTTGAGTGGCGGCTGTGTCGGTAGTGAACTGCCGGAGCGAGGCCTGAGCGGTGTGTTTAAAGGGTGAGCGAGTATATTAGGCAATACCACCTTGAGTGGCGGCTGTGTCGGTAGTGAACTGCCGGAGCGAGGCCTGAGCGGTGTGTTTAGTGGGACTTCACTTTATGTGATTTTATAGTTTACTTTTTGTTGTGTTTCTACTTCATCTTCTTCCCTCCCCCTATCATCTCACTTTGCCAGGACTAACACACTCAATAGGCTCCTTGAATCGACTTGGTCCAACGCGCTCTCGCTGGTTACTGGAATGAATAGTTGGAGTGGAAGTGGACGCGATTCTGGGGAATTAAGGCGAGTGTGTTTCCCTTGAAGTGTGGCGAGCGAGCCCTTCCTTTCGATTCTGGTTCTGTTCTTGTTTCTTTTCGATCTGCCACCATCTACTCTTTTTTCTACGTCTCCTACTTGTAGCTTGCCCTTTCCATTCACAGAATGCGGGACTAACACACTCAATAGACTCCTTGAATCGACTTGGTCCGACGCACTCTCGCTGGTTACTGGAATGAATAGTTGGAGTGGAAATGGACGCGATTCTGGAGCAACAAGGCGAGTGTGTATTCCGGTTTAGTGAGCGGGGAGCGATTCATAAGGCAATACCACCTTGAGTGGCGGCTGTGTCGGTAGTGAACTGCCGGAGCGAGGCCTGAGCGGTGTGTTTAAAGGGTGAGCGAGTATATTAGGCAATACCACCTTGAGTGGCGGCTGTGTCGGTAGTGAACTGCCGGAGCGAGGCCTGAGCGGTGTGTTTAGTGGGACTTCACTTTATGTGATTTTATAGTTTACTTTTTGTTGTGTTTCTACTTCATCTTCTTCCCTCCCCCTATCATCTCACTTTGCCAGGACTAACACACTCAATAGGCTCCTTGAATCGACTTGGTCCAACGCGCTCTCGCTGGTTACTGGAATGAATAGTTGGAGTGGAAGTGGACGCGATTCTGGGGAATTAAGGCGAGTGTGTTTCCCTTGAAGTGTGGCGAGCGAGCCCTTCCTTTCGATTCTGGTTCTGTTCTTGTTTCTTTTCGATCTGCCACCATCTACTCTTTTTTCTACGTCTCCTACTTGTAGCTTGCCCTTTCCATTCACAGAATGCGGGACTAACACACTCAATAGACTCCTTGAATCGACTTGGTCCGACGCACTCTCGCTGGTTACTGGAATGAACGAATAGTTGGAGTGGAAATGGACGCGATTCTGGAGCAACAAGGCGAGTGTGTATTCCGGTTTAGTGAGCGGGGAGCGAGTTCATAAGGCAATACCACCTTGAGTGGCGGCTGTGTCGGTAGTGAACTGCCGGAGCGAGGCCTGAGCGGTGTGTTTAAAGGGTGAGCGAGTATATTAGGCAATACCACCTTGAGTGGCGGCTGTGTCGGTAGTGAACTGCCGGAGCGAGGCCTGAGCGGGTGTTTAAAGGGTGAGCGAGTATATTAGGCAATACCACCTTGAGTGGCGGCTGTGTCGGTAGTGAACTGCCGGAGCGAGGCCTGAGCGGTGTGATTAGTGGGACTTCACTTGATGTGATTTTATAGTTTACTTTTTGTTGTGTTTCTACTTCATCTTCTTCCCTCCCCCTATCATCTCACTTTGCCAGGACTAACACACTCAATAGGCTCCTTGAATCGACTTGGTCCAACGCGCTCTCGCTGGTTACTGGAATGAATAGTTGGAGTGGAAGTGGACGCGATTCTGGGGAATTAAGGCGAGTGTGTTTCCCTTGAAGTGTGGCGAGCGAGCCCTTCCTTTCGATTCTGGTTCTGTTCTTGTTTCTTTTCGATCTGCCACCATCTACTCTTTTTTCTACGTCTCCTACTTGTAGCTTGCCCTTTCCATTCACAGAATGCGGGACTAACACACTCAATAGACTCCTTGAATCGACTTGGTCCGACGCACTCTCGCTGGTTACTGGAATGAACGAATAGTTGGAGTGGAAATGGACGCGATTCTGGAGCAACAAGGCGAGTGTGTATTCCGGTTTAGTGAGCGGGGAGCGAGTTCATAAGGCAATACCACCTTGAGTGGCGGCTGTGTCGGTAGTGAACTGCCGGAGCGAGGCCTGAGCGGTGTGTTTAAAGGGTGAGCGAGTATATTAGGCAATACCACCTTGAGTGGCGGCTGTGTCGGTAGTGAACTGCCGGAGCGAGGCCTGAGCGGTGTGTTTAAAGGGTGAGCGAGTATATTAGGCAATACCACCTTGAGTGGCGGCTGTGTCGGTAGTGAACTGCCGGAGCGAGGCCTGAGCGGTGTGTTTAAAGGGTGAGCGAGTATATTAGGCAATACCACCTTGAGTGGCGGCTGTGTTGGTAGTGAACTGCCGGAGCGAGGCCTGAGCGGTGTGTTTAAAGGGTGAGCGAGTATATTAGGCAATACCAACTTGAGTGGCGGCTGTGTCGGTAGTGAACTGCCGGAGCGAGGCCTGAGCGGTGTGATTAGTGGGACTTCACTTTATGTGATTTTATAGTTTACTTTTTGTTGTGTTTCTACTTCATCTTTCCCCTCCCCCTATCATCTCACTTTGCCAGGACTAACACACTCAATAGGCTCCTTGAATCGACTTGGTCCAACGCGCTCTCGCTGGTTACTGGAATGAATAGTTGGAGTGGATATGGACGCGATTCTGGGGAATTAAGGCGAGTGTGTTTCCCTTGAAGTGTGGCGAGCGAGCCCTTCCTTTCGATTCTGGTTCTGTTCTTGTTTCTTTTCGATCTGCCACCATCTACTCTTTTTTCTACGTCTCCTACTTGTAGCTTGCCCTTTCCATTCACAGAATGCGGGACTAACACACTCAATAGACTCCTTGAATCGACTTGGTCCAACGCGTTCTGGTGTGGAATGTGCGGGAGCTCTTTGAAATAGTTGGATAATGGTGGTTCCTATGAAAAATTAGGAATAAACGCGTGTGTCTAAGTTAGGAATAGATCATAAATGTTTTAGTTTATGAACTTTATTGTTTGTGTTACTTTGCTGGCTTTCTTGCAACCCAAAATGCACAGTTATAAACATCTTGAAAGCGATGTTAGTCATTATGAAGAGACGGTGAAGTTGGACGTACATTTAAGCATGGAGTTTTCATTGGAGGTGTAAGTGGAAGGCATCATGCGTTCTTCCTCAAAGATGAAGCCCATGTTTTTTGCAACTGTCTTGAGTTCCTCCAAATTCAGTTCAACAGACATTTCGTTCCTCATTCCTTCAAAGTGGTACAATAAGGGTCCTTTGATGGAAATTTAGCGTGAACACAATGGATATATTATGGAGCATACCGTGATTGATCCAAACGCCACCAGGCTTCAATGCATTCCAAATGACAGTCAAGTACTCGAAAATATTTTTGGCCGTGTCGATAAAGTAACAGCTGACAAGAACGTCCCATTGACCTGGTTGTTTGGGTTAACTGTTTACTTTACTGACCAAGTTCGAGGAAGACTTGCCTCTCTCTTTTTGACCACCATACACTTCCAAAAAGTCACCAGCAACCATGCTGAAATCAGCTGTCTCAGGAATTCCGCCCGGTTGTACATCTGGAATTGGGATAGGACGCAACTGATGTTCTTGGTTTTGCATGTTGGAGAAAGAGTGAACCCATGGATAGATTGTGTAGCAGTTTGGAGATTTCATTCTAATGTCGCGAGAGTTGGTTTTAGTTGTGGATTGTGTTTGGAGATGGTGCGTCCGAACTTACGCGTTCAAAACAAAGTTGGAGGCAATGAGCATATAGAAACTAAATTCGTTTCCTGGAGAGTTGAAGGGGATTTTTAGAATTAAGTAAGGCATGTTTTAGGGGTTACCTTGCGTGGTGAATCCTTTGCGGACAATGTCGAATGCAAGTCGACCAAGTCCGGCACCAGGAACCAAGACTGAAATCGAGCCTCTTCAGATTTGCATTATTATGAGTATGTTGCAAAAAATATTGACCATGTTCTTACCTTTGCTCCAGCGGAACATCGCCAAAGATACGCTCCAGAGCTTCCATGATTGGTTCGTAAGTATCAAGACGTTCTTGCTTTCCTTCTTCACTCCAGTCTCGAACAAATTGTCGTAAAGTGGAACGAACTTTGTCCATATCAGAATCAAGAACAATTGACTCAGGGTTCGGCTTTCCAATAAGTCTTCCTTTTGGTACCACCTGTTCATTAATTTTAGTGAATTTCCAATGAAGAAATTGGCATAATATTATGGGTTTGGACTTCCAGTCGCAAGTTTCCATCATACATTACTGATTTGAAAGCTCCCTCCCTTCTTCTGTACTACTTAATATCTTCGCCTGAAATAGCTCTCAAAAGTTTCAAACTCAGGCATACCTCCGAAATGGTGTTTGGATCCCCGCCCATTGAAACAATCATTTCCTTGAGAAAGGCGCCGTTTGCACGAATGCGTTCTTCAACAGCGCCAAGACGCTTTTGGAAGACATCGATAGCGTCACCGGCATCAGTTGCAACCAGAGAGCGAAGCGAAGCACGGACAGAGAGGTAGTCCTTGCGTTTCTTTGAGATTGAAGCGAGAGAGTGCGGAACATAGTTGTTGTACGCCTTGACGCACTTTCTGTAGACGCGCTCTTCGTTTTCAATGTCCTGTTGGGATGGCTGGTCGTTTGGGTCTTCTTCGAGGAAGCGCTGGAACATTGTTTTCTGTGGATGCTGATGCGGATGTAGCGTTGAGGAAAGAGAGAATGGGTTCAAGTAGGCAAGGAAGAGTGCAGCGAGTAGGACTGTGCAGGCGGTGAGGGAGACGAAGCGAATTGTGGAGAACTTTAAAGCGAACAAACAAAAAGAGAAGGAATGATGAGTACAACGACAACATCGTTCCTCGTTCGCATTGCCCCCCACGTCGCACTCGACCTCGCACTAGAGCACATTGAGTCACTTGGAGTGCCACCATCGACACGACTCTGCGACATTCGGGCGCTTCTCGGCGACGCAGCAAAAGAGGCGGCGACTCAGCGCGCGTACGAATCCGCCACCGCGTCCGCCTCGCTCGTGCACGTCGTCGAATTCTATCTGGCTGCGAAGGCGAGCGAGTCGGACTCTTGCGCGGATTCGACGGCGCGCTCTGCTTTCAACACTGAATCAGCGACTGTCTCGGCTGGGATTGTGCACTCAATTGATGCGCAAAAGAATGTTCTTGCCCTTGCTCCGCTTCAGTCAAATCATCTTCTGGCGGCAACTGCGAACAAGTTGCTCACTCAACACTCGTCAGCCTCCCTCATCCAACACACAATGCACTCTCCCGTCCTGGCAATAACCCCGCATCCTTCCATAAATACCCTTATTGCTACCGGCTCAATGGATGGATCAGTTTCCATTCTCTCTCTCTCCCCTTCATTCACCATCTGTCAAAAACTCACTGACCACACAAAGTACGTCTCGCGTATCGCCTTTTCTCCTTCTGCCACTTATTTAGTTTCCGCTGGATATGACTGGAAAGTTCACATTTACAAGCACTCCCCAACACTGGATTCTCCATTCTCCTATTCCTTGTTCCATTCTCTCAATTACCTTGGAGCTGTCGAATCTCTTGTGTTTTTGCCTGCTTCCATCGCGTCTCAAACCGAAACTTTTGTCGTGGGATCCAGAAACGATTCATTCCTCCATTTTGTCACACTTTCTATCATTGAGAATCTGGATTCAACTGCATTTGATCCTGTCAATGTTCAAAAATTGAGCATGAATCCAAACAAAGATTACTGGATCTCGTTTACTCCGATGGATATTGCTGTTATTCAAGACTTGGATACATCCATTGAGAAATCATGGCGTTTGGCTGTATACACTGACTTGCCCTCTGGAAAAATCTGCCTCTATCGCATCGAGCAAAAAGGTGCTGGTGTCATGGTTTTGGAGAGTGAAGTGGAAACCGAGAATGTTGCCAAAGCAGCTGAATCAGTTGACGTCGCCGCACCTTTAACTGACTCTCCATCCAACTCTTCAAAAGCGACAACAACTCAATCATCAATCCCTAGTGCTGTGCCAATTTTCATTCTCACTCATGAAGGAGAATGCTCAAATAACCTTGTAGCAGACTCATTCAGTCGTCCACGGTGCTTATTTATTCCATCCTCAAGTTCTTCGGACCGAAAACTATTGCTCGCTGCAACTTCAGATGACGCGAAAGTGATTTTGTTTGACGTCGTGTCGGTTTCAACGAACCCCGATCGCGTTGCTCGCAAGGTCGGTACTATTACTGGACATGATGCAATTATTCGAGCCTTGTGTTTGAAGAATGGAGGAGAAGGAGTGGAACCAGAAGATGTTGAATCAAGCAACTTGGGAGTATCGTTGTGTACTGGCTCTTTTGATGGTACCATCAAAGAATGGGACTTACGCTTTTGATTCACTTGAATAAACGCGAGAAAATATGATAATTCGTCTGGAATGCTTGGTTTGACGCTTTGCATTCAACGAGACCCTTCAACTTCAAGAATCACCAAATCACTTTCAGCAAGTAAAAACCACCCTCCAACCACCACCACCACCACCACCTTGAAATGACCTTCACCGCGTGGAATGCCTTCAAGAAGGCCGTTGTATCGTCCAACATCAACGCGGCCATGTCCTGTTTCGCATCCAATGCGCCATCTGTGGTCTGTGTGCCAACTGGTGGCGGTGCTGACGGGTCCCAAGTGTCTCTCGCCGCCTTTGTCAAAACATACCTCGCCCAGCGCGAAGGTGCCCACTTTGAAGAGCAGGTGATTCACTCCCTTCAACAAAGTCCCCTTCTAAAACCCAAGCATTTCCCCTTTTCCCACCCTCACCCGTCAAAACTCGAATAGATCCTGTCCACCATCCAAACCGCCAACCAGCTCGTCGAAGAGTCCATCGTGACCCTCGTGCATGAAGAAATGATTGACTGGTTGCTTCCAGGAGTCAAGCCAACCCGCAAGCGAATTGTTGTTCCTTTGGTAACAAAAACGTGTTACCCTCATAACCCTCGTGGCTTAAACTTCAACCATCCGCTAGATTTCCGTCATTCACTTTGATGGCGCGTCCGGAAAGATGCAGACTTGGCACATGTACTGGGACCAAGCGTCTGTCCTTCGTCAGGCTGGAGTTTTGCCAAACTCGCTTTACTGCAAGTCGAATGCATCGGAGGTCGTTTTGCCAGTGCTTGGTCCTCGTATTGCTGATAGATTGAAGGAGCCATACAACAACTTGGTGACTGCTGTTTCTGGTATGAGTATGGAAGAGGAAGCTGAGGAAATGGATAATGGTATGCATATCCACGTTCAAATTATTCTATTTAACTTCAATCGAATCTGCGTTTAGAAGGTATGATGCCTCCAGCTGTTTCTGCTCCAGCCTTGAGAAAACCAACTTCGTCCGAAAACATTTTTGGTTCCGGACAACAAATGCCAATGACTGCTGCCGCGCCTCGTCAAGCTTCTGAAATGAGTAACATTCTATCTGCGGCACCTGTCACTGGCTCCCGTCCATCCTCCCGTGTTATTCACAGACCTGGGGGTCCATCCTCCAACATTTTCAACACCGAGCCAGAACCAATCAAGTCTGGTATTGCCACCAATCCAAACCGCAACTCTTCATCTCAGTCCAACATCTTTGGTGGACAAGCTGATGCTCCACCTCCAGCCATCGCCCGTGCTGCCGCCCCATTCCAGACTGAGGACGATATCCCAGCGGCTCCAGCTGCCAGAAAGTCAAACCGTCGTGACCCCAACTGGTCGTCTCTCTCTGAACCAGCTGCTTACGATGACGCGCCTCTTCCAGCTTCCAGAAAGGCCAACTCTTACCACTCTCACAACGAGACTCACTGGGACATGGCTGGAAACAACAATGGACACGTTGCCCAGAAAACTGGAAAGGGTGCATACCACAACCCTAACGAGACTTCCTATGAAGCCGATGTTCGTCGTTCCCATGAGTCTGGTTACGAAGCTCCACGCCAACAGTTTGGTAGAAAGATGAGTGCACATGCCAAGGACCACGGAGATTTGATTGGAGGAACTGGTTACGAGCAGCAGCAACAAGGACAGGCCAAGGGTATGGTTGGAATGGGGAAGAGAGATCACAACGCCATGAGCGAGCCTGCTGCCGAGAGACCAAGCAGTAAAGTCTTGGCTCCACCTGGGGGTAAGACTAGTGTGTTCTTTGGTTGATTGATTCAGGACATTTGGGGGGTTTTTTGTTCTATTAATTTTGTAGTTCTGCAGTTGAGAATATACTGGATATTATTTATTTTTTTTAATATAAGTTCCTATATAAACACAGCTATAAATTATGATATACACTGTTGCAAAATTCTGGTTATCGTAATCACCAGGTCCATTTTAAACAATTTTCGTTGCTTGACACATTAGCCGTTTCGGAAAAGCAAGAATTCGGGCACGCTGGAATGGATTCCGCAAGCAACTTCAAATACTATTAAGATACAACATCCATTAAAATGAAACTGACATTCGCCGCTTAGTACACCTTGCCTATTTTAAGTGTATATCGTATACCCTAATGTCCCCGAGCCTCTCATTCAAAACCGTTAAGACGATGAGATTTTCCAGAATTTTCAAGTAATTTTCTTTCTTTCAGATACACTTTTCCCAGGTTGGTTCTGCCTTCCACTCTATGCACCTCCTTCAACTCCGATCACCCTTTCTCTTTATGCCCAAATATTAATACGTCATTTACTATACTAATAGGAGGGATTTTTAAGTCCAACTGTGCCTTGGGGGTTCTGATCGCCTTTTTGAAAGACTGCAACGGGTCTCCATTATATGGCTAAGAAATCCTAAAGCAGCTCACGAGATAAATAAGCTTTCTCAGTGACTTACGATGGAGTTGCATGTATGTCACACTACCTGGTCTTGCTGTTGTAACTCTATTAGTTTCGTGGACTTCGTTGTTGCTATCCGTATAGACTTAAATAGACTTATATCTGATTTAAAGGTAGTCTTTTCTTCGTTTTAATTCAAAGTGTCCTTCCTTACCCCTATTCACCCACATTATTAACATCAGAGGAGCACACTGAAATTGTGTGAAAAAAAACATCCATAACATCACTATGATATTGACGGAACGTACGCGGTGAGCCTAAGTTAGAAGAATCAGTCACTTGAAATAGAAGGAATGTGACATGGGCGGTTTAATTTGTATTGCGGTGAATGGGCCGTCTTGTACTGCTTAAGCTGGAAAAAAGAAGAACTAAGGCACTGCTGTATTCACAGGGAAACGTAGACTTACTGTTTCGTTGTTTTGTGAGGTTGAAGAAATCAGGTTGAATTGGGTGCTACTGTCGAAATTGAATGGAAATCAATGTACTCCCATCACAATACTTGAATTGAAAGGAAATTATCGGACTTGCTGGTATGAAGTTGCAAAGATGGTCACTTTTTGTGTTGGAACGGAACTCTACTGCTGCTTGTGTTGGAACGGAAAAGGAAGATATTCGACTCTGCCGGTGGAATGAAAATTGATAGGACATATGGAATTATTGCTCTTCCAAGAGAATCGACACTGTATTCGAAACGATCAAGCTATCTTGATTTAGGAGAGGACGATGGACATCTAAGAGGTTTGGAGCTGCCCGTGGTTTTGAGTAGTCAAGTTGTGAGGAATGGAACGCGATTTGATAAATTTGGAAAGATATAGAATGTACTTTTTCTAGTTGGAATGGAAATAAAGCAGGGTATATTAACAGTATAGAAACGGATTGGTAATGATGCAACTCGGAATATAACTGTAACTTGACAAGCAGGCGCGGGATAAGCGTATTCAGTTAAATGCCTTTATATGTGATGCGAAGAAGAGAATGTTAAAGATAATCCAGCACTCTTCCTTTCTTTTTTTATATGTTAAGCAACTTTTGGTGCAAATGCTGTGCATTGATTCACTTTTGGGGAAGGAAGTTCACCTCAATTGAATTTTTTTGAGACAAGCCCTCGGTCGGTGCGGAAACCTCCGAAAAAGACACATGAGACAAGTTGAGCGTTTGGATTTGATGCTTCTCTGGCGAACGTCAAAATCAACCTCTTGTCAATAAACAGAAACAGCCGATACAGTCTTTTAGTTTGAGTATAAACAATGGTACCTTTGTTTCACCAAAGCCAACCAATTTGGCCGTTTAGGATGGTGATGCGAAAGACGATAGACTGTAGAGCTGATACAATGATGGATTCAGAGTTGAGTAAGGTGTGGTAAGCTTTATGAACTAATGCGATGGATATTAGTGATGGTGACAGACACTTGCACACCATCTATATGAAAACGCTCGTTGGATCAGTGAAGAATTGCTTATTCTTATCACAGGGGGCGAGACCACATCCCAGCACCAAGCAGGAGGCGGAGACATCCGTTGCATCTCAATTTTTGAAGACAGGCGACTGTGACGGCCCAATTTACGGCACCCAAAAAACGACACTTTGACAGCAAACGACGAAACAAGGCGACCAGATCTTGGCATCACACAGCATCCATCTCGTTTAAATCAAATCAGTCGGCATCAACAGCAAGCTTTCTCTAGAGTGGAACATCTTCAGTAGGGCACATGTCAGATCAGTTGACTCCTGTACTCGTTGGGGCACCTCCAACACTGCGGCCGCTGACCCAGACAGGCCACGTGGGCATCGACAGAGACGGAGACGGAAGCGGAAGCGCAAGCAGCGGAAGCGACAGCGACTTTGACCCGTCGTCGCCGTCAAACAACCACCAACAACAACAGCAACAGCAACATCGAAAGCGGCGTTTGTCGGACCGCCGATCGGCCGCCGCGCTTCGACTCGCCCCAATTTCAACAACGCCGCCGATCGCCGATGACGCCGGTCCCGCGGATTCAACGCCAGTGCCGCCGCCAGATGTAGCGCCGGTCAGCGGCGGCAGCGATTCGCCGCATCCGTCCCTGCGAAGCCCTGCTTCAAACTCATCTTCTCGCTCAAGAGGTTCGAGGGAGTACAAGTGCTCGCTTTGCAAACACAGTGAGTATTGGGACTGAGTCTTGACTGCCTTCATAGCTCAGCCAGATCAATGCTGACTACTAACGGCTTCTGCACCCTTGCCGCATAACATATTATCTCTACTCCTCTGCTCTACATCTTTCTTATCCCATCCCTTACTTTGTGCACACCTGGCACCCCAAATTCTGTTTTTTCGCCTTGTCCCACAAATTTCCTGTGCAACACCCAATTAATCCTCTATCTACCCTCCAGTATCTACTCGATCCGAGCACTTGGTCCGTCACGTCAAGACTGTGCATGAAGGTATCAAGGATTTCAAGTGTCTTGTCTGTGGTTCGTCATTTGGAAGGAAAGATGAAGTGATGCGGCACCATCGGATGCACGTTCGTCGGGGCGACGCGACTGCTGCAGAACTGGGGATTCCCCCTCAGCCTTTAAGTGCTGGCATCTCTAGTGCTGGTGGAAACAACAATGAAGGCAGTGCCAGGAAACGAACGCCTTCTTTATCCCTCAAGAAACTTACAAGCCCTGGTGGTCCGTTAAGTGGAGGTGGAAGTGGAAGTGGAAGAAAGCGTTCCATTTCTGGTGGAGGTGGCTCTGCGAGTGCTACCTCTGCCAATGGTTGGGGAGAAACAATTGAATATCGAGCACCCGAAGCAATTCAAGAACTGGACGATTCCATTGTCTCTTCATTGAACGGCAACACAAGTGCATCTCAGACCACTCCTCAAACGAGTCAACGTCCACATCCCCTTCTCTTGCCTCCATCACTGCAAGGAGATTCTGTCTCCGCGTATCCCTGTCCAATCAATGAAACCTGCCCCCCACTTGCGACGTATGTCTATTACTTATTACTCAACGGTCATTTTTGCTAACACTGCATTTCAGCCCTGCAGATGTCTTGAATCATGTAGGTACTGTTCATGGAATCGACCCACTGCGAGATGGGGTACCTTCTCAAATACAATTCACACAATACCGCCAGTTCGATGACCTAGGAGACATGAATTTAGATTCCACAGCCTGGAGTCCATTCTACAACCCAGGATCTGGCCCCTCAAGCCTTGATTGCACATCATTTTCCCCTGAAGCGACCGCCCTTTCTGCTTCCAGCACCCTAGCCTTCAACAATATCCCCTACACATTCACAAATCTTCGCAATCCACTTTTCTCACCTCCAGTCGAAGCATTTGCGAATATGCGGTTTGACAATCCTCCCTCGGCAACTCGGGTCGAAGGACTCGCATCACCACAGTATTTAACAAACTCTAATCCTGGAAGTGGAAACAGTGTTCTCGACTATTCAAACCCGACCCTTCCCTATATGCAAGTTTCCGTGGGAATTTCAAACAGCGGAGCGTTCTTTGCAGAAATACCTACCACTCCACCTGTAACTGCGTTTCAACCGCTAGCTAATCAGTCTGTGATGGTCAACGGAATGGGTGCGGGTTACCCACAACTTCCATCACAGGATTTTAATCTTCTTCGGTCCGAGGGATACCCTTCTAGCTGGTCTTCGCAATCCCAGCAACAAGATTACAATTCAAAGGCTGTCCTCTATGAACAAGATATGATGGAACATGATTTGGAACCTGATCCGAACAAAGAAACTCACCGTGCATAAATCAAGCCACCTCTGCACTTTGTTCCTGAAACACTAGCAGTTTTCCAAATTCCAAAAATTGTATAATCTGGTAATTATAAACTTGAGAAAGTAAGAAAAAAATATGTTGTTCTGTCAGAAACACCAACTATAAATGGGCGTTATAATTTCTAATAAATTACTATTGCCTTTATTTCCAAGCTGCATAGAATTCATCCACTGTCATTTCAAACTTGACGAGTTCGTGAACACCAGGCAAACACATATGGTAACGATGTAAGTGCCCTAATCCAGCATTTCTAATCGCATCCATCTCTTGCTCCGTCAATTCAATCGACTGTGCTGCTACAGCTTCCACCAGTCGTTCCTTCTTGTCCGTTGTGGTAACCTGAACAAATCCCAACTGTAAACCCCAGGCAATCAGAACCTGCGACGCTGTAACACTCTTTCTTGAAGCGATTTCATCAACAACCGCCTTTACATCCCCTTTCTCTGCAAAATACTGCAACGGTCGTAGTTGTCCGAATGCACTGACTTGCATCCCAGGAAACACAGTCTTTCCAAACTGAATCAAATCGAGCTGCTGTAAATAGGCATGATGCTCGATTTGGTTGCACGCGGGTGGGATTGAGGGATTCGTGTCGGCAAGAGCCTGGAGGTCTTGGATTCGAAAGTTTGAGACCCCAATTGATCGAACGAGACCTGAATGGACGAGGGATTCGAGTTCGGTCCACACGGTTTTCATTGGTTGACTAGAATCGGGGGAGAAGTAGTCCCAGAATGGAGAATGGAGGAGGTAGAGGTCAATGTATCCGGCCATCGCGGGACCTAGTCTCTCCAAAGACTGTTTGCATCGAAGGGAGAGATTAGCTGGGTCTGCAATCTTGATATGTAGTTTGTTAGATTATCCAATCCAACACGACGACAACCAACCTTTGCCGTGATAAACACGTCGCTTCTCTTCTTGCCGCTCTTTGACAGAAACCGATCGAGAGCAACGCCGACCTCCCGTTCCGTTCCGTACATTTCTGCCGTGTCGATGTGTGTGAACCCTGCCTCGAGCGCACTGACGACGCACTCGACAAAGTCCTCGCGGATGTCCCGTGACTCATTCCCGTTTGTCTTGTACCATTTCGTGCCGGTTCCAAAGGCCAAACGAGGCATCGCCGCAACTGTCTTCATTCCCTCTTGGTTTTTCCGAACACAAAAACCAGCTCTCCAATCCACAATGTCCAACGTTGCCAGCAAAGCGGGAGAGTCGGCATTGAGCAAGTTCTGGAACCACCCGGCTGGTACGGCTTTTTTAAAGTGTTGTAATGAACAGGAACAATACGATGGCGTTTCAATGGCACTTGAATTGAAAGCGATCAAATGAACCAAACTCCTCCCGCTCTCTCCCTTCAAACAGCCCCTGAATAACACATTCTCCAATATTAGGCCCTAAAACTATCTTCTTCTGGGCTCCAACCGCGAAATGGGTAAACGCTACTCCATACCCCATTATCAAACGATAAGAAACTGGTCTAACCTATTTGAAATCCTCCCCTCCCCTCCTCCACTGTCTCTCTACTTTCTGTTTCAATCGTCTCAGGGTCTCGTTATTGCCGGTTTGAAGGATATCAACCGCCCAGTTGAAAAGTTGTCTGTCTCGCAACAGGTGTCCTTGACAGCGACTGGACTGATTTGGACGAGATACGCTACCGTCATCAACCCAGTCAACTACAACTTGATGTCTGTGAACTTGTTTGTTGGGGCGACTGGGCTCTATCAGATGTACCGTATTTGGGAGTGAGTATTTTTGGATATCCAAGGTCCTCTACGGAAGCGCGATGATGATACGATGGATGAAGTGTTCGCAAGTTGGAACGATTGCTTGTGGAAATGATATTGGGGGCTGTTATCATGTCGCTTATATCAAGTTTGGAATCAAAGGGACTTTAGTAATACTCATCTTTCCCTTTCTCCTCTACTTACAATTAGTGAACTACTAACTGACGATCTTTCTAGCTACGAAAACAACAAGAAGGCTGGAGAAGTCGCCAGTGCGTAAATCACGTGTATCTGTTGTCCAATATCTGCCTCAGTTGATCAATAAAATGAATATCTTGTGAAACTCGAGAAGAAGGAATGAAATTAATTGTCTGCAAAATCACCTCTTAACCTGTCAAATTCAAGAAACCTTCATCCAACCCTGCATCCAACCCAGACCGCAAATGCTCGTTCTCATTCAAGCCCAAACCACATTTGCTAACCGAATGCTGCAAGCAATAGTCATCACTCTACTGCTCGTGCAATACGTTTATTTGTTCAGTGCAGCCACACTCCTACCACCCACAGCCTGGAACACACTCCTCGGCCGCCTCTTTGTATCCTACTTCCCTCAAAACTCTGGGTGTTCCTCTCCGATTCCTCCAGAGAGTCCTGACACCGAGATCGCGGTGAGACCATTCTTCATACTCACCGCGATTGAAACTCTAAAATACACGTTTTCAACAGTATCATGTAAATTGCAACATGACGTTTGATATTTGCAATCAGTACGTATTCCGATGGATGGGCGGTGGCATCCAACGTATGAACCTTGTGGAGCGGAGAATGCTCTTTGAACGTTTAGATATGAACAACGATGGAATTCTCCGATGGGACGAATTCAGTATGCTGTGGACACCAACAAATGCTACACCTATTCGAAATGTGAATTTAGTGGATGTCAATCAGCCAATCGCACTTTTGAGAATACATTACTTTGCGGAAGTGTATAGCCGGGTCAAAAGCTATACTGATGCTTCTTATGGAGTTGGCGGATTCTATCGAACAAGTTTGGGAAGGAAGTTGTTTGGGAATGGCGTTGGACAGGATAGACCTTTCACAAACATCTTTTGAATCGCTCAAACACATAAAACAAAAACATATTATTTACTCCGAAGTAAGGATATTTACATTCCGTCTATTTCCACTCCAACAATTCGTTCATTCCAGTAACCAGCGAGAGCGCGTTGGACCAAGTCGATTCAAGGAGTCTATTGAGTGTGTTAGTCCTGGCAAAGTGAGATGATAGGGGGAGGAATGAAGATGAAGTAGAAACACAACAAAAAGTAAACTATAAAATCACATAAAGTGAAGTCCCACTAAACACACCGCTCAGGCCTCGTTCCGGCAGTTCACTACCGACACAGCCGCCACTCAAGGTGGTATTGCCTAATATACTCGCTCACCCTTTAAACACACCGCTCAGGCCTCGCTCCGGCAGTTCACTACCGACACAGCCGCCACTCAAGGTGGTATTGCCTTAAGAACTCGCTCCCCGCGCACTAAACCAGAATACACACTCGCCTTGTTGCTCCAGAATCGCGTCCATTTCCATTCCAACTATTCGTTCATTCCAGTAACCAGCGAGAGCGCGTTGGACCAAGTCGATTCAAGGAGTCTATTGAGTGTGTTAGTCCTGGCAAAGTGAGATGATAGGGGGAGGAATGAAGATGAAGTAGAAACACAATAAAAAGTAAACTATAAAATCACATAAAGTGAAGTCCCACTAAACACACCGCTCAGGCCTCGCTCCGGCAGTTCACTACCGACACAGCCGCCACTCAAGGTGGTATTGCCTAATATACTCGCTCACCCTTTAAACACACCGCTCAGGCCTCGCTCCGGCAGTTCACTACCGACACAGCCGCCACTCAAGGTGGTATTGCCTTAAGAACTCGCTCCCCGCGCACTAAACCAGAATACACACTCGCCTTGTTGCTCCAGAATCGCGTCCATTTCCATTCCAACTATTCGTTCATTCCAGTAACCAGCGAGAGCGCGTTGGACCAAGTCGATTCAAGGAGTCTATTGAGTGTGTTAGTCCTGGCAAAGTGAGATGATAGGGGGAGGAATGAAGATGAAGTAGAAACACAACAAAAAGTAAACTATAAAATCACATAAAGTGAAGTCCCACTAAACACACCGCTCAGGCCTCGTTCCGGCAGTTCACTACCGACACAGCCGCCACTCAAGGTGGTATTGCCTAATATACTCGCTCACCCTTTAAACACACCGCTCAGGCCTCGCTCCGGCAGTTCACTACCGACACAGCCGCCACTCAAGGTGGTATTGCCTTAAGAACTCGCTCCCCGCGCACTAAACCAGAATACACACTCGCCTTGTTGCTCCAGAATCGCGTCCATTTCCATTCCAACTATTCGTTCATTCCAGTAACCAGCGAGAGCGCGTTGGACCAAGTCGATTCAAGGAGTCTATTGAGTGTGTTAGTCCTGGCAAAGTGAGATGATAGGGGGAGGAATGAAGATGAAGTAGAAACACAACAAAAAGTAAACTATAAAATCACATAAAGTGAAGTCCCACTAAACACACCGCTCAGGCCTCGCTCCGGCAGTTCACTACCGACACAGCCGCCACTCAAGGTGGTATTGCCTAATATACTCGCTCACCCTTTAAACACACCGCTCAGGCCTCGCTCCGGCAGTTCACTACCGACACAGCCGCCACTCAAGGTGGTATTGCCTTAAGAACTCGCTCCCCGCGCACTAAACCAGAATACACACTCGCCTTGTTGCTCCAGAATCGCGTCCATTTCCATTCCAACTATTCGTTCATTCCAGTAACCAGCGAGAGCGCGTTGGACCAAGTCGATTCAAGGAGTCTATTGAGTGTGTTAGTCCTGGCAAAGTGAGATGATAGGGGGAGGAATGAAGATGAAGTAGAAACACAACAAAAAGTAAACTATAAAATCACATAAAGTGAAGTCCCACTAAACACACCGCTCAGGCCTCGCTCCGGCAGTTCACTACCGACACAGCCGCCACTCAAGGTGGTATTGCCTAATATACTCGCTCACCCTTTAAACACACCGCTCAGGCCTCGCTCCGGCAGTTCACTACCGACACAGCCGCCACTCAAGGTGGTATTGCCTTAAGAACTCGCTCCCCGCGCACTAAACCAGAATACACACTCGCCTTGTTGCTCCAGAATCGCGTCCATTTCCATTCCAACTATTCGTTCATTCCAGTAACCAGCGAGAGCGCGTTGGACCAAGTCGATTCAAGGAGTCTATTGAGTGTGTTAGTCCTGGCAAAGTGAGATGATAGGGGGAGGAATGAAGATGAAGTAGAAACACAACAAAAAGTAAACTATAAAATCACATAAAGTGAAGTCCCACTAAACACACCGCTCAGGCCTCGCTCCGGCAGTTCACTACCGACACAGCCGCCACTCAAGGTGGTATTGCCTAATATACTCGCTCACCCTTTAAACACACCGCTCAGGCCTCGCTCCGGCAGTTCACTACCGACACAGCCGCCACTCAAGGTGGTATTGCCTTAAGAACTCGCTCCCCGCGCACTAAACCAGAATACACACTCGCCTTGTTGCTCCAGAATCGCGTCCATTTCCATTCCAACTATTCGTTCATTCCAGTAACCAGCGAGAGCGCGTTGGACCAAGTCGATTCAAGGAGTCTATTGAGTGTGTTAGTCCTGGCAAAGTGAGATGATAGGGGGAGGAATGAAGATGAAGTAGAAACACAACAAAAAGTAAACTATAAAATCACATAAAGTGAAGTCCCACTAAACACACCGCTCAGGCCTCGTTCCGGCAGTTCACTACCGACACAGCCGCCACTCAAGGTGGTATTGCCTAATATACTCGCTCACCCTTTAAACACACCGCTCAGGCCTCGCTCCGGCAGTTCACTACCGACACAGCCGCCACTCAAGGTGGTATTGCCTTAAGAACTCGCTCCCCGCGCACTAAACCAGAATACACACTCGCCTTGTTGCTCCAGAATCGCGTCCATTTCCATTCCAACTATTCGTTCATTCCAGTAACCAGCGAGAGCGCGTTGGACCAAGTCGATTCAAGGAGTCTATTGAGTGTGTTAGTCCTGGCAAAGTGAGATGATAGGGGGAGGAATGAAGATGAAGTAGAAACACAACAAAAAGTAAACTATAAAATCACATAAAGTGAAGTCCCACTAAACACACCGCTCAGGCCTCGCTCCGGCAGTTCACTACCGACACAGCCGCCACTCAAGGTGGTATTGCCTAATATACTCGCTCACCCTTTAAACACACCGCTCAGGCCTCGCTCCGGCAGTTCACTACCGACACAGCCGCCACTCAAGGTGGTATTGCCTTAAGAACTCGCTCCCCGCGCACTAAACCAGAATACACACTCGCCTTGTTGCTCCAGAATCGCGTCCATTTCCATTCCAACTATTCGTTCATTCCAGTAACCAGCGAGAGCGCGTTGGACCAAGTCGATTCAAGGAGTCTATTGAGTGTGTTAGTCCTGGCAAAGTGAGATGATAGGGGGAGGAATGAAGATGAAGTAGAAACACAACAAAAAGTAAACTATAAAATCACATAAAGTGAAGTCCCACTAAACACACCGCTCAGGCCTCGTTCCGGCAGTTCACTACCGACACAGCCGCCACTCAAGGTGGTATTGCCTAATATACTCGCTCACCCTTTAAACACACCGCTCAGGCCTCGCTCCGGCAGTTCACTACCGACACAGCCGCCACTCAAGGTGGTATTGCCTTAAGAACTCGCTCCCCGCGCACTAAACCAGAATACACACTCGCCTTGTTGCTCCAGAATCGCGTCCATTTCCATTCCAACTATTCGTTCATTCCAGTAACCAGCGAGAGCGCGTTGGACCAAGTCGATTCAAGGAGTCTATTGAGTGTGTTAGTCCTGGCAAAGTGAGATGATAGGGGGAGGAATGAAGATGAAGTAG